>JAQHUG010000092.1:488449-514691 GCA_028555095.1 Dicrostonyx torquatus | reverse complement strand
AAAAAAAAGAAGTTCCATTTGTGGATAATGAGCTTGAGAGCCACAAAGTCACTGAGAGACAGCAGCAGCTATTAGTACCATATGCACAATTTGCCTTTTTTTTTATACAGAAAAACTTTAATCTGCTCCTAGATTCCTTTTATCATCACATCTTAAAATTGATTAAAAGTCAATGTAATGGTATATTTTTAATAAAAGCAACTAGTCAGATATTAAAGGTAAAGAAATTCATCAAATAGGCTAAGATATCAACTCATCCTATTGACCAAGCATGCAAAGTATTGAGAGATATTCTCAGCTTCTTCAGTATCTCAGCACCTCCTGCTTGAATAAATTCAGACAGAGTCACTGTTTTCTCTTCAGAGAATCATGGGAGGCAACTATGACATATGTGACATTTAGGTCGAGCCATGAGCTAATCTTCATAAAACAGCTCTCTAACTAAATGACAAGTGGTCAACAAGTTAGAGAGTACAATGCCTGCGAGTCCTCCTACCGTAAATAGGAAGATAAATCCTAATGCCCATAGCATTGCAGGAGATCATTTGATATTTGCAGGGAACACTGTCTAGTCACAACTTAGGGGAAAGAGGCTAGAAACAGTCCCTCAAACAATTATTCTACTCAAATAGTGCTACACCTGAGTAATGGGGATATCCATAAGCTTATTTTTCACTGCCTTCTCAAAATTGCAATCTTACTAAATAGTCCACACTAGTTACCAAGAGTTCCAAACTATGAAGTTATTTGCTCATCTGCTTTTGAGAAATCTTCTAGCTACCAAAACATAGTATGATGCTGCTCAGCATCATGCACTAATAATGTCATCTTGTGTAAGGTACCATGAGATGCAGTAGCATAGTCATCATCTGCTGGTAGGAACCTTGGGAAGTGCTGAAAAGATAAAGGTTTCCCTTAGAACTTTAAACAGGATAGGAATCTGACATTGACAAATGGAGAGGTTGATGCTGTGAAGGTAACATGTCTGTGGGAGGGGATAAAATAGTCTTAAAATAAAAGGTTTCACATTGCTAAAAGGTAAAATAGCATCTAGATTTTGTTATATTTAAGATAGAGTGAGTGCATCAGCATGAATAAAGTCTGTGATGGGATGTAAGTATGATTCCTGTGCTGAAGTATATTGAAACGGAGGCGGAAACAGAATAAACTGTTGGGAGAAAATTCCCAAGTAAACTTGTACCTAGGAGAGTGTGGGATTGAGTTAGGGAATGAAGGAGCTATGAAGAGAACAAGGAGAATGAAATTCAAGGGTACAGTGTTGATGCCTTCACTGCCATTTGCATGTTGAGGAACACAGCTGCTGTAAACAGCAGGCGGTGATAGCACATTCTGTTTACAATCACTGTCAGATAAACATGACACAATGTGAAGGAATAAGGCCCACGTGGTAGTATTTGGGGAAAGCTGTGCCTTGGTTTAGCATCCTAATGTTAGGGCTATTGTTTTACAAATTCTTTAAGTTGTAAAATAGAATTTCAGTAGAGTTGCAATATAATTTCCCAGGCTTTGTGAAACCTTTGGACATAGCGAGGCTGTACTCATTGCTCATAACATGTAAATAAAAATGAAGTTTCATCCTTAACAGAAAGTGCCGTGCTTGAAATGCAGGACTGTCGTTCTTTCTCATTTTAGTTTTGTTGTTTGGTATATGAAAGGATGTGCCAGAATTTTCAGCATTCAAAATCTATGTGACAAGTTTTCTAACTACAACAAGAATAAACACCAGTATATTCCATCTTCGAGCTCCAATAATGCTGAGAACCAAGAAGAGCTGCTGGCTGCCAACACTTGCAAATTTAACCGTATGTTCTTTGGCACTGAGAACTAGCAGAGCCACATATGTGAGCCAGTAATAGAAAACTGCTTGCTCAACTTTAAAAATCATTTATTAAATAGCAAACAGAACTTCAAATTACTTTCACATGAATACAAAGCCAAAATTATGTGTATTATGTAAAATCTCTTTTTCAAATGTAACAGTTACCAATTGGTTTGTGGGTGATATTAAATAGAAGCCCACTCATGCTTCTGACTGACTGAGGAGTCTTTCGTTTCCTTCAAAAACTAATAGATACTGACTCTTTAATAAGTTCTCTGCCACATCACAGTATGTCTTCCCGGGTGATTGTGCTAGTATTGCTGATTTTGGATTTTCCAAAGCAAAAACTATAGGGCTAAAACTGCATATTCTACAAAGAAGAAAGGAGGGAGCAGAGAACACACCTTAGTTTAGGTTGTGGCATAGAAGTAAAGGATTTTTAAAAGCAGCTCTACCTTTATGGTTTGGAAATATGCCACAATAAGAAGTATGTGGGGGGCATTAATGCATTTTAAACATAAAACCATGTATGACTTCCTTTCATCCTATTCTTCATAAAATGCAGATAAGTTTTCATTTATCTCAAAGCAACATGAATATTTAATAGGGTGATAGGCTATATAATGCCCATAAATTAAATTCCTGTGTGTTATTCATTTTATGCGCTGTAGCTATTTATATCTCTTTTCTCACTACTGGAAATTAATGCATTATATGTGTGCCACAGAAAATGTAACAAGATGGATGCCCCAGATACATGTAGCAACAATTCCTTTAACTTCTATTCCTTCAGGAAAGGAAAATGTTCAGTGAGTTTTCTTAGTTTAGGTGCCTGCAGCTGCACCCAGCACTGTCTGTCCTAGATGAAGCACAGTGACTCTTGGTCCCATTCTGTTTAAGGCAATCTAGTTTTCACTTAGAGTTTAGGGATTATCCTCTTTGGATCCTTCTCCTGCCTCTGACTATTCTTACCTGAGGCAATTCTCTGGCTTTCTAGCTGAACTGGACAGAAAGGCCTTAGGAATAAATTGAGTAAAAACATTCTCATTTGGACTTTGATCAGGATGAAAACAAGGTGACCTGGAGGAAGAATTCTTAAGATGATTATTTGGAGACAGATGAACAGGTGAGAATCAGGCTGTCTTCCTGGTACATATTTAGAATGAAGTGGTTGAATTGCAGCAATCTCATGAGTAGAAAATGTAACAGCCCTAGTCAGATGCTAGAATTTGTTTCAGGGAGAAGTCATTTGTTGTATTGGAGGAGTGCAAAATTTCTATGGAAATTTTGTGTTTCACTTCCAAATCCATTTTTCTCTTGAGATTCATTACATATATGTATAGAAAATTCTTTAAATACTAGGAACTACATTTTATGACAAAAGTGAAATAGTAGCATTGCAAAATAATACCTTTTATTTTATGAAGTTCACAGTCCAGTGTGAGCATAACAGATTCTGTCATAATCGTATTATGAGCTGTGATGGTGTTGAGTGGGCCTTAAGACTAGAAATTAGAGTGGACTTCCTGCATTGCATGCAAACAGGTAGTATTTGTACTGATATCCAGAGAACGAATGCAGTCAAGAGAATTCTGAATATACAGATTATATGCTGCTATTATCCTAACCTAATATTATACATAATAGGAAGGTCTACATGAGCCCATGCTTAATCTACGAATGACTGTGAACAGGTCCAGTCATGCACTAGGCCAACAGTAGGCAACCACCGCTACTGTGCGCTCATGTTTACAATGGCTTTATCATACCTTCATCATAGAATTTAAATATCTTTCTCTGTCTTCCAACTCCACGTCATTCTTCTTTCTCCTCTAAAATGTTTTACAAGCCTCCATATAATGTTTTGTTTAGGACATAGCCCAAATCATTTTTCTGAGCATTTTGAATATCCATGAGCCTCTGCATTAACCACTTCTCTCTGCAAAGATGGTTTCTCCGATAAAGGATGATAGTAGCAATTGTTTCTGACTATAACATAAAAGATTATACTATAGTTTGGTGAAAGGTAAATGTAGCTAAACTGCAGAACAGGCTTCCCCTGGACTCTGTGTTCATCCCTGCCATATTTATTTTATAATTTACAGAACGAGGCATGTTACCTCTCCTGTGGAACAGATTTGAAATATACTCCAAGGACAGCTGGTTGCTCTCATAGCAGTTTTGTCACTATATTACACGCATGGGCCCATCTTATGTGGCTGGTTGGCACAGTAACTTGAAGGGTTCACAGATGCATAAGACCACTGATGCCTTATCTCCCTAGTAGCCTGCACAGCACCTTCTGGCAATATATAAACTAGCCAGAAGCAGATTAACTCCTGGATTATGGGGTAAGGACAGTCATGGAATTTAGTTGTGTGACAAAAGTTGAATCTACCAGGCTAATGATAGTTTTAAAGCTGTGGCTACACAATCTTGTTACAATTACAGGACCACAAAACAAAATAAAACGTTTGAATCTAGGAAACAGACCTGTTAAAAGATGGGGAGAAAAGTAGTTGGAGTGGGATATAATAGTATAAGGGGAAAGAGGTACATAATATATTATATACATATATAAAATTATCAAAGAATAAATGTAATCAATAATAAAAAGTGTATATGTGATGAGCTGATAATTCATTGATGAGAAGAGGAACAGACTGAATGTAGGCACTGTTAAAATAGCATATAATATAAAAGACAGTTCAGTCATTCACTTTTGAACACATAAAAACTCACTGGAGCTTTTTAAGGAGAGAAATAAAATAATCAGATTGACATTTAAAATTATTTTTAAAAAATGAATACTGACCAATTACAGGGCTACTATAATATCCCAGAATGGATAATATGTTATGGATAAGCTGATAATGATAGAAATAAAGAAAAGAAAAGGATTTTTAAAATGTAGAGGAAATTATTTGATGAGACTATTTGGTGGGAGATGAGAGACAGTATTTCAAGGATAATTTCTCAATCACAGGCTTGCTACTAAGTAAAGCTTTTCATCCTTATTGAATAAAAATGGTCAATTCCACTTTTCTTGATTGTGAGTTTTAATAGGCAGATTTTGAGAAATATCTAAGGGTCTAATGTATATGGCAAAACTCTTCTGTTCAGTTTTATAAATAAAAAGTCTGAGTGTAGAGAATCCTGTAAATTGTCTTAGAGATGGGAATTAAGGTACTGGAAGGGATAACATTTCCAAGAATACAGAAAAATACAAAGGAATTAGCTCCAAGTCTGCAGACATTCCCAAAAACCTACATTATATTATTCTACTTAATTGTTGCAACAAATTTTCTAGAAAAAAATATATTTTTTCTATTGTATTGGTAAGCCAACACATGAGAAGGTTCTGGAATGAGCCCCAAGTCAAACATAACTGGTATGGTTAGGCCATTCACGTACTCTGGTCCAAAAACAACACTCCAAACATTACCATATGAAAGGTGTTTTATAAAGATGGAAAAGGCTTCTAGGTTATGCATAACAAGGTTTAAGATCATTTTTGTATATGTTTCTTAGACGCAAAAGGCCCAGGCCCATATTCATAACCAGGCAAAATTATAATGCAAATGGAATCTAGGTAATTGGTATGCTATAAATATATATACAAAAATTCTACAGATTTATTTCTAAAAGTAGACAAAATATAAAAACGATTGTCTTAGGGTTCAGAAATTAGGAGTCCTTTTGCCTTACCGGAGTACCCACGTTTGGGTCCTAGCAGCCATGTTGAGTGGCTCACAACCACCTGTAAGTATAGTTCTAGAGAATTTGACCCCCACATCCTTCCTCCACAGACACCTATACACATACCATATACATATACCTATACCCATACCACATACATATCCACACAACCATATATGCACAAAATAATAAAAAGGTATTTGAAATATCCCATTCACATTTTATTGTTGGAATAAGATTTGGCTGCATAAAAATGATGTGGGAGTGTTCTCCTGTATTTTGTATTACTCTTATTGGTTGAATAAAGAACTGCCTGGCTTGTAAGATAGGTCAGCCCTTAGGTGGGCGGAATAGACAGAGGGTAAAGGATTTGTTGTTATGGTGGATGACCTGGGGTGTAGTTCTGGGAACCACAATAACTAGAAGGAATATCTTCCTTCAAGTTGTTCCCTGAACTCCACAAGCATACTGTGGCATGAGCATACTCCATACAAATATACCAAGCTGTTAATGTGATAAAAGTTTTAAAGTTAATTTCACTTGAGTCTTCTTACTTTTAAAGGCTGCCTTTAGCTATTTACTACAAGAAAGTGTATCTATCTTACATGGCTCACATTATTTCCCATGGTCTAACACTACAGGATAATTTCCCCAGCTGTTATCTACATTAGCCTTAGATAAGCAAGGCCAAGCATGCAACTGCACACTTTGGCAGTGGGTCCTTTCAGACTGGAGTTCCATGCTGGTCATCTAGGATACAGGCCCTCAGTGCTGTTTCCATGGTTACCTTGCCTTTGAAAGAGAAGGTACTTTACAGTCTGAATGTTAAAGGTTTTCCTCCTCTGACTTTATGTAACTTCACACTGGTTTTATATCTGTAGTTTTCAATTTTTCCTAAGATTTTCTGAGGTTCCTGACCTCACAAAGTTTTCATTCAGTGGTTCTCGGGAAGAAAAACATTTAAGAATCACTTGAGGTTTCTTAAATTATACAATTTCATCACCATAGAAATTATACTTCATGTCCTCTTTGAAGAATTAGTGAAGTAAGTTCTTTATTGCACGATAAACTTTAACTACAATCACCGGTTCTCATTTATGTTCCAGAGTCTCTTCCACATTGCTCTCTCCCTCCCTTCTTCTTTTCCTTTCTCACTCTTCTTCCTTCTCTCCTTCTCTATCTCCCTCCCTTCCTCACTCTTTCTCCCTCTCTCCCTCATTGAGGGCTTCCTGCTTGCCCCTATTTTTTAGATTCTAAAATGCTGACATCATCCTACTATGGAAAACTCACTAAATGGAGGATGGCAAATTAACTGCGGGACCTCTGGCAGGTGCAGGTACCTACTTATAGAAAATACTTCTACAATTAACACAAAAATTTCATGATATAAATGCAGAAAAATCTGGGTAATTTTCTTCTTGCAAGTAGCAATACACTTGGAATCTACAAAAGGAAACTCATAAACAAGGAAAAATAGACATAAGTATTTTCATTTTTTATGTCTTTTAACATTAATTTTGTATGCTTCAAAGCCTTGTGGATACATTAGAGTATTCTGCAGACGGCTATCTGAGATAGCACAGAGACGAGTCCAGGACACAGCGCACCTTCATCTTTTACCGGCAGAATGAAATGTACAGAGCAAATAAGATAACATGGGTAAATTACCTGGAACAGACGATCTCTGTAAATCTTGGCCTCTTTTTTTGAAGGATAACTTATTCATTTACCCAGTGCTTTTCTATTTATGGGTTCACCACATAATTTACTGAAGATGAACTGCAGATATTTAATTTATTTCTCTAATTATTATTTGGGGGAACAGGCTGTAGAAGAACATTCTCTCCAGGAGACAAAATTAGGACACCGGTTACAGTGTTTCTCAGTTACAGCATATGAAGCTGATATTTTACTACCTGTTAATTAGTATATAGCTAATATCCTCAGAATTTGAGTGATTCTGTTGAGGTGTTTTTACAAGCAAGCAGTTGAGAGACCTGGAGCTTTTCGGCACATAGGTTGCTTGCAGGCTGGTTCAGTTGTTCTAACTAATTCAACGATCTTTAACATGACTTAAACTTATACTATTGCCTTTCTTTATTTTTCCTGCACTTTATTAATTATTAGACAAAACTGTTTACACTGGAATTTTGCCATGACTTCTGCACAGGAAACAATTCAAAGAGCTCAAGCAAGGATCAGGGACAAGGCTAACAGTAAGAACACTGCTGCTTTAGCCTATTGGTAAGAACAGTAGCATTCAAATTCCCTATGTTCAGTTCCATCTTTTAGTAAAAACTTGGTGTGATACCAGCTACAAGTCATGTTCAATGAATGAAATATAAAGCAAGAATTCTACTAGAATGAGATAAAGATCTAGCAGTCAGCTTTAAAATACACCCATTCAAAAAATTAAATTATGATGAAAATACTTAATAAGATACTCTCAGAAATTATTCCCCCAATCTTCTGGGTTAAGAATGTTGTGGAGAAAATGTGTTGTAGAATGCTCATTAATGAACTCAGCTCCCATTAATTAACTTTAATTTGAACATATTAAAGTTCCCATATCCAGAGATAAGTTTGTAAAATAATTAGAGAAATCTTATAATGAACATCAGGTTGTCATTTTAAAGGTAATTTCCATTGCTGGTCTGGGGATGTGGCTCAGCGGCAGAATTCTTGCCACACAGGTACTAGTCTCTGACTTATATCCCTAAAATCACAAATTTTCCCTTATTTCCTAAAACACTCTTGCTTCTGTGATGAATTTTGGGAACTTGGTCAGACCACTGTACCCGGATGTCTTGTCAAACATTTTTGTGATGTTCCTGTAAAGGTGATGTCACATGAGAGTCGTGTTCAGAACAGTGGATTTGATTGACATTTCCCTCAAAGCACAGTGCACATATCAGCTGAAGGCCTTTGTGACAGAGCAAACAGGGAGCTTCCTGAGGTAGCGAGGGCTAAGCCTTCATAGGCAGTAAGATTTGAACCGCAGTTCCTCAGCCTACCTATCAGATTGCACACTTGTGTTGCCTCTGCAGATGAGATGAACCTTCAAGATAAATAACTAGCTAACTAACTGTATATGTCTATTTATCTAAGTAAAAGTAGCAGACTTAAATTTCAAAGCAGTTCATTTATGATTAATGTGAACAGACGCTAATTCAATGCTTTTGTTTTTGATATATCACATTTTTAAACAAGGCATATTTTAAATTATTCTGAATTTTGATAAAAAAAGCATACACACACACGAGCAACAGTGAGTCAAGGTAAAATACACATGTAATTAAATAAAACCAAAAAATTATGAATACAATATAAAAGCAAATTGTACTTTTTCCATTTTCGTTCATTTTATTTAGAATAAGCAAAAACAATTCTGCTTTTTATTTCTTTGAGAGGTGGTCTTTTGACAGTTTCAAGCTCTAGTTCAAAGATTGGTTCTCAAAATCTTAAAGGATCCTAGGTGCAAATGTAGATCAACTGCAGAAGGACCTGGGAAGCACTATGAATTACTTTGTGAACCACCACATTAGATTTGATATGGTGATTCACAAAGAAATCCACAGCACTTCACAGTTTGTACAAAGCTTGGAGCCATGAACCAACAAAAATCCTATGCAATAATACCCAAAGCTTGAAGAATATTTAAGTCATCATCTGATTTTTCATAAGCCAGTAATTTAGAATTCTAGTATATGAGCAATAGAGAGAAATTCATGGCTATCCAGAGTAGACCCATTTGGTTTACAATTTTCTTTCAATTGGAACAACAAGAAACTCTGAAAATTATAAATACACCTTAAAAGCAATTATAACTTTTTTATTATCTTTCAAAACATTTTACTTAGAATGAGCAAAATTTGTAAATATGAGTCTTCATCACAATGCACACAGGATAGATAAGATCATTTTGCTCCAAGATAGCCTCAATTAACCTTCTAATTAATTTTATAAATACATAGAATTGTATTTTGCATAAGTTCTTAGATTTAATCTGTCTTACCTATCCTATGTTTGGGTAAACTTTTCACAGTGGAAGGCTAAACCTGAGAAAGATACTGGAAGAAATTTTACTTTCCTCACTCAGTTCAAATCTGAGGAAAAATACATGGTTATGTAAATGGAAAAAAATCCATAAAATTACAATACTTTAATACAGTCACAGTTATGAGCCACTTTTTTCCTCTTCCTTTATGCTTGCCCCAGTGATAATATTTACCTAAAGATCAAAATGAAGTTTAATTTATAATTAATTAAAAGAAAACATTATACATTTTATTGGTCTAGGGCCATATCACTTATGTTTTGAGATTTTTAAAGTATACCATGAAATGTCAGGATTAATTACAATATGATGTTTTCAAAATGTTATGAACGTAACACCTCACAAAGTTCAGTGCTGTCAATGCAGGTCACTGCACATTCATAAATCAAACAGAATGAATCCAGACTGCTTGACTGAATAATGAAAACTTGTAAAATTATTACATACTCATAAATCATCATTGCATGGATGTTGTGTAACAGGCATAATTCTGTTCAGATGTTAAAGACATAGACTCAAACCCAATACATGTCCTGGTTTTAAGCAAATATAAATATAAATAGGGAAACAAAAACTGTGTTCCTTAAAAAATATCCAAACTAGTAGAGACTGCCTTCAGAGTCTACATTATCTAGAAGCAAGAGGCTTGAAGCTCTCTTCACAAAGTAATTACTCAATAAAGAAACTGAGGGGACAACACAAGTCAGCAATAACGGTAGGGTAAGAACATTTGGAGCAGATGGGGCACGTGCCAGTCACAGGCAGTATAACAAAGAAATAGAAGTGCTATTTGTCTCTGCTATACTATTACTGAAAAATTGACACAAGTTTCAGATATTAGTGAAAACTAGCAAGCACACCAGGACTGTGGACAAAATGTGAGAAAATTTAGAACATAATGATGCCAGCAAGAGCCACTATACCTGAAAATGTGTATGCCAAATTCATAGCTCTGAGGAAGGTTCTTAGGATTAAGAAGTTGTGCAGCACCCAGAAACAAACTGTCCACAAAAACTAATAGTTTTTCCTTCATGAGTAGATCAAATACATCCAGAAGCCAACAAGGATTTGAAATTAGTTCACTGTGAGGTCTCAGGTGGTTCAAAAATTCAGAAATGAGCTCCAGTGGACACGAGGAGGGGTTTTGGTGGCCATCATTCCTCGGGAATATGTGAAACCATTTCTCATCTGCTAAAAGGAATCATCTTCCTTACCTCTGGTGGAAAGGATGTTCTAATAACATAAACCTGTGATGCCTATTAGTACACCAAAGCCCATTCTGGTCTCTAGGCTCCCTCAGTATGACAACCTTTTACATGTTTCAGCATCCACACTAGCATCCTTGCCCATCTCGTCTCGTCCTCTACTCAAAACTCGTTCCAGCTTGCAGGCTTCTTCTTCCCAGCTGTTCATTCTTATTACCCAGATAATCTCACTGTTCTCTGCTCTTGTTATTCTCACTACTTACACAGACTCTAGCTCTTGTTACGCATGTACTCTCTCTTATTCTCTCTCTCTCTCTCTCTCTCTCTCTCTCTCTCTCTCTCTCTCTCTCTCTCTCCACTCATTATCCTCTCACTATTTTATCTCTTGATCTCTCCATTATCCTTTCCTGCTCTCCCACTTCCCTAACCCTCTCCACGTCCAGACTGCTCTCCTTTCTCTCTGCTTTGGACTTTTCCAGATGACTCTGGATAGGCTCTCTTGCATATCTACATTAAAACCCTCCCTAATGCAATGATCATGTGAGCATTTTCTTCAATCACCTGAGGAATCAGTCCAATTTCCCCTTTGAGCTTCAGTATACCAGCAGAGCAGATATCTAAAATTCCAAAGCCAGCAAGGGTTTGAATACCACATTTAAAAAGATATTGTTAAGTAGCTTAGTGAATAAGCTTCCCCTTCCAAATGTGAAATTTAGTAGGTCAAATAAGCATAGGAGGAAGTTCAAGACTGATTTTATAATATTTCATCATTCAGGTGGCCCTTTATTTATCTACACAAGACAAATAGACAACCCAAATCCAGTTGTGTTGCTAACTGGGCATGTGACTTTGTTTTACTTATAGTTTTGAATTTAAAACAACAACAACAAAACTGCAAGAAAGCTCCTCTTTGTAGGGAATTCAACCATCTAAAAAAAATCCTTCCACACTTTCTGTAAAATATGCTATCAATTTTATATGAAAGTATGTGCTCAGAAAATGAGGTGTTTTGGATGAACTTATCTGGTGAACTGATTAATTAATAACCTTATAGTATATGACAGTGTATGACTTCAAAAATAGGTGACATTATTATCCACTGATGAGTGACCATAGTGCAGTGACTCATTGATTTTCTTAAAAAAAATATAAGTAGGTGTAGGCCCATATTTCTATATAGGATAGCAGTCAGGCTCTCAAGCCACAGTTTTGTACCTGAGGTAGTAACATAGCCATCTAGACAGGCTGTTGCTACTCTAACAAAGGGTTAGGATGTTGTTTTGCTCTTTGGTAATTTGGAGGATATTTGAGATAGAGATGCTAATTTAGGCCTACCTGTCAGAGCCAGCATACAGAGCAGGATGATAGGAAGACATGACAAAGTGGACATAAAAAGGTGTGGTCAAGGTGTAGATGGGACTACATTCAGCTGGTTACCTAGAAAACAGAATGTTAATAAATTTCCCTCTGAGTTTATGGTTTGGTATAAAGGCTGTTTGGAGAATAAACAAGAGGGATTTGTCAGGATGTGAACTCAGGATATCATGAGGGATCACTGAGAATATCCCTCCCGATAAAGCCATCAGGCGATTTGAAGCTGGTCCCTCAGTTCTGATTTGAACATCTAAACAGGAAATTCAACAGTTTTAGAATGTCTAGATTCCTTCTTAATCTTAGAATTTTTTAACCTCACACTTTCCAACACACCAGGCAAAACACAAGTCAGAATAAAAAACAAAGAAGTAGGCCAGGCGGTGGTGGCGCACGCCTTTAATCCCAGCACTTGTAAGGCAGAGGCAGGTGGGTCTCTGTGAATTTAAGACAAGCCTGGTCAACAAGAGCTAGTTCCAGGACTGACTCCAAAACTGCATAGAAACCCTGTCTCAAAAAACCAAAAAAAAAAATAAAAATAAAAAAAAAACCGAAAAAGTGGAAGAAGCCAATATTCTAAAGATAGGACAAATATCAGTGCTCTTTAAAATAACTATTGCAGCCATCAGAAAGTAAGGGCTGCAGAATTGAGATGGACTCTGCACTCAAGGAACAATTCATGCTACTATTATGACAATACAAAGCAAAGCTCCAAGGAATCCTGCATCCTTTTCTAGTGATGGAAACTAAATTGAATAGAAACATAGCAAACAAAACAGCACAAAACGAAAATAGAATAGTAAATGAAAAATGCATGCCTGGGTTAATACAATCCTCCCACTGCTGCGTGCCTCCTTTACGTTAAAACATCTTGTCTCTAAACACTCAAATAAGAGTACAATCAAGGCACAAATATGGTACTGATGATCGGAAAATAGTTCTTTACAAGAAACTCTCCCACCACTGATTGTCACAGACTAGATGTTTCAGGATTACAGCAAGACATTGAATCTACACTATTAATCCGTATATTCCAGAGATTTGCAAATAGTCACTGAACTGAATTTATTTTATACGGCTCTGTCTTTGTACAAAAAAATAATGATGAGGCCAAAAAGATTGTTTAGAAGCGAAGTAATTGTTGACCTGAGATTGATCACCAGAATACATAAAATAAAATCCGGATTTAGTAGTGCACAGGTTTGATCCCAGTACTCTTGATGAGATAGAGAGTAGAGAAAAGAAAACTAATAAGCTTACAGGATAGCTGTCAAGGAGTATGCAGCATGGCAGAAACAAGGTGATCCTGCTTCAACAAGTGAAAAGAGAGAACTTATTCATCAAGGTTATCCTCTGATTTTCACACAGTGGTATGCATCTGTACATACACATTCACACATTACATATGCACATATTAGACAAAATTCATAATTTTTTAAATATGTATTTTTTGAAGACAGGGTATCTCTATTATGTATCTTTGGCTGTACTGGAATGTCTCCAGGCCTTGATTAAAAATAAAAACACATTTAAAACCCAAAAATGACTACAAGATATATCTTTAGGGCTAGATAATGTTAATTCCAGTAGCAGTGGGTTACTAAAGAAAATTTTCATTGGTATGTGATAACATCTGTAGGAGTTTGCCAATTTGTTTGTCAAAGAACCCCTGCAACCCCCTGCCAGGTTCACTAAGGTTCCTGTCGGAACTGTTCTTGCCCACCAGAACTAAAAGATAAGGCCATGTTTCTAAAGGTACTGCACACCAGTTGTGGGTTTTATGGTCTACAAGCCTGCTGATTAAGATGTGCCTGCATGGAGAATAGTGCAATGAATGTCATGGGAGCAACCAAACACTCTGGTTTAGCAGACCATACCAGAAGAGAGAATCCATGCCCAGTACCACAAGCCAAGCCAAGAACACATGATTGGGAAAGCCTTAGGTTCAATGGAAGAACTTATTGTAAATTGCTTAACTAAATTGACAAAAGATCAAACTCCCTTCTATATATCTATGTTCAGACACACAGACAAAAACTACGTTCAGATGTAAGCAGTGATCAGTGGCAGATGCAAAAGTTTATGACTGACAGAGATTCTGAAAATGAGTGAGAGAGCAGAGTCCTAAATGAAAGATTTAGATCACCATCTCTAACTTCTAGGGAACAATGTGGAATGGCAGTCAGGAGGAACATAAGGATCAGAAAATAGGATGAAGATCTGTGAAGTGATAACTCTAGGCATGACACAAACATTGTAATTAGGATCTTTCAAAAGCTATGGTTACTTGGACTGGGCCTGTACAAGCTTAGTCTTGTCAATGGTCAATCACTTATGGAGGGTAGGCTGATGGGTCTCTATCTGCTACTACTGAACTACTGAATGCTGAACTCTTCAGTTATAAACCCCATTATTCAACCAACTAGGCCCCTGTGGATAGCTCTGAATCTACGATCACACATATATTCCTAGTAAACACAGTCTCTCTCTCTCTCTCAAATATACACAAATAATACAGAAATTCCAGACAGAAATTTATAGGCAAGAGGAAGAACAGACAGAGGGGAGAAGCATTTAACAGTACAGAAGAGAGAGGAGAGTAACAGTATGTATTATGCACCTGTCTGGAACAATCAAAGAACATATTTAATGAATGAAAAACAAAAAGATTAAATATTGACAAATTCTTATACTTCAATATAAGAATGTGAAACAGATCACTCACAAAATTGTTATTTTATATATAAAGCAACCTAAGAAGAGCTTTTGTTCACCTCCTACAATATATACATTTAATTTATTTCTGAGAGAATAATAGATAAAAACATCTTCATCTTCAAGATGCAGAAACTAAAGATCAGAAAGACAGTAATTTCTTCAAGGCAAGGAAGTAGCAGGCCCATGTCTGCCTAAAAGATTATGTATCCCCTATAACTATGAGTTTCCAGTACTCAAAATTACTTATAGAATCTGTTAAGGAAATAAAATGAAAGTGAAATTTAAAAATATACATTTTAAATCATACTAAATTCTGTGTAGCATCAGCTAAAGGCATGAATTCAAAGACTACATGGGAATGATCCCATTCACCACATGTAACTTGAAAGCTAACTTACAAATTCATTGCAAAATTATTGCAAGAAGACAAAATGATCAAAATGTTATGTAAAATATCCATTTGCATGAAGATACTATTCCAGTTATCAAGAGTTTCCATCCTGTGTACTGTGAGTGATCCCTTTAGCCTTATGTGACACGCACTCATTGTTGTCTTAGCAGGTGTTTGAGGGCTTATATACTCTGCATTGTTTTTCTGGGAATGTCTCACGTTGACAATACTTATTCTATGAATTTTAGCACATATTTATCAGTAAATGATGGTTTAACTCACAGTTAAAGAATCAATAATCCAGGGAATATGATTTAGATATCCATATTATGATACAGATACCTGCATTTGCTCCCAGAGTCCCTGATATGCATGGAAACCTGTGCAAATGAATTATGTCCATGAGGGACTGATCTGTTCAAAATCAGAAGAAATACTGGCATATCTGCATAGATATCTTTCCTTCTCTGCTTCTTCAAAGCTGAGGCCCTTAGAATTTGCATTGTGTGCAGTTTCCTGTTATCTTGCAAATAGCTCATTCTAAGTCAAACTTCTTCAAATATACAATGTTCTGGGTTTAGTAGGTCATTTTAATTTTCTCATTTTTTTGCAGGTAATTAAATGCACCTTCAGAAAGGGCATTAGAAGAAATAAAACAAATAAATGCTTAAAATTCTGAAACTTCATTGTTTATAATTCCATTCATTAAAGAAAATCTCATAATTGGTACAAAGCTAAGCAAAGGAAACATAATTTCGTTTCTGTAGGACAATGTTTTCCCAAGCTTGAAAGATTACATTTTGTAGATGAAAATTAAGCACAATATTTCCATTTTTCAAATAAAGATAGAAGGAAAATGAATATACCATTTAAGGTCCAACTCACAGTATTTGTAATAGTTGAATGATTTTAATAAGTAATAATCCTTTATTGATGTATTTAATGGAAGATAGTACTGGGTGATTTGTTGATATAATGGACTTCCCTGCATGTTTATTCTTTGTTTTGTTCTTGTTGAGATAGGGTCTTGTGTAGTTTAGGTTGTTTTTGAACCTGCTAGAAGGCCATAATTTTCTGATCTTGCTGCTTCTACCTCTAAACTGCTAAAATTATAAAGGTTTGTGACTATACCCAGCTCTATGTCTATTTTAAGTTTAGACTATTTGTTAAATATATAATAAATATTGTATAGTAAATGGAAATGATATAGTGTAGTTAGAATACATAATTCAAATTTAAACTAAATTTGACAAACATCTAATTATTTGTAAAAGGTATCTTGAACTTTTACTATCGTGAAGAAAATATACTTAATATTGAGAAAGCAAAAAGCAGATGACGTTCCAGTTCAAAGATCTCTGTCATTGGGTATCTTTAGAGTCTGACACCAGATTAATAAGAGGCAAATGCAACATTCAGCAGATGAGGTGATGATTTGGAAATTTGCAGCTGCGGAGGGATCAGAAGTAGCTTACTACTGAGCTAGCTCATTGCACATGGTAGAAACCTAATATGCATCAAACAATAAAGCAGTAAAGTTCAAAAGGAACAGCCTGCATATGAACTCTGTGTTATACTGTCCATATCCTGATTAAGGGAATACAAGGTACATGAGGTAGGGTCATTCACTAACTTTAAGGAAATCAGTGGACATGGAAATTGCCATCAATCATGTTGTCAAAATTATCCCAGGCCAAATTGCCTTCAACACATCTGTATTTGATTTAATTTATAATTAATTAGATAATTGTAGTCATCTTTACCTTTTGTCTCACCCCAGCAAATTCTAGAAATCAGATACAATTTCCTTGCCCCAGCTATTGTCTATTTTTTCTTCCTTGGGTATCATATTATTGAGGACCTTCTAATGAAGATTATTTTACTCCACATACAAAGTCCATGTAATTTTTCTCTTAATAAAACCTAAATACTAAAACAAAAACCATTTTGAATGAGTAGACAATATTATCTATTATGGAATAAGTTTCACCTTCACTCTCCCAAATATTGTTCTTACATTCTCAATTTTAAAAATCAGTGATCAATCAATTAAAGGATACACAATTTTTACCAATTATCTTTTAAGTAAACCTTATCTACTTTTCTGAGACAGGGTCTTACTATGTAGCCATTGATGGCCTAGAATTTACTATGTAGAATAGGCTGGCATCGAATGTCACATAGATCTACATATCTTTGTCTCTAGAATGCTGGAATTTTCCTTGTATTTTATCTTCCATTATTAATCCCCAAATAAAGAGGTTTCCCTCAAAATCTGTGAAACCTAATTTCTCCATATTGCAGCTCATAAACAGCAAGTACTTCTTATAGGAACCCAAACACATCACTTGCTCTGGAATATAAAATGCCTTGCTCTGTGTGAAGTGACTTTTCCTCCTACAAAGTTTTGATCCTTCTAAGGCCACTACTCTGCTATCATATCCACAGGGAAATTTCTCTGATTCTCCACCCAGAGCTTACAGCTTCCTCTAAAGTTCCATTTCTTGTCGCCAGGTCAGCACTTCTGGTTCATGAGTGGACTTCCTGTTGGACTTCCTATGTAGAAACTGGGAATGTGCCTTAGTCACATGGAGCAAAAAACAACAGATGAGAAACTACTGCCAGCATATATAACGAAGCAGCCATCAATATAACCCAAATAAAAGCATACCCTAAAGAACTGCAGCAACATAAATGACAGAAAAGGGAGGAAATCCAAAGTATATGAAAAACATGTGTCGATATCTCTCCTCTCCTCTAGCAGGATTCTTCAACTTCAGCCTTCCATTGCTTTTACTTATTTTCTCAGTTTTAATGAATGGGAAAACATATGCATGTATATACATATACATACATACATATGTACATAGAAGAGTAACAAATTATTTTGCATTTTATACTAAGAGCAATTAATACACATCAGTCAATGATATAAGGACATAGGAAATATGTCTACATTGCTAGTAAAATGAAGTTGACATCCTTTCTGGAGTATATTGCAAAAATATCGTTTAAATGGAGATAATTCTATATAAAGCTTACCTTATAGATAACTACATGAATACTTATTTATGTAAAAATGTTAACAATCACATTGTATCATGTGTTAGCAAAGAGCAAAGTAACTCAAACATTTACCAATATAAGAAAACTAAACAAATTACAATTCAAAACTATCATAGATCCTAAAATGAGGTATTAAGAATATGCAAATCATATCTAGAAAATGGGAATACAGCAAAATACATGAAGAACTGACTATAATTTTCTATTTATTTAAAAATGAGATCTTAGAACAAAATTCACAATATAAACATGTATGCATTTAAGAGATATGCTGTATTAAAGTATGTATATTCAAGACATGGGAATAGAAAGTGGAAGGGAATGTAGACATGTCATTGAAAAGGAGGATTCAACATTTTACTTTGTGCACATAGTGGTAGCACTCCAGGAATGTGGCAAAATATTTATCATTAAACGTATAAGACATAGATTTCAAGTACCTCTTTTGTATGAAATAAAACTGTAAGTTCAGCAGCACTGTCAACTATGCATATAATTTTATAAAATTACGCTAGCCACATCACCACTGAAATCTTTATCTTTGTAGCATATGAAAAAGAGTGGTGCAGGGATAATTCTCCCCATACCTATGCCATCTGGAATAAAATATGTACAACAGAGATGAAGATCTAGACCCCCACGTCAGTTCTGACACACAGAGTGGCTGATGTACTTCTCCCGTTCTTACCTTTCCACATGTAAAAACCTTAGAATAGTATTTCATCTCCAAACGTTTTGGAAATATTTTGTTCATGGTTGGTGGTTAATAATATCTAGTCTCTTTTATCTTTGTTGAATAGAACTTTTGTCAATGGACATAAATGATAAATTATGCAACAGAACGCCTTTTACATGATTATCTGTACAGTCAGTGATATGATTTCCTCTGTTTATAATGCATTATTGTCTTTAACCTTTCACTTCAAAGCTTTTTCATATTATGCTCCTACTCAAACATCCAAAGAATCATACAACTTGACAAAAAATATTCAGAAGTTATTTAACTCAGGTTTCACACCTTCATGTAAAATGATTGACATTAAAAAACAGAAAAAATATTAGTTTATTTTAAACATTTAGAAAACAGAATTTCTAGCATATGCCTGAATGTCTGATCCAGCAATGTCCTAAGCTATACTATAGGAAACAGACACTTATAGTCATAGCTACATCATTTCCTTTGGAATTACTACTGTTTTTGTCTTCATATTTACTAGAAAGAGTGAAAGAGATGACATTTAGCAGGGGAGATAAGACCTACTAGCAGGGAACAATGGAGCAATAATAAGGAAGGCTGAAATGATGTTACTTCTTGAGAAACAATGAAAATCGGTTACAGTTCTAGATGTGATGACAGATCAGGCAGAATTTGTCCTTTTGGGGTTATTCCTTCAGCTGTTTTACCAGCTGTGGGTGACATATAAGACTTCAGCATAGAAAAGTACAGAGGGTTTTGTAGAAACTACTTTCCAATTAGCAAATTTAACACTTTTCCCACGCAGATAACATGACCACATTTCTCTGTAAGTGCTGAGTTCTTAGCAAAATTAATATTTTTTGGACTAAATACAAGTTAAATTGAGAGACTCAAACTTGAATATCTGCACCTACAGGTGTATGGCGTGGCAGGTGGGCAACTAGTTTTCCATTTAGCAACATTTAGTCAAAATCTGGCATAATTTTAAAGAGGAAGAATTCAATTAGGCCAGCTTGAAAAATTCTGATTATTAAACTAAAACAGAACCAAAAGACATGCAATTGGGAGTCAACAGATGTTCTTTTATCTGAGAATTAGGATTCTACAAGAAAAGACAAAAGGAAAATGTGCTAAGTAAAATTCATGTTTAATATTTTTCAAAATTCAATAACCAAAATTCAACCATGTTTTTTTTTTCTACTTGTGAATCAATAACCCAAACATTTTCTATCTTTAACTAGCATTGCCTTCCAGACTCACACCAGTAACAAAAGTCAAGTCTGGGAAATACTTTATTAAAGACTTGTCCTAAATTTACTTATGTTCTACAAATAATGCTGCACAAATGCTTTAGTAGTACGGTTGGGCATCTCTTGGGTATATTCCCAAGAGTGGTATTGCTGGATCCTGAGGTAGGTTGATTCCCAGTTTCCTGAGAAACCGCCACACTGATTTCCAAAGTGGTTGCACAAGTTTGCATTCCCACCAGCAATGGAGGAGTGTTCCCCTTACTCCACATCCTCTCCAGCATAGGTTATCATTGGTGTTTTTGATTTTAGCCATTCTGGAGGTTTACTTATGTTCTTAACCCTCAAATTGGGGGGAAAAATGGGATAGTGAAATTTTCAAACAATGTGGTCTTGAAATATTCTGATTTGAATTCCCTAACATTTTTCAACAGGAATGGAAGCCTGCTGCTTATGGATCAAACTTAAATGCTAAAAATTCTGTCCATGATTATAGTCTTTTCTTCAGTAATGAAGACCTTGGCTCATAGTTATACTGTTGATGACTCAGAGAAGAAGCTACTTCCTTCTTTTTAAAGGTCTCCCCCCCGCTGTGTGTGTGTGTGTGTGTGTGTGTGTGTGCATATGTGTGGTACTTATTTGTGGATTCTTGCAGAGACCAGAAGCAGATTCAAATTCCATGCAGCTTAAGTTACGGATGCTTGTGGGCTATTCAAATGTATTTTCATAACTGAATTCAGGTTCTCTGCAAGAATAGTATCTGTTCTTAACCACTGAGCAAATTCTCAACCCATTTTCCTCTCTTTTGATATCTGACAAATAGTATTTTTATTTAATAGTTCTAATATGTATAGGTTATTGCATATCTAGAGGTTACAATATTGTAACAAAATTTATATCATAAGTTACTATATTGGCCAAAACATAATACTAAATAAAAATATCGATACTTTGCTAACATATAAATAAATAACATAAGCAAGCAAAATAAATGTAGCATGGTGTTAAATATGACAATTGAAGCAAAAATGCTGTTTATTTTATAAAATATGACATATAACATTGGCTTGGTTTGAATCACTATATGGAACTTTTTGGAAAAATATTAAAATTGAAATTAATCTCTGTATTAATAAATATGTACTGATATTAATTTAAAGTTTCTGTTAATTTAAAAACCAATATTTCAACAAGGCGATGAAAAGCCAGGGCTGATGGATGGCATTAGAACCTGTAGTCTTCATACACATTGGTTTTATGTTAGCATTGTGTTATTGTATAAACTGTAACAATATAATCCAATTAATAACCATAATTAATATAAGTTTAAATAAGTATGCAAAAACCCCTCTCATCTTTAACTAATTTTCCAAATATTTGTTTTGTCTGAGGTTTGTTGGAGACAGTTGCAATCTGAGAATAGTTCTGCCGTCTGAGGGGACGGTCTGAGGACAGGATTTCTTCTACAGTCTGAATATTGGTAGAGATAATAGGTCTCTCTAGCTGCTGGCCACACCGCTTCTCTGATCCCTCAGCTTTCACCCCCTAATATCCGAGTTTTATTTATTATGATCAATTAGAATCCATGCCACATGTGGGTGTAAATTATTGATAGTATGCTAGTATGCTATTAGATTATGATTATGATCATTTGTTTAAAAAATTCATTATATGTTATTTTATATGACGAAATATGATAATAGTAATCTTAGAAAATAACAGTGCTATAAATTATAAAGGATAGTTCACTGAACATTGACCTATTGTCTCAGGAGTGGCCTTTAAAGCATTTCTTGAGTCCCCCTACCACTTCTTATTCACCTAGGAATTAAGCAGGGTCATATGTTGCATTTATTCCTCCTGTTCTTTGTTATCTTCAAACTGAAATGGCTTACCTCTTTTAACATCTTAGATTTAATGACTGACATTATAAAACTTGGTACCAGGCAATTAATTTAAATATCCAATAATATAGTTTTTTTTCCAGATTGATTCAATTCTTCATTTCGACAGTTATATGTTCTTTTGTTTGTTATTTTTGTGTGTGAGAGAAGATCGATCTATAAAGTTGGTGTTAACTTAGATTTTCTTATTTGAATATGCATGTCTTAAGGAAGTTGCAGTTTTTTCAGATATCTCTATATACCTTACTCCTGAAGCTTTCTGGGTTTATGTACTCATTTCATTCAGGGCATTCTTATATAGAACAACGATATCACATCTAATCACATTTAATAGGAGGGATAGTGATCAGTCAATGACCTTTTTGATTTCAAGTCCCATAATCTCTAAGATTATATCAACATAGATAAAGTCTCCCAGTAAAGATGCAGCAGGTGTGAAAGCATCAGTGTCTGTTTCATCGTTTGATCGGAATCCTGGGAACTGGCTTAGGTTAGTAACAGCCTTTTCATATGCATTGTTCCATTTGTTCCTTACGATGATTCTGAGTTGGGCTCCAGATCTAGCATTGCTATTTTATAGTGGAGGGATCCAAGCCTTGATTTTACAATGACTTGTCCAAAAATCATATTGGTAATAAGCAGTAATTCGAATATCATCTTAAGTGTCTGGTCTGAAAATGAACTGCACAATGCCATCTGGAGTTTTCATCATAGTATAAGGCCTTGATTAACACTGACACCTTTCCAAACAACCCCAGAAAATAGCTCATGAAGAGTATGCTGGTTAGTTCTACCTATCATCTTAACACAGCCTAGAACTACCTGGGAAGAGAGTCTTGATTGAGTGATTGTTTAGATTGGTTTTCCTGTGTATATGCCTGTGGGGAAGTCATGTTAATTCACCCAGACCACCATAGGCACTTTTCTAGGATAGGACCTGAACTATTGAGAGTGAGGGAAGTGAGCAGACATTTGAGTACGTTTGTTTGTTACTCCCAGCCCTTCATTGTCGTCCTAGTTACCTTTCTGTTGTGGTGATAGCCACAGTCACGAAAAGTACTTGGGGAGGAAAAAGGTTTCTTGGTCTACACCTCCAGGAAACAATCCACCACTGTGTTAAAGTCAGGACAGGAATGCCAGCAGGAATCTGTACACAGACTGCTTCTTACTGCTCTACAGGGCTTCTTTAGCTTACTTCTTTTTCTTTTCTTCTCTTTCTTTCTTTCTTTCTTTCTTTCTTTCTTTCTTTCTTTCTTTCTTTCTTTCTTTCTTTCTTGTTTGATTTGTTGTTTTGTTTTATTCCTGAGGCAGGGTTTCTCAGTAGCTATGGAGCCAGTCCTGGAACTCACCTGTGTAGACCAGGTTGGACTCAAACTCACAGAGATCCGCTTGCCTCTGCCTCCCGAGTGCTGGGATAAAAGGCCTGCACCACCACTGCCCAGCTTCAGCTTACTTCTTAGGCAACCCAGGTTCATATGCGTAAGAGTGGCAGCAGTCACAGTGAGATGGACCCTCACACATCAATCATAAATTGAGAAAGTGTTCCACGAAAACGTCTTTGGAGAAATTTAATGCTACAATTTGTCAGCTGATATTTCCTCTTCTCAGATGACTCCAGTTTTTTTCAAGTTGATTAAAAAACTAATCAGCATGACTGTGGATGTCATGTGTGATGTGATGTGACTGAGGATGTGTCTATATTCCTGCCTGACATGCCCTCAGAACTGTAAAATAAAACAAACCCTGTTTCCATAAGTGGCATTTTGGTCAGGTAAATTGACCATAGAACCAAACATGAAACTAGAACAAAGAGTAAGGTATGTTGAAGGTTGTCCAAGAAATTCAAATACAACTAATTACCGCACAACTTTTTATTTTAGATTATCACAGGAACTTTTACCTTTCATTAAGTCCTTTCACTTCATTTATGTGTCTAGTTGACTGAAGGCATTTAGCCTCATTTTTTTCTTTTTCTTTTTCAAGACTGGGTTCTCTGTTTTGCCTCAGAGCATGTGCTGTCCTGAAACTCTGCTGGCCTAGAACCCACAGAGATCCACCTGCTTCTGCCTCCTGAGTGCTGGAATTAAAGGCGTGTGCCACCACCGCCATGCACCTCATTAGATTTTGACCACATTTTTTAAATGTTCATGTTGACTAGAGCCAGTGAGACAGAACTTCATTCATTGTCAAGGGCTGAGCATATAGAGGGTGGCTGATGTCAACAACACTGCTGTGATTAATTTTGAGTTAAACATTTAATCTCGAGAGTAATTCTTTAGAAAAAAATAAACAGATACAGCAGATACACCAAATGTTTATTGATTACCCTTTAGTTTGGATGACTGCTCCCCAGCAGTCTTTATTTCAAAAATGCTTGGTCACAATAGCGAAATATTGTAAGTTCAATGGAAATTAAATTATAACTATAATGAAACAGCTAAAACTTGTATGGGGCTCATGTCTGTAATGTTAGCATGCAGGAGGTGAAGGCCAAGCACAGCTGTGAGCTAGAGTCTAGTGTCATCTACTTTAGGAGGGAGGGCCACTTGTTCATCCTGGTTGCCCAGAACTGAAATAATCGCACAGAAGCAGTATTAATTAAAACACTGCTTTGCTCATTATCTCAAGCTTCTTCTTGGCTAACTCTTTCAGGGGGTTCTTGCATATATGCAAAAATAATTTTATAAGATAAAAAGGGGCAGATTGTATCAGCGCATATTGTTAAACACTGTGCTTACCAAATCTGAGCCGTTGATTATTCTGGGTTATTAAGCCACTCGTATCACAGCTGTTGCTCAGATTTGATCAGCAAATTGTTCTGATGGGCAAGAAATGGTCACTGTTAATTTAGTGATTTAATTCTGAGTTTTGTTACTATTGGGGCATTATTATGGGACATTGCATACTTTCTTATAAAATACATAAAATATTTTAAATGGTGATTAAAACATAGAAAATATCACTATGAATAGGATGATAACATTGTGTTCTGTTATCTGCCTATCTATCTGACTTTAGATAAAATCAACACACAATTTGACAATTCTTTAAGTAGACAATTTCCAAACTATAAAATTGTTCTGAATGTGCCATACTAGCAAAAAGTCATTCTTTAGAACTTAGAATGTATTTTGCAGAGGTGACATAAAAAATATGGATATTAATATGAGGGATTGACTGGTAATGCTTGTTGTACATGGCTGGTTGTTGGCAATCAAACAAAAAAAATCAGTCAAGGAAAACTGCATTGGAAGCAGTAACTACGAAGCAGAGATTATTATTAACCCTAGAGTCATTAAGAAATTACTGTGAGACATGTTACAGAGGATTCCTAGGTTTACAAGCACCAACTTTTTCTCCCGAGAACAACTGTCCTAAGCCACCCAGGGAGTGACACCGTTGAAGAGATAATGGTAGTTCAGACATCTGGAGATGCCTGCAAGGACTGGGGTCACTGTTCATTGTTAGCAACTGCATTCTCCAAATACATTGTAGTTAAGCACGCATGGATGGTATTGGGCAGAGGGTTCTAGAAGTTAAAGGTAAGGAGAGACAGAATTTTCATCAGGGGGATGGGCAACCCTAGACAGAACTAGTAACAGTTTTAGACTCATTTGAAGACAGTCTTGGCAGATTCTGGGCTCAGCCTAGGACATAGAGGCTGAAAGAAGAGAATTCAAGGTAAAAAATCATATTCTTTATTTGTGTAAATTAATAACGTAGTCCTCCTCGAAAGAATGATTGGAAGAGCCAATTAGTTCACAGCAAGGTGCAAATGCTTGTGCTGATGTGTTTAATTAAAGACAGGGCTTCCTTGCATCTGAGGACAAGGACAAAGGAAAGCTTAATTAGACTCCCAGGTCCAGGAGGAGAATATGCTTCTGGATTTCTGCGTAGTAAACAGCTCTCACGCAGACCACTACTTTCCTCCCCTTTAAAGACCCAATAACTTGTTTGCTTTTGTCTGTTTGTGATTTTTAGCATGGTGTGTTTAGTTTTTGACCCTAAATAAATAGGCTACATTTGATCACATAATGCTAGGAAAAT
>JAQHUG010000092.1:475154-487053 GCA_028555095.1 Dicrostonyx torquatus | reverse complement strand
TATTGGTAAAACAATTCCATATAAACTCCATGGTTTTTCATATTCTGCCAAGTGCAAAGTCTTCTAATTTTCCATATTGATTGACCTCTCTCAGCTCCAATACATATTTGCAAGCTAAAATTTTATAGGAAAGAAGTCTGTTTGCTGATATTTTCTGCTATCCCATATCAGATTATTTTAGTACCTAAATTAAAATAATTTTTAATTCTATTAATACCGCATTGTTTTCATTTACTATCATTAGAACTTATTGTGAAAAACAATGCTGACAACAGATCGTGTTTCAAGTAGAGTATGTTTTGATGGACTAGAGAAGAAGAGTCCGAGCTGCCAAATCATTGAAAACTTGATCTGCTTTTTGGGATGCTGGGATGCTGTGGTGACCTTATTCATTGGAGTCCGTAAAATGAATTGTTTGAAAACTCACATTTGGATGAGAGTCACAGGGAAAACACGGAGTTTAGGAAACAATCAGAACAGAAAGAAAGTGTAAGAAACACTAAAGGAGAGATTCCCATCAATACTGACATTTAGTAAGTCTTAATTTTGTGTCTTTTATCTTAATTATTCCAAAATAGATGTAACTCATTTTGCAGGTGGATGGTGCTTTTCTGTGTGTGTATGTTTACATGTGTGGACACTTGAGTGTGCACATGTGTGAGCTTGAAAATAGAGAACCATAATTTATGCTTGATACCTTCCTTGACTGTTAGCTTCTTTACTTACTCCCCTACAGAAACTGGAAGTCTCTTATTCTGACCAGAAGACCTAGCCAGCCGCCTCCCTGATATTCTATCTCTACCTCTCAAATGCTAAATTGCCAGTAGGCTGCCACTTCTGTGGTGGCTCTATGTGCTTTCTGGGAATTTCAATTAGTCTTCCTACTTGCATAACAAGCATTTTACCCACCAAGCCATCTCCCAACCTCAACTTTAATTATTCAGTAACACAAAACCGCAGCCAACACTGCATATTTTCAAAAGAATATGGAGAATGCCACAGACATAAGAAATGCACAACATAATCATATCTCCACACATCCCAAGGCACTCAAATGTTCTTGGCCTAACCAATAATGAAAGAGATAATTACTTAGAGGACACAAATATCAATAACAACAGAAAATGTTTGTCAGTCTAATAACAGGAGAGGTAGTTATGATCACAATCAAGGTCTAATCTAGAATTGATTGAAGGCTAAAACAAAAAATTGCAGTTATAGGAAAACATAAGACACATCAATGAGATTTTACTTGAGTAAATTGAAGTAAACTGGATTTAAAACGTTTAAGGGGAGCACAGAAAGACAGTAATTAGGGAAAGAGTTATGTACTACATAATGTTCATTTAACATAGACAAGAAAATAATTCATCATTTTTAACACGTGTGTGTGTATCTATTAACAAGTGCAACATGTTCACCAATATGTTACAAACATTGAACTCATCACATTAGGTAATGTAGACCAGGGTCTGGATAAAAAAGAATATGATATATGATGTATGATCTAGTTTGATGAATGCAGGACTTTGCACAAATGATGCTTACATTAGAGTGGCAAAACCACAAATTTATAGCATCATTTTCCCTGTCATCTGTTTTCAAATCCAGATAGTGTGTGAACAGTTGAAACAAATGGATTTATATGTCAAATGTTATTTATCTGCATCTTTGGAAAGAGGCTAAATATTTTCTTTCTGGTTATTATCGGCAAAAGTTAGATTAACTCATTGGAAAAAGGCAATTGTCTTGTCACTTGTTGAAGACGCTACTAGTTAAATACTTTTTAAAAGAAAAATGGTTCTCAGCTATCTTCAAACTGTACCTAATAATACTTTGGAGTGACCAGAATTTTATATCCATAAAATTATTTGAATAACAATGTTGCTACATATTATAAGAGCACATTAAATATGACATCTACTCCATTTTCTGCACTCTACAATGAGCATTCCAGAATCCACATTGTACTATTCACGCTTCTAAGATGAGCTTGATCAGTAGATTGTTTTACTTAGGATACAAACAGAAGCATCATTTTGGTATCAGAGGGAAAATAGCTTTCAAATTATTGAAACAGAAAAAAATGAAGACTTCTGACCAGTGATTAAATCAACTGAAGGAAGACTAAAATATGAGTTTCAAGTTTGGCTTCAATTGGAGCGAACATTATAAATAGAATGTTGTTTAAAAACTAGTTGGATTTTTTTGAAAATCCCCAGTATAACTATAAAGAATATTACTGAGCATTTTGAAAGCAAAGTTTTGAGGGAGATGAATAAACACATGTTCTGCCTTTGCCACTCACTACTTTAGAATATTTAATATAAATGTAGCCTTTACATAAATTTTATAAACTTTATAAACTACTTGTAAGTAGGAGAGATGCCTCCAAAATAATGTAGCACAGTCCCTGTTACACACATGTTCTTACCCTATCCTCAATATTTGCATTGGTTGCTGTGCTGCAAAGCATCATGGTCCAACCAAGGTGGATTAACTTTGTGCACTTTCAAGAAAAGTGTCATCTAGGGTCATAAGAATAGATTTGTGCCATAAATGGTGAAACTAAATATATTTTACTGAAGAATCCTAAAATAAAACAGCAATTACACAATTTTATAATACATGTGTACATAAACATAAGAAATAATTTCTTAGAAACACATGTTTGTATACATATGACTTTCTGGCTAAACATAACTAGTGAAGTTGGAAGGAAATACGAAGATATGTATACATATAATTTTTAATCTTATTCTTTTCCTACTAGATCTATTAAATCTTTCATATGAATATTGGCATTCACATTACTCAATTTTTCATGAGGAGTAAAACCAAAGGGAATAATTCACATTGGCTCTGACAATATACACAGTTTACAAACTTACTATGAGACTGAGTATAAGAAGAAATGTCTTCCCTTGGTCAAATTTAAACCCAGAGAAAGGGATTCAACAAAAATGGCATCCACAGTGAGTTGAGAAGTTGATTTTTTCCCAGGTAATAAGCCTCTCTTTTTCAAAAATTACTTTCAGTTAGTAACTCAAATTGTAGTTGGGTTCCAGAGGAATGAAAAACAATGGTATAAGCCAGTCACAGAGTGTTGTCCATGGCAGGGTGGTAGACATGAGTAGGAAGATTTGTGGGTGTTCCCGGGAACTTGTCAGTCTCCTGTCCATTTTCAATAGGAGACTCACAAGTTCCTGCAAATGCACACAAACGGATTTTAAGCTGCTGCCCTTTGCTGATAAGCAGATGCTTAATGTGTTTCCAATTCAGATGAGTTCGGTAATCAGGTCCCTCTGTCGTGTCCACCATGGCTTAGCTGGTATGAGTAATTCATTGCAAACAGGGATGATGAAAACCCAGGGCACTGGTCACTCCTGTTCTTCAGTCAACAGTTCTTAACTGAATAACTCCTACCCCAGCACTCTGGTTGTCTTGAAGATGTAGTGATGAATACTTCCTTGATTTTATGGAAATGTTATTGGGCATCTGTCCAGATTATTTTCAATAATGCCTGAGTAAACTCATCATTCTTCAATGTCCAGGGAGGCAGTGCATTTTTGTACAACATGCTGCATTTGGATTTCGTGGTACAATGAAAGAACCCAAGGACAAAAACGTAGAGTTCTGAATTCTAGTCCTGCTATGGACAAAATCTAGCTTAATTGTCATATTGAACCTTTCACAGGATTGGACCTAGAACTCAGCATTCATGTAACAAAGTTCTGGACCTCTGTTTCCATTTTACCTTTATACTTTCAAATCCTTCACTATCTAACACAATCATCTGTGATGCTGAATAGTAGATGAAATTTATATCTTATGCAAATAATGAATTTTGAATGCTTGAGACTATTTATTGACAAGATTTTCACAGGAGTAGGTTAAATGAAAAATAAGTGTCATATGTTCTTTCCCTCATGGTGTTTGCATGAAATTTTAGCTTATGAGTAAACTGAATACCACAGATTCAGATGAGTCAAGATATGTTCAAGAGAAACACTAAGTGGAAAGTAATTGTAAAACAAGGAAGGAATCTAAAAAGTGAGCTTTGATTCCATTATATACACTGTCTGTTCATGGGAATACATTGAAATTGAGTCTCAGTCCTAAAATTTCCAAATGATGCTATGACTGATGCTGACTATCTCATACGGGTTTGCCTGTTACTCTCTCCAGCAATACTAAAGGCTGAAAAATGGAAGACAGAATAAGTTAGATGTGACAGCCCTGATACTAAATTTATAGGCTAATACCAAAACCTTTAATTTGGAATGTAATTCCTAAGAAAAACATGTATAGACTATTAGCCAAATTGATACCTGATTGGTTTATGAAAATATGAAGTTATTATCATTGGCAGGGATTGTGGCAACTTCAGATCGACGGTGGTCTCCTCTTAGAAAACTGTTTTAAAGTTAACTGGAAACATTATATAGAATGATGAAACATCACACCATTGCTGCATTTCTTAATAAGAAATACCATTCTTTGACACCATTATTACGGTTTGCCCATTAACCTTTCTGCAACCTACCATAGAAATACATTATCTAGGGAATTCTCATGAACCTGTAAGCACATAGTGAGGAAAATACCAGAAAAGGTACAAGTAGGAATAGAAGTATTTTAAAGCATGAAGCAATTCTTACAGATGATACAATGCTGCAAAACATTTGGAGGAACTGAAAGTGTCATTTTAAAAGAGTTTTATAGTACAAACCTTTTCCATATTGCTATGATTTCCATGTCATTGCTCCTATTATTGATAAGCATCTATTCCAAGCCATAATCTTTGAATAACAAAAATGGATTTCATGGAACAGAAGATGATTTTTTTACTTTATTAACTTATATGGCCTAAAACACATGAAGGTTTAAAATAAATATGAATTCAAAAACTATCTTTTATTGCTAAAATGTAATGACACATCTGTGAAAGTCCTTTTTCCTGGAATTGTGCAAAACAGGAGATTTCAGTGTGTGTGTGTGTGTGTGTGTGTGTGTGTGTGTGTGTGTGTGTGTGTGTTTGGTGTGGATAGAGGAGGGCATCAGATCTGGAGATGGGGTTACAGGTGGGTGTAGGCATATGTGCTCAGAAACAAGCTAGTCTCCCATGAAAAAACAGCAAGAAGTCACACCCTAAGCTATCTTCAAAGCCACAAAGAATAGTGATGTTAAAGAGGGGAAATTGTAATTCATTGCTCCATACTTTCCATACCAATTGGGGATATTCCAACAGAGTGTGCAAACAGCCTTTGAATATAGTTAGGATACATGGATTTATTTGTTTAAAGAGAATGTCCTCAACTTTCCTTACCTGTGCCACGTATCTATATGCAAAAGTAATATATTGAGCAGCTAAAACAATGTCTCTTTATTAATAACCATTTTATAAAGTAAAGAATCTATAAGCATAGCTTAATATGTAAAGAACCACATTGTCAAATAAAAATATGACACAGCACACAGAACACAGAAGAGCAGCAACATCTGTAACTTTCAGCTTGTCTGCCTCACATTAACCCTCTGAACAGTTTTCCCAATGTGGGTACTTAAATGCATTTAGATTAGTTTAAATTGAGAAATAATGTTATAATCATGCTACAAGAACAGGGATAATAAAAACTTAGCATCACATTTCTGGATAATAACTAACTTTTGTAGAAACTTCTTCTTCAAAAAAGATAAGAGTTTTTTTAACCTTTGATTATATCCAAACATGGGACAGTAATGACAATGAGACCTGATACAAAATATTTAATGTAATTTCTAAGCATCTTTTATTTGAGTGAAACCTTTTGTACTATTGGTTTTTAATGATTCCTATACTTTAAAAGGACATAAATGTGAAGAGGGAAAAAGTTTCTTCATATTGTCCATTCAACAGATATTTTAGGAGTAAACACAGTATTAAGCTTCTAGAATATGTGTACTAGTATGATAACTATTTTGTATTGCAACATTAATGGGGATAGATTACCCACTGAATCCTGGGGATTATTTTTGACACTTCTCAAACATGAATTTCACTGTGCCTACAGTCTATTTTTGATGGTTAGATAATACACTATGATATTAATTCACCTCAAGAGTTAATCACCCCTATATACATATGGAACAGCATCTGTGTTCTAATCCTACAATAAATGTATTTTAGTCATTCTTCTCAGTCAATACACAGTTTATTTCATGGGAAACAAGACACAGGTTTTATTATTTTGTGTCATTTCTAAATTGTTAAAAATTTACAAACTGGCAAAGTGCACTTTCATTAGCAGATAATACTAGTAATCATTTCTGTGTCCTTGACAACGTTGCATAGCTGTGTGATAATTAAAATTTATTTGAACATTTACAGGAGAAAAAAGTATTTTATTACTTCTCTTTTTGCTAACGCAAAGGATATTTATGCTTTATATGCTTTCCATTTTGCTGATCTCTTTGGTGCTGTTTTTCTTTAAACTGTTTTTGATAATTCTTTTATTCTTTTAATTACCTTTGATTTATTTCAGGAAATAATTTTGTCATTTTAAAGAAAACAATGTGTCATATACATTACAAATAATTTTTATGTATTTCTTCAATCTTTTTGTTTGTGAAACCTTTCACAATACAGACTTTTAAAATGCAGTTGCAACTAAATTGATATTATCTATTTACAAGTTGAGTTTTCATGATTTTTAGAATTTTTCTTAACTGAATATACACAATCAGCTGATACTTTGTTTTTTGTTAGATAATTAACTTAACTAGAACTTATTTTTTATCTGTAGAAAAACAATAGTACTTCTGCCAATGAATATTCAGAGTCTCAACCTTTTTCAATTGCTTTGAGAGGTTGCCTGCTGTGTGCCCAGAACTGAAATAATCACACAGAAATTGTATTATTTAAAACACTGCTTGGCCCATTAATTCTAGCTTCTAATTGCCTATCTTGTGAATATTAATTTAACCCATTTCTCTTAATCTGCTTATCTCCACCTGGCTGTGGCTTACCGGCTAAAGCTCCAGCATCTGTCTCTAGAAGACGACATGGCTTTTTGCTACATGGCTTCTCTCTTAACTCCTCCTTTTTTCTCTCATCCTTCAGTTAAGTTTTCCCTGCCTACGTTTATTCCCTGTTTCTTTATTAACCAATGGTATTCACAGCATACAGAGGGGAATCCCATATCACTTCCCCTTTTCTGTTTAAATAAAAAGGAAGGTTTTAACTTTTGACATAGTAAAATTACATAAAACAAAACAGGTATCAAGCAAGAATTATAGTTACAATATGTATATCTACTTTATGTTTTATTATAATTAAGGAAAGCTATAATTATATCTATAAATTCTTCAACTCAACCAAAGACTCCAGAAGGTTATTATATTGCCTAAATAAATAAGAAGCTTCCAAAACTCTAGAATTGACAGGGATATCTTGCTTCCTGGATAGTCACCCTAAGTTCTTCTGTACCATTGGGGCATTCATCTTCAGCCTACAGGTCCATAGTATCCAGCAGACTTTTCCATGATACAGGAAATTTCAGAGAGTGTTTTGCCTATATTGGCAGTTTGTCATTCACTTTCTTCTCTGTCTTGCATAATGTCTGGTAGACTCTTTCACGTATCAGGAACACCAAAGGTCTGTCTCACCTTTAGACAAGTTCAGCAGTCATTTCTCTGTGGCTCCTGCATTTCCAGTTCATCAAGAGTCCAAACAAGAGCAGTTTCTTGCACAAATGGCTAACACAGTCCATAAGGAGCCTCTTCAATGCCTGTCATCCTCTTGAAATAGATTGGTGCTGCCAGGAGCAGAAGAGCCTCAATGTCATGAAAAGCTCTAAATTATTAAAATATTTTAAATTCATATTCTGTTATTTTCTTTGAAGATTTGAAGAATATTTATATTGAAATATATCTCTATATATCTAGAAAACCTAACTAACATGACTATAAGCTTGACTATTTTAGATGATTCTCTATTTACCTATATATTTTAATTATACATTACATTCTAAATGAGCTACACAAACACAATACCTTAATCAAAAGCAGAAATATACATATAACAAAATTGACCTTAATTTTGTATCAATAGATCAAGATCTATATCAATGTAAATCTCTATAGCATATCCCCTTTTAAATGTAAACAAACATTAATGAACAATATTTGGGAATACAGGTATAGTTCTCTCCAAACTGCTTTCTGCTGTTTATTGGGCAAAGAAATTTTTTGAGAGGTTTTCAAGGCAACCTTTCAGGAAGTATTGGTCCATCAAACCGTGTTAATTTGGAAGAAATTCACAGGTTCATCTTTGTGGGAAAAAAAAAGAACCTCTTTTTCAAAGCAACATATCCTTAGACCCATATTATGAATTCAAGATACTTTTACTTATATATGTTAGTTTAGCTTAGCAATAAATATTTCTCTGTACATAACTCCTTCACAGTCAAAAAATTCAAGAAACACAATAATATCCATAATCCAGTCTCTTTATGTATATTCCATCATTACATGGCTTATTCTTTTTACCCTGTCTCTTTAAATACTTTACCTTTTTTTTATAACTGTATACATTTTTTTCTTTCTCTCTCCTAAGACTACGTACATTTATCTAACACTGTGATCCATTTAGAGGTCTTTTTAATTTGTCTTTATTGTGTATCTGTAATTATTTTCTGACCAGAAGTCCTTCTTAAAATGCTAAGTGCTTCTTAAAAACCTAAGCTGTGGCATTACTAGGGTATATATGGCCATGCCTGCTTGCTCTGCACAAACCAGCATGATGGTGGTGTTTGCTGCCTCTGAGAGCCATGCTCACAGCCCCATTTTTAGGCACACAGCCAGTCTATGCTGCCATTAAGCAAGTTGTTCATAAAGCCACTTTAAAAGCTCCATAGCTGGACCTCGTATGAGTTTGTGCAAGCAGCATGACTCAGAAAGCCAGCATTTCAAAATGGTATGGCTTTTTTCCTGCTACTGCTGAATCAGGAAGACCTCTTTTAAAAGGACTGCAACATGCCGCCAGCAAAATTCTGATTACCAAGAGGCCATGCTTGACTCCGTTCTTTTGTGTCTAGAATTCCTCTAAAGCTTTGTCAGGTTTTATGTGGATTTTAGTTGGCCATGGTGGGCTCCAATTTGTTGTGAGGGGTCGCTTGTTGGTTCCCCAACTGCGCAGAACCAAAATAATCACATAGAAACTATATTATTATTTTTTTTTATTATTTAAATCACTGCTTGGCCCATTAGCTCTAGCTCTAATTGCCTAGCTCTCACATATTAACTTAACCCATTTCTATTAATCTGGGTATTGCCACATTGCTGTGATATACTGGCTAAAGTTCTGGGGTCTGTCTCTGGCTGGGCTACATGATTTCTCTCTAACTCCTCCTTTTTTCTTTCATCATTCAGTTTAGTTTTCCCTGAGTACCATTATTCCCTGTGGAGGCTTAAGACAGTGTCTTTATTAACCAGCAGTATTTATAGCATACAGAGGGTAATCCCACATCATTCAATATTTTTTAAAGAAGTACATAATCTCCTCATGGGTATTTGAATGGTTCCTTATCATGAAAGATGAAGTTCATAATATAAATTTGTATTTATTTGCAATTAAAATAACATATATTTATAAACGTAAATTTTTTTGAAATATATAGAGGTATATAGACTGATAGAAAATAAATAGATAGGATAGGTGAGTAGTTAATTGTGTAGGTGGGTGGGTGGATAGGTGAGAAGAGAGGTAGATAGATAGGTGGATTATATAATTTTTATGTAGTTAGTTAAGTATGTATTCCTTCACATATTTTTTGAGGTTAGATGTCTTAGAAATGACTGTTAGAGTTTTACACATATTTTTAGAAGCTTTTGCTACGTAGGTAATATGTAAGTTACAGCTTAATATGCAATTTATTGATACAAGCCATTAACAAAATTTATATTAATTTCTAGTATTAAGTGTTTATAGAAACAAAGGAGACTATTTAAGGAATAAGTTAACCAATATAAAATTTTATTAAAGAACGGAAAGCTTTCAAATAAGCTGCTTAGCAAACACATAGATAATTTGCTCCCAGAGTATGCTATGAAAGCTGAATAAAACCAGTATTCTCGTGGAGGACAGACATCACACTCAAAGCAGGTGAGTTGGTGGGTGGTTATGTCAACTTCTTAAAAATATCAGAACAACTTGGAATATTTCTCTTACATTCAGTTCCCAAAATAAAATTACATTTATTTGATACTTGGTGTCCATATGTCATGTGCGGTTTTATTTCAGTACATATTTTCTTGTTTCTGTATAAATGAGAATAATTTCCAAGATCTGTTATGAATTTTGTTACTTTTGTCACTATTTCAGAGCTAAGACAGATGTGACTATATGCACAAGATGTCAGCTAGGATACGAGCAAGGAATATCATAAGAATGTTGGCACACAATTGTGTAGCAATTCTATTCTAGGCCTGCATTGTCATTTCTTGTTTAAGAGTAAAATTTTGCTCTTTGTACTCAAGTGCTATAAAAACTAATGGTGAATTGAAAAAATGAAAAATAAAGAATTTAGCCTGAAGCTGTGAGAGGGCATGTGCCTGTAACCCCAATGATTGGAAACAGAGATAAGTGGATAGCTAGAGTTCACTAGTCAGATGGTCTAGTTAAAATGATGAGATCAGAGAAGGTTAAAGGGGAAGGCAGAGGAAGGGAGGAGATCAGAGAAAAATGTATAGCTCAATAAAGTCAATTAAAAAAAAAAAAAAAAAGAAATAGGTCATTACATTTGCATGTCTAAAAGACAAAAAAATAATGGTGAGACAGAGAACCTGTCTTAAAAGTAAGACGCTCCCTCTTCCCCTTTAAGGGTTGGAACTTTTTCTGGTTTAAACCAGCTCAGGTTTTTGTTTTCCTTGTTGTCATTGCCTCCATGAGTTCATATGTGGGAAAACATGAACAAATTATGCTCTATAAAAAATTATGATTCGAAAATATGCAGAAAAGTCATGAAAGATACACAATATCAACCTCTGTCTCCTAGTGTAAATATATAGGTTACACTCCCATGCACTGGCCCCCTAGCGTGAAAACATAGGTGCGCACATCCACACACTGGATGCCTAGTGTGAATAGATAGGTGCACACACCCAAACTCTGGACTCTAGTGGGAAACAGTGGTACACACACCCACACACTGGCCCCCTAGTGTGAAAACATGGGTACACACACTCACACACTGGCCTTCTCATGAGAAAACATAGGTTGGTCACATCCACACACTGCCCCCCCTTTTGCGAATTCATAGGTGTACACATCCACACACTGGACCCCTAGTGTGAACACAGAGGTTCACACATGCACACACTGCACCCCTAGTGTGAACACATAGGTTCACACATCCACACACTGCACCCCCAGTGTGAACACATAGGTTCACACATCCATACACTGGACTCCTAGTGTGAACACATAGGTGCACACATCCACACACGGCACCCCTAGTGTGAATACACAGGTGCACATACCACCACACCGGCTCTCTAATATGAATACAAAGATACATACCCCCACACACACAACCATAAGCATGTACTACCATGCTAACTCCCATACAAAACTGCTGTGGCTAGACAGAAGTTAGCACAAAGTAAAATAGCAAAGATATTTCTCTCAGTTATTATTGGCAGGTAGAATGGATCCTGATGAACAGAAGTAGTATGTTCATATCAAAAACTATAGGTAGGGTAAATGAGGTGCTCATCAGTTACAGGTGCTTGTGTGTCTTCCATGTTGAAAGAGAGAACTAGAATCAAACAGTTGTGCTCAGACTGCCACATATTCTAATACTTGTGACTCCTATCACACACACAGACACACAAGCATACATGCACACACACACACACA
>JAQHUG010000092.1:438775-457850 GCA_028555095.1 Dicrostonyx torquatus | reverse complement strand
GATCCATTCTTCCATTGAGGGGCATCTAGGTTGTTTCCAGGTTCTGGCTATTACAAATAATGCTGCTATGAACATAGTAGCACAAATGCTTTTGTAGTAGGTTGGGCATCGGGTCACTTCTCTGGGATGATTTTAATCTGTATCTTTTGCTGTAAAAATCATTAACTGTAATAAAGTTTTGGAGATTTTTGCATGTGTCTCCCGCATTGGCAGATCTGAGCAGCCCTGAGCTTTCTAAACACAAGCAATGCAAAGTTCACAGTCGATGACAAAGAGATGAGTTTTATGCACCAGGTGTTTTTGGTGGCTCTGCTCTTTCGAGCATAGCTCCGAACCACAACAGCCATCATTTCTACACTGTGTTTATATCAACCCGAGATCTTCAGCAAACAGCTATGGGAAGTAGTCTCACCCCTAAGCAAGGAACACAAAAAGACCTTGAAATGGTGACATCCTCTGCAGGAGCCGGCCTTCAATTTGCTTAGACTTAGATAAAATTATTGGGCCCATGGATCAAAATAAGTCCAATGAAGTTTCACTTCAGAGACATTAAACCACCATAATTATGAATACAGGCTTTAGTACAATGTTTACAGTCCTTAGCTAGGCATAATGAAAAGAGGTTACACCTTCAAACAAAATGGAATGCCGTAGAATTCTCTATCCTTGCTACAGTAATATGGATAATTGTTTTATTTAATCTAGTACTAGCCTAAGCATTGGAACACCAGCATATGAGCTTGCTTTACCAGTAGCTGGCACCTACTTCTACAGTATGCAAAAGTTACTAAGTCTGACTGTATACTTGATAATCTATTACGTGGCCTATTAACAAATTGGTCTGGTCAATTTAGTCTCTCTGCTGCAAATTCAGCGAAATTTTACCTTTTACCTAAACTGTATTCTTGTTTTCCATTAATAATGTAATAGGCCACTCCTTGCATTTGTCCTTGTTAGTCCCCTAGACAGAACAGGATGGACTGTCACCTGCACTGAGAAGTCTTCCCATGTTGTCTCCCAGAACTAGACCACCCTCTAGCACCCCAGATAGTCTTTCTTTACCAACTCTTTTCTTTTAGGGAAGCACATATTGCTTTTTACTGTATATCCGCAACTTTGTCAACTTGTATTAACATATCTTTTAAAGTGGATTTAAATTTATTAAAGGGACAATTTACATTTTGAGCTCATCTTATAAGGAATGACAGTAACAATTACTGTCTGCTATTGGCTATGTAAAGGTAAAGGGATACCTTTTTAAAATTTAAAAAAAATGAAAGTTTTACAAACTTGTTCATGTCATTCTATCAACAGATGAAAATTTTTCAATCTGCCATTAATAATAAATAAACAGACCTTTAATTTTTCCTTCAGGGTTTTCTACTATTATGAATGCAACATGAATACAAAATAGATAAAAGAAAAGACCAAAGATTTGGTCAATGAATTCTGGCAATTCTCATGAAACACACTGAGAAAATATATCAAATTGACCCCACTAATCTATATAATATCCACTTATTAGGTTAAAAAATGATCTGAGAACAATAAAATTTGTGGGTTTTAGAATCAGGTTTTCAGTATTCTGGAGATATTTTAGTTCTCTCAATTTGATTTCTAAACTAAAACATAAGGAACGAAGCCATTCCCACGTGCGTGTGCTGTGAGGATTCTGTAAGACAAGGGGTAGGAAGAACTCACTAGTTTGAGTACAATACTTTGTTAATGATACTTCTCTTCATTCTTGCCTCATCTGTTATGCAGAGTGAGCCAACACTTGCTGCACATTTTCTCTCTGCTGAACACTTCTATTGGTACTTTATTTGCATGGACGCATGTCATCTTAATAGCCCGAAGAAGTCAGCAAGCTTCCTCATACACATTTCATACATGAGGAGGTGAATACACATTGAATTCTAGATACATGCCTAAGGCTAAGGAAATTCTAAGAGAGAGCTGGAAACCAAATAATGTCCCAGGCCATGTGTATGCTTTTGACTTACATACTCTGTTTTCCTCCCAAGAAAAAAATACTAGCAAGTACCTGCTGAAAAGGGACTTTGTACAATTAATCAGTGTTGTTATATTTACAACTAATGAGTATGGATTTCAGATTGCTAAGGCATAAACCTGTAATTTGATGAAATTTCTAATGAACTTATGAAAGTATTTCATTGCCTTAGAAAAGTTCCTGTTCATTTATGTCTTTATTTGAGGGCCTGGGATCAAATCTAGTCCTTATGTGTGCTAGACAACTAGATGATATACCATGAAGTGTAGCCCAACTCCTGCAGTCTCCTCATATCAAATCCCATACATTTATCCAGCTCATAGAATGTAAGAGCACAAGTTCACACACCCAAATATTTCATAGTTTTCAATATGTGTATGTAAAAGACACAATTTTATGCAATAGACTATTATGGCTATTTCTGATCATTTACAATTGTTATCAACTTATCATCACAGTGTTCTGTATCTAAATACCCTAAATAGTTTTCAAATAGACTTATCATTAATTGTTAATACTAAAAGGAACTCTGATATTTAACTTTTCTATCAGATACATTACTTTTATAGTGGAGGATATTATGAAGCAAGTAAAGTAAATCACTGTGAAAACACAAGGCCCTGAGTTAGGGTCTCCATCACAAATGTGAAAAGCCTTATGACAGTGGTATGCTGATAAATTTCTATAATCCTGAAGGAGATAATTTATTAATTTATAATTTCTGAAGTATTAATTGATTATATTGCTTAGTATTACTTTTACATAGAAAATTCTGAGGAAATATCTTACCATCTAAATTATGTTATGAGATAACTATTTATTCATTTATGGTTTTTGAGGCAGTGTTTCTCTATAGCTTTGGAGCCTTTTCTGGAACTAGCTCTTGTAAACTAGGCTGGCCTCAAACTCAGAGATCAGTCTGCCTCTGCCTCCTGAGTGCTGGGATTAAAGGCATGAGCTACCACCTCCAGGCTGTTATCAGAATTTAAAGTATGCTCTCAACATATTACTTATTATATAATTACAAATGTTATATTCTATGGTCACTGTATCTTGGAAAAAATCTTTCTTGTGATTTCATATTTTTTCATCTGATGTGAGATTTTCCTCTGTAAGCTGTGAATAACATTGGTTAATAGAAACTGTCTTGGTCCTGTGCAGGGCAGAATAGAGGTAGGTGGGAAAACTAAACTGAATGCTGGGAGAAAGAAGGCAGAGTCAGGAGATGCCATGTAGCTAGCTACTGTCGTGAACATATGAGCCAAAACCTTGCTGGTAAGCAGAGGCACATGGTGATACACAGATTAATAGAAATGGATTAAAATAAGATATAGTAATTAGCCAATAAGAAGAAAGAGCTAATGGGCCAAGCAGTGATTTAATCTTTACAGTTTCTGTGTGGTTATTTCAGGTCTGAGCTGCCTGCCGGGAGGTCAGGAATGAGCTAGTAGTCTCTCACAACATTCATCAAGTGCCATAGTTTTCTTGTCTATCATCTGATGGTCTTAACATTAAGCAATCACCAAATTTCGAGAAAGTTTGTGAATTAGGCAATTCAACAAAGCAGTCTCAGAAAGTGAAAGGGGAAAGCCACAGAAAAGTAAGTAATGCTGGTTGATACTTCAAAATAACTTTGCTAATGTCTGTGTATATTTTCCTTCACCTGAATTCAAGTCCAATATAAGTAAGATGGTTAGCATGCTCCTTTAAGCTAAGAAGACATGTAGGATGCATGGGATTATCAATCACCTAGAAAGTCATTCAAGTAGTGTTAGGTTCTTTCTGGCTTTTGTTTTCTGAAATTCTGACTGATTTACAAAGTTGAAGTTATGTTAATAGGCAGGAAAAATGAGAGTATCAGAAAAAGCAGGAAGAAACACGAAGGAAGAAAAATAGTCAAGCCAGGTTGATAAGTTTTATGAGGAGAAAGGAGTAGGTGGAGGACCCCATACTCTGAATGGCGATGACTAAAGTCATCAGGAAATAATAATTACCCAAGAAAATGTCAAGGACACATTGGATCCAAAGAAACCTACAGACCTACAGTGAAGTGTCCAGTCTTTGAATTGTATGCATAGGAATAATAAAGAAATAATCAAGGAGGCTTCAATAAATAAATGAACAGATGATTGCTGTCCTTGTGTCTGAACCCTTGAAATTTTAGTAACTATGAAGGATGGAAATCTTGTGATTTTATGATAACTCTACACATCTAATTAAAGGTTCAAACCTTATCAATGGCTTATGTCTATGCTTATACATCTTGTGGGATCACAGATTCAGAATATCAATAAAGACTCAATACACAAAGACTCAAACTTGAAATATAATATCCCCTTGCTTGGAATAAACTAATTGATCAATATGTGACACAAATCTATTTTCCATAACACCGTACAAGGATCTTTTTACTTTAAATTCATTATCATAAACAGAAATGTGTTCAAGCTGTGCCTGCCTGAGACCTTCTCATGATTTAAGATAAATCCGCAAACCTTTGGAATGACTTTTCCTGAAATCTACGCTTCAGCTTCTGGGGTCCTCTAACTGTGTTCTTCATAAGCTCACATATCCAAGTACTCAGAAAATGTGCTCTTCTCGAGGTCATGAACTGCTTGCTTCAAGGAGCATGTTCACTCACTTCCTAGACAGCCTCTCTGCCATAGCCTTCCCCTGCTGTAACCTACTTATGCCTCAGGATTGGACTTAAATTCCAGTCTTCAAAGTCTTTCTTGAGAAGCTCAGAGAAGATCATGTGCATTTTCCTCCTCATTCCCATTTCTCCTGGCATTTATTTCCATAGTTCCCCTTAGTACTATGTGTTACAGAGAAGAAGACTCAGTAAATAGTGATTCAATATGTTAATACGTTAAGGCAGCTATGTAATCCTTGAGTTTGATACACATTATCTCCAAGTGGACCCAGAATGTCATTGCCTAGGTGATGTTAGGTGGTCTTATTTTGGACAGAGAAAACAAGGTTTGTGATTCGTAACCTGAATCACATGACTGATCTTCACACCATCTTTTGCTAAGCCCCACAAGAGCAAATGAAATATTTTATCTTTGTATGTTAGTAAATTATAAAATGGAATAATAAAATATATACTTCAGAAATAAGAAAAGGAAAGAGGTAGGGAGGGGTGAGGGATGTAGAGTTGAAGGAAGGCAGAGTGAGAGGAAGATGAGGGAGGAAAAAAGTGAGCATGGTATGAAGGGAAATTAGAATGAAGGGTATAATTTTACATTTCTGCAGTTAATTGTTGACAATTCAGGACTACAGTGTAAATTTAGGACAGACCTCTAGCCATTACTTTCCTACAAAGGATCATGAGCAGTGGCTAGAACCTTTAGGATTGGTCAGTAACCTTTTAGAAGATATTCCTTGACTATTACAGTGCTGTTTTTCTTTATAGGTTATTTTGTATTCAGAACACTCATGTCATAGAAATGCAAGCAATTAAATATTTTCCAAATGAGCCATTCGCTCTACCAGAAGAATCCAGATTGTTCAATAAAACTGCCTAGGAAGGGAAAAAAAACCTTCCTGGAATTTCATTTCTCATGATAAATTAGATATCTGGTGACTCAGATTAAACTCACAGTGGCAAATAAACTGCCACAATGTCCCTAGATATAGACTGTATTGTATGGATGTCAGATTCTTTTCAGTAAGTTTGTAAATTGACTCTCAAATGTGTAACAACATCATTCTGTATTAAATGACAGTTTGGAGAATGTGAAAACCCTAAACAGCATTTATAGATTGTAGAGACGCTAATATAAAGAGTGAATAACCATGGCTTGCTTAATTTGCACTTATTTCTCTGTTCTCCGAAGACAGCTCAGTGTCTGTCTGCTGTCTAGGAACTTATTTTACAGTGCCAACAAGAGCATCTCTGACACCTCCATCTTGGCAGATAAAATCTATTCAGTATGCTACTGAGTTACTCCTACCATTACAGAGACTTGCATTCTGTGGACAGGCCAGCTGGCCTGACTCCTCCAAAAAAAGGTACTGCTCTTTTCTGGGATTGTTCTTTACACTTCTCTGTTTAATGACTTCCTGATCTGCCGGTGGCCTTATAGTTTATATGTGCCATCAGAAGCATGGCACAGTATAACATGTTTTTTTCTGTTTGTTAGACTTCAAGATTGGTTTGAAGAAGTGGAGCTTGAATTCTTCCCATTATCACGTACAGTACTGGTCATTAATTTCAAATACACCCTATCATTCTGTTGGGTAATATGTACAAATGATGCAAATACAATTCTAATGGGAGCTTTCAAATAAAGCAAAGGGAGAGCTCTGATATAGGTCTAATTTTCATGAGGGAAGAGAGAAAGACATTTCAAGACAGATGCTATTTTCTTTGCCCTTAGTCTAGTGGATACCCCTCTTTATTCCTGATAAAATATAGTTATTTGGTCTCATTATCATGAGTAGCATTCTGGGTGTCTGAATCCTCTTTCTTTTACTTGTTCATCTCATTAAACATGGAAACAGACTTCCATCCTAGTCCAACCCACCATTTCCTTACAGGAATACCAGATATCATTACAGGGCACTGTGTCTACTATAGACATTATGCTAAGTATGGCACACAGAAATCTCATTAAAACTCAGAGTCATCCTGCTACATACAGATCTCTACATTTTACTTCTATTTAGAACTTCCTGAGTTCCAGAAGAGCTCTCTAGATTGTCTATTAGTCCTATACTGAAAACCTTTCTCTAGCTAACCCTGTCCTTCTTCCTAAATGACCACACTGGCAGTGAAAAAGACTGGATTCAGGACTGCAGATTAAGATCAATGTCAGAGAACTTCCCTAGCATGTATAGAAGCCCTGGATATGAGCCCAACATGGAACAACAATAAGAACAGGGTTCACTCCAGTCTCCTTTGACAGTTTGTTCAACAACTCTGCTCAAAGTCTTATCAACTTATCATCCAGCTACTTCTCAGTTCTGTGATACCCTCTCTGTTTTCATTGCTTCCTCTTTGTTTTGGATCCTAACAGTCATTAAGACTATAATACTCTGCTACATAGTGTTTTTGTCTTTACTATCTATTTTTCCATACTCTGCCAGAGGAGATTTCTAAACCATGGTTTTTGACATGTTATTGCTCTCACACACAGAATTCTATGAATTATCGACTCAAAACTCCTCTTAGAGTTTAATGTTTTCAGGAACGAACTATCTCTATGATCCTGAATCTCTAAACTACCTTCTACATATAAAGAATTCTTATATTTATTCACCAACAGTTATCTCTAAACATACTTGTTGATGTTATCATTATTATTATACCCCATTTCTGACCTTGGTGAGATAGTAACAAAAATACCAATATAGGATGTTTCATATGGGACAGAATTCTGAAAAGGGTAAAGGATATGTTTACCACTAAACATCAATTAAATTGTGATGATTAAATGATATTTTGTGTTGGTACAGGAGCTGTGGATGGAAATAGGAATGTAATAGTTTTTCATTACATACTGAACAGACACAGGGATAAGCACAGATTCAATTATCTGAAAAATACCAAATCTTATTAAATTGTTGTACTTGGTAATTAAAGCTTATTTTATTATTCTTTGAATAATTTTGGCCAGCACATAAATTTATCTCCTATTACACTACTTCAGCTGATCATCATTACTGCCTTTAAAAAGAACACCGTCCTTCAGCAAAACAGAACCCACAGACAGTATGCCCAAACAGTGGCCATCATTTGCAATTAGATGAGCTAATAAGTCTTTTAGAAAGAGCCTGTAAATGACTAATGTGAGCTAGAAGAGTTTCTCAAATAAATGTCTACTTTGTGACCCTTCTCTAATTGACTTTGACAGACAAGTAGACTAATAGGCTTTATGTCAAGGGCTTAAGTAGTCACCATTCTGCCACAGGGTGTAAATAATTTTTGTTGAATATGATAAAAATGAAACATTCTCTTTTAAAAGATAGAGGATAAGTTAAAATCACTTAAACTCAGATATCTTTTATTCATTTATATTTGGCATGCCAGTATGAACTTTCATACTTTTAATAAGCCTCTTATAACTTTGCACTTTATAACAAAGTACTAAGAAAAAAATGAAAGTATGAAATAACAGTTCAAATTATTCTGAATTCATTTTAAAGTTAAAAGAATATTTGTATATCTTAATCTAAAATTGCTTCAGTTTTTCCTATGCTTGTACAAGTGGTGATTCAATTTCAGATTAGTTCAGATCGCTTTGGTAATACAGCTATTGTCTGCTGAATAAATCCATCATGATAACAATGCTGTCTATTAAAAGTAGAATATTCCGTTTTCTAAGAATTAACTTTGGATATTGGTTTTGATGTTGCTAAAGAAATAGAAATACCCCCATTGCTTTATAATTTCTCTAAAAGAAGGATAATCATCAATATTAATCTTTTGCTTTATTTTAAAATAGATATGAAAACACAAATAAAGGTGAGTATATATTTGTAATATAAAAATTCTTGAGATATTTTCAGGAAGTGACATTGAAGAAGAGATTAGCATGTTATACGTAATGAGGTGTTTTGATTTTTAAATTGTCCCTATAGTTTTCAACAATGTTGTGACATTCATTCAGAATGAGAGCACAACACTGTTTAAAAGACCTGACTAATCATCTCAAATACTGAAGTGGTAAATTATCCTGTGCTGTAAAGGCTTCCTGGTACAATAACCTACTACATAGCCTATTTATTTTCTTACTCCATTTTGAACTATCTCGTTAGTTAAGACACAGTTAAAAATCTAGAGTGTGTAAGTAAGGGAGCAGCAATGTGGGTTAGTGCGATCTGATAAATCTTGACACACAGCAGAACTAGAAATTGCTCTTAAACTGCTGCATGAAAATGAGAAGATTTAAATTTTTAGTATTTTCATGTATGTGGCCACTGTGACTAAAGATAAAAGCTTTAAAGGATCTTCCCAATGAAATGCAATTGCAAACAAACAGAGTTGTCTAACAAATGCATATTCAGGAATCCCACTGGGATAAACTATAATTCATGTTTTCAAAATTATAAAGCTGAACTCAAAGTGTCAAGGATTTTAAAAGAAAGTTCTTACTATTCAGCTGTTCTAAATACTTTATAAATCATCTTACTAGAAAATTGGAATATTTGGTCCTTAGTACAAATCATGCTGCTAAAATAAATTTCAGTTGGAAATATACATAAATATCCCACATGCATGCACGTATGTACTCATGGGTCCGTACACGGATGATACTATTGTATAGAAAAGGAGGAGCTGTATTTAGCACGAAAACATCCTACTATATCCCAGGAACCAATTAAAAGATACTAAAACTACATCATATTACAAATGGATATTCTAATTCTAAAGCCATACACAAGGAAAAGATAATTTCTACAAGGGTGAGATTAATATAACATTAACATGTTAAGTCTTGAACATTTCTTTTATGGTGCAATCCTTTGTACATGTAAGCCTCTACAATTACATAATACAAGTTTTCAAATACAAACTCAAATCATTATAAAACTGTAAAGAATGCCATTGAGCACAACTTACTATTCAGCTCTTTATTGCCAGTAGTTATAACAAATATGTATGAGATGAGAATTAGTAAATACATTATGATAAACACAGGGTTCTCGTTTTATGCTGCTTTTTAACTGTGAGCCAAAGATTAGAATAATAGCAATTAATACTTAATAACAGATAATAGTGATGGTGATACTACTGTCTTAAACACACATTAAAAATAATAAGAAAAGAAAGAAAGCAAAACAAAACCCTGATTAAAGCCATTCAGATAACTCTAAAAATGGCAGGACACATTCCTATATCATTCAGCTGACAATGACATGAAAACTCAGAGAAGTCAAACTCTTTGTAGAGGGTCATTTGAACCTACACAAAGGCCCATTTGTACTACAGTGATATTGGTTAATAGGGTTTTAATGTATGGATTTTGTGAGATAAAATATGTCCTTCTGTCATGTAAAATATATGCAGTTTACAAAACTGTCCCAACTGTTCGTCCACGTCAGTATTCATCAATTATCCAACATCTCATTCACATGTCATTTATGACAGGTATAGTAAGCTAGGAGGAATAATTCATTAGCTGTGATCCTTGAAGTCATACATGTAATTTGTCCCCCAATACAATTTTGTTGCAGTTATAGGATTAATGTTATTATTTACAACTAGAGAAATGGGCAAGAATAGAAGTCTTAACTGACCTCCTACAATTCTAGAACTCAACAAGGAAAGCTCACTAGTCCTCTTAAGGGACAAGAATACAAATCTCATTGGCTTTATGCTCTGTCCCAGGAAGGTAGCAATACCCTCTACCAATTTCCCTGAGGAGTACCTCTATCTCACCCAAATGGGCACCCTTTTCCTGTGAATTCAAGTGATACATGAGGTATCCAAACAAGGATTTGGTACTGTCCTTTGAGACAGTGGCACAGACAGCTTACTTTCCCATGTCTGTAAACTTAGGTTTAATAGCAGCAAAGAAGATGTGCTGACCTCTGACCTCAGCTGGAACCATTTCTTCCCATCTCTAGAGGCAAAGACCTGTGTATAGCCACTTGGTCTTATAGTTTTGCTCTCCCATCTTACAGAGTCCTGGGAGTTTGAAAGTCTTCGTTTTATTTCATCTATGTCTTATTTAGTTTAATCTGGTAGGATTTCTGCTGCTACATTCTAATCTATTATTCTTGATTTTTTTTCTAAAATGGATTACATTCATGGGCAATCTTTTTATATTGAGACTGTTTATTTATAATCCTTCATGTTCCTTTTAGAAAAATTTTCTCTTCTTTTGTAACGTACTGAGCTCCCAAAGTCCAGCTGAAGAGAAGAAGCAGCAATAATATGAGCAAAGGGGTCAAGACCATGATGGGGATATGCATTGAAACAGCTTACCTGAGCTAATGGGAGCTCACTGACTGCAGACTGACATCGTGAGAACCTCTAAATGTGGGTGACAGTTTTATAGCTGGGGTAGTCTGTGGGGCCACTGGCAGTGGGACCAGGATTTATTCCTACTGTTTGAACTGGCATTTTGGAGTCCATTCTTTGCTCAGCCTTGATACATGGGGGAGGGCCTTGGTCCTTCCTCAAGTGATGCAAGAGGCTTTGGGGATTATCCATGGGAGCCTTACCCTCTATGAGGAGTGGATGGGGGATGGGAGGAAAGGTAGAGGGAGTGGGAGGAGGGGAGGAAGTGGGAATAGGAATTAGTATGTAAAATGAGAAAAGTTTGTTTTTAAAAAGTAAATTAATGAATTAATAAAAGGATTGCATCAAATAAGTGAGCATAAGGAAGATATTTACCCTAATAAATATAGTATATAAGGAGAAAAAAATCCCTAATTCCTTGAAACTCAAATGGTTTCCTCTATAGCCCAGTTTATATCAAAATTCAGAAGAAAAGAATCAGCATTTCTTCTCAACAGAATTTCAAGGGGACCCAGTACAGCCTGTGACTGTTTACCTATGTTTAAATCATGAACAGTTGTAAACTATTTAGCACGTTTGCTCATTCTGATATCAGCATGATGATAAATGTTATATATGAAGTAATATCTTATGTTTTATACCTGCCTTATTACCATACATCCCTCTCCACTTGCTGTAACTTCTTTAGCTCCATATCAGTAATTCTCAACCTTCTGAAATCTGTAGCCCTTTGATAAATTTCCTCATGCTGTGGTGGTTCCCACAGTCTTAAAATTACTTTGTTGTGACTTCATAATGTAAATTTGCTACTATTATGAATCATAATGCTAATATCTGAATATGTGACTCCTATGACAGGGTTTTTTTTTTGATACCCCTCAAAGTGGTCACGTCCCACAGGTTGAGAACCACATTGTGTTTGTCCTGTTGTACAACAGTTCCAGCACTTCTATCAGTGCAACTGCAGCTGCCTATCATGTGATAATTCTTCTCTTCATTCCCTTCTTTTTCAAAAAGTAGAAAGTCATGAAAGGTTACAAAGTTAGCTCCTAAAATCTCCTCTTGAAAACAAAAGTAGTTCAAGTGCCAGGTGCCTCATTTTTTTCAATAATATCAACAGATAATTAAAAATCCACATACGCTATGTTTCGTGTTTTGAGGTTGGTGTATGACAAGCAACGGTATTAACTATCACAGTTGCATTACTTTGGGTATATGCCAAGATGTTTAATCAGACTGTTGTGGATAATCAAATCAAGAAATAGGCATAAAACTTTGTGTCTGTATGTGCAAGAAATGGGAGATGGGAATGTAGGCTCCTGAGAAGCTGGCTGTCGCCTCCAACAGCAGTGAGGGGTAGCTGTCAGGACTTCCATTATTGCAGATTGCCCATTGAGCAGGCAGCTCTCAGACTGCCTGAAGCCCTGCTGTTTGCAAAACTCACTTTGAATATATAATGCCAATTATAGGGCATGAACATGTCAAGATTTTGACAGGTGTCTAGGAAGTGAAAACATTAATTTTATTTATGCATTTTATGTTTTTAAATACTTCTGAAAAAGATGTTGACTAATGCAACTTAAAAGGGCTATATGTGTTCACCGCCATATGAAATCGCTGTGACACTTCTCCTCCATGTCTCCCAAAAGAGAGACAGAAAAGAATCTGGCTAAAATAACATAAGCTGATACACTGAAGGGGTTCAATATGAACCACACACTGAGAGAATCATCTTTGAAAGTCCTAGAAGAAGTCAATCACTACAGAAAGATGAAAAAGAAGAAAAAAAGAGATTGAGACAAGGACAAAAAACCTCGAGAGATCTGACATGGCTTTCACTTACTAGACTTTAGGCCATTTCTTAGAACTTAGATACACATATTTAATATGTGGTATTTAATATTTTATTGTCATTCTCAAAATGTAGAAAAATGCAGTAATCATGCATTCCTTAACCCTGGTAGAGCTTAGATTGACACAGTATATACTGATACCTGCACATGTGCTTTTATATTGATGATTTACAATTATATCATTTAATATTGCAACTAGAAAAATTGTGACTCGTGGAGTCAAAAAATTATTCTTTTGTTTTCAACAAAGATCTACAAATCATGTATTTTCATCTTAAAATAAATATTTCCCTCATTTATTCATTTATTTAATATACATGATCTTATGTTCTCAAAGTTACAATAATTAGTTTTGCAAACACAATTTAATATCATATATATCATCTATAAATTTCTTCAATAAGGTTAGGAGAACAATCAGCAGTAAAATGATCATACTAAAAATTATTTTGTGTGATATTTGTCTTCAAAAAGTTGGCACTATTTAGGATTATCTATAATGAATATAATCAATGTCAAAAATGATCCTGAAAAAGAAGGTATAATCTGGGGAGTCAGAGAAGCTTGTTATAACATGTCCAATATGTGTTCCTGCAGTCTCCTTCAGCAACTTACTTAAAGAGAGAATCATACCTTTGTAGAGAGCTTACACTTTCCTTTAAATTATTTTAAACACCGTTTTGCAAGCAATAAGTTTTAGAGCTGACTCAAAAAATAAATTTTGCATTCTGGTATAATTCCAAAGATATAATTTTAGTTTTATTATACTTGATATACAGTTTAAATAATGTCACTGAAAACCTGAGTCATGTAGATTTTTGAGTCTACCATCTTACAGTGTAGTGAGTATTTGAGAAATAAATCTAAAGTAGATGAAATGTAGACACAGGGAGTAGAATTACCATAAATTTTCCACTTCAAAGAACTATGGCATCCACCCTTCATTTCTTCCTAATCCCTGGTGTTGCCTACTAAAACTATGCTTTTGTGGCCTACACACTCCTGTTGATTCATCATTTTTCTATCTCTCTAGGGGTTTTTACCTTCCAGGATAGCATAACCTGGGAAATGTGGACAGGAATGAAAATTGAGTCTTTGTCTCCAAAGAGAAAGAGAAGTTACTGTGTTATAGTGAGAGAGAAAGTCAGAGAGTTCAACTTGCAGACAGTTAAATCATTAGCAAGGAGACTGGAAAAAAGTCCTCATTTGGGTGGACCAAATGAGGTGGTCGTTATGGTGTATATGTGTCTATGGAAGAACAGAGGAAGGCAGGGTTGACAGAAACAGAGAATGAATTAATTCACTTTGGTTTTAAAAGGAGATTTGGTTGACTAAATACCAGATTAGCCTAATCTCTGACAGTTGATTATCTGAGAGATGATGTTTAAAAAGTCAACAAAATTGGCTAAAATAAACAAGGTCAGTGGTTAGAAAAATGTGCAGAAAACTAGACACTTTTTTTTTTCATAAAATTTCTTTTGGAGTAGTTTTATAAATCAGTAGTTTTACAAATCAGGCCCACTCTACATATGCTTTTCAATGCCTAACTTGGCAAGTGATGGTGAAATCAATGTTTGGGAGCTTAAATAAAACAAATACAGGCCAATTGTTCCCATATGTGCTTATGCTGGTTGGCATGAAACAAACTCTTCATGGTTATAAAATTGAATTATACCAGGATTAACAAGCAGCTGTAGCAGATGTGGTGCCAAGATTCAGGCCTAGCCTCATCATGTGCTAACTTCAAAACTGGAGCCAATAGCTTTTGCTGATAAACTTTATTAACCTATGGAATTGTGGTAACTGGGGGAAGATTTGACATTATTACATGTATGAGAGCCAGTGCTCCCTAGAAGGAATTAAATTCACATTAACCAAATGAGAACTGCTGTTGTTTGGAACATGGTCTGCAGTTTTAAATTTGCTTTATCAAGGTTTTTATACATAATGGAAAAATGAAGTTATTCAACTATTCAACTATGAAATAATTGTGGAGAATCATTATTAAAACCTATTAGTTTCTTAGATATATGTCCTAATGCTTAGTTTGAACTCCAACAGCAATACTCCTTTATTAGATTATAAGCTTAAATCTTCATAGCAGGAAATTCTGAGTCCCAGTTAGTGGAGTGTACAAGAAGTGTGTTAGTTTGAATGATGACGTTTTACACAAAGATTACTGGAAGTAGTCTAGTCTACTTAAGCATATACCCAAGAGCAGTGTCCTCTTCCTGGAAATATACAACAAACTTCTCAGAATTCTCTAAACATTTTAAAAAGTGAGGATCTTGTTGGCCAAAAGATGCACATATAACACACATGCACTATGAAAGAAAATCTAAGGTAAAATGTATTATGCTTAACCCCGTAATACATTTTTGAAATGATTAATTTCTTAGTTCAGATTTTTGTTTTCCTGTCCAGAATAGGCTCTCCTTTACTTTCTTCTTCCCACTTTCTGAGTCATGTAAAACTTGTATCATTATTGTGGATGATTCCAATAAATTCTTTATAGGATATAAGCTGATTCATCTGTTATCGAGCTTATGAGTAGATCTTGAAGGGCAGCTTCCATTTTAGATCATTTGCAGTGGTTCAAGAAGCAGGTGATTTGTACAGTCCCTGTGGCCTTGCTTGTAGGCAATGTAACTCTTATGATCGTCATTGTATGAAGGGTCTGGCACTGGTACTAAAAGAAGATAAGCAGCTTTATCACTAGCTTAGAGTAATAGGATAGGAAACAAACATATTTATTACAGAAAAAAAGGCAAATGGAACAATATGTGGCCTTTATTATGGAGAATTCTATTCCTATAAAATAACTATTATTTAAATTAAGGGCAAAACTAGACATACTGTAGGAATGGGGAAATCTTTATTTAGGAACTTCTGTGTAAATTCAATAGTCATGAATTGAAATGTAATACAGTATCTGAAGTGCACAGACAGTTTTATGAGTATTCTCAGGATGAATTCAAGTGAAAACAGCTTTAGTAAAGCCCTACCTTCCCTTCCTATTATCCTCTGAAGTAAGTCATTCTCTATTAATATTGGAGTTTCTATCTTAGTATCTGAATTGCATTCATCGATTTTCTAAAGTTTTCTTCATCCACAGAAAAGGTGAAAACACATTGGAACTTAGGGATAATTGTAAACTTTTCCTCTGGATTGCACATTGAACAAGTTCACCCCACATACTATGATTAACATAGAATGAAAAACTGTAACCTTTGGGTGTAGACATGATGTAATATTCCCATAAGATTATTACTGATTGTTACCAGAAGTGTTGTCAGATTCTAAAAGCATGGCTGTCTCCAAGAGGATTCTCAATAGATTCCCAAGGGATAATGGTTGAATAACACACAGAGACACAGTGGCCATCTAGCTAACAATCACTAGTATAGATGAATTCATCTGAAAATATTTCAGGTAAGAAAGACAGACCAACTAATCCAACATTACTGCTGAGTATGAAGAAAAAAGAAATCTGTGCTCTTTTGCTTACAGATTGATGTTGCCAAAGCATACTGATACTTCAAATGATTCAATATCCAATCTAAAATTGCCTATTCAGATAAGACATATTGTAGACTAAGTTTGTATAATGTTGAATCTTAATTCACCAATTCTTGTTTTGCATTTCTTCAGTCATACATTGGTGCAGGAGAACTGTCTGTACTCTGTTAATCACGTTTCAAATAAATGCTGATTGGCCAGGCAGGAAGTATATGTGGGAAAACCAGACAGGAAGCAGAGGTGGCACAATGAAAACAGGAGTATCCTGCGAAGAAGGAAGCTCTTTCCGCAGTCCTGTTCAGATCACCAAAGAAGCAGGATGTTACCTACCCCATTAAAAAAGGAGCTGAGCCATGTGACTAACATACAGAAGGATAATGGGTTAATATACCTTATACGAGCTAATACGAAGCCTGAGCTAATGGGCCAATCAGTTTATAACCTAATGTAGAGTCTCTGCTTGACTTTCTTTGAGAGCTTACCAGCTGTGGGAACTGGGCAGGACACAAACCCCAACAAGCAGGCCCTTCATGTTACAATACATCTTCAGTGGTAGAAAGACAATGAAGCCCTGACTATATTTTGTAATGCTTACATCATAATGACATTGACAGGACTTCCTGTCTTGAGGATTTGTGGTGTATTGGGAGAATGGCAGGTGCTTTGTATAGACTATCTCTTACTTCAGTGGCATCTTCTCAGTACCTCATAACGTACATTAGCAAAGAAAATTGGAAGATTTTAAGTTACGTTTTTTAGGTTGAAACCAGTTATTCATAAAGGCTGGGTTAGAACTAGTTCCAATAAACCTTATGCTTGGTTATGAATGATTATTTGTGTAGAGAAAACCTATCAATTTTTCACTATAAAGCAAAGAAGAACAAGAAAACTACCCCATGTGTTTTTCCAATATCTCTTCTTTTTACACCATCCAAACGTTCCGATGTATGTATCATTGAGACTGGTTATGACTTGCAGAAATATTTCTTCAAGAAAAATGATACATAAATATATGAAAATTACATATATTCCATCAAGATGACCAAAATATGGCACTTTTCTAAGTTACTCATTTAAACTCTAGGGTCTGAGCCGGGTGGTTGTGGCACACTTCTTTAATCCCAGCACTCAGGAGGCAGAGGCAGGTAGATCTCTTTGAGTTCAAGGCCAGCCTGGTCTACAGAGTGATTTCCAGGACAGGATCCAAAGCTAGACAGAGAAACTTTGCCTCGAAAAAACAAAAACCAAAAACAAGACCTATATACATACATACATACATACATACATACATACATAAATTGATAAATAAGTAGATAAACTAACTTTAGGATCTTGCCTTAAATATAAATTTTGCCTCCTCACCCATAACAGAGCTTAATCATTCTTGCCATCAACTATCAGCAAGATTGTAGACAAAGTTTCTGTTTGCTCTGGATCTGATAAAACTTACCTTTGAGAGTGGCTGTGTCAACAGTAGCTAACACAAATAATACACACACACAGTTGAAACATATCATTGAGTTCTCTAACGTGCCCCAATCAATTTGAGGATACTTGCGAGGTAATTAACCAAATTTAAAAAAATCTTAAATTTATCAACTTAGTTTTAGTCAACATTTTATTTCGTTATTAACTCCTAATTATAAAGCTGCCACAAAATTTACACACAGAGACATACACACACTGTGTGCTCTCCATTATATTTTCCAAAGGCCAACACATTAGAATTGTCTTATCTTACCACAACATGAAGTAGTGTCAAAACAGATTCTTCAGCTTCATTTGGGGTACTTTACATATAAGGATTCTACATCTTGAAACCATCCTCAGTAGATATCCTAAAATGAAAAAAAAGAAAATGGTAACAAGGGAAAAAAAAACTTACTTTGTTCAAGAGTTTCTATCTGGCTGCTTTTGATTAAATTCTGAAATAAAAATTCCATGTGTATTTCCAGACTGTAATTTCATGAGTCAAACTAATGTATTGATCCCCAATGACACTATTGCTTATATTTCCTCATAAATAATCTCACCATATTTGTTTTTGTGAACCAATATGTATTATTTTATAACCATTAAGAAAATGTTTAGAGTGTAAATAATTTTCACATCAAAGAATTTTGGTTTGAAATTTAGTTTGAAACAAAATTTTCCTGACAGACAAGGTCCATACCAATAAGCAACTTTCTCAGCTCCTACCATTTCTTATTTCCAAAGATCTGGAGATGGCCTTCTAAAAGACAAATTGAAAACACCTAAAACTTCAATCAGAGAAGCAGGTAGGCTAACTGCTGACTTCACTTCTGCTTTCATTACTCCAAATCCAGTCTCTAAGTTTTATCCTGAGCTCTCACAGACCACTTGCTGCAGCGTCTCTCCTAAACCATCTCCAGGAGATCACACAGAAATTCCCCTCCAAGTTCCCTCCCCACATCTCCTTTTATCTCAGCCCCCAACTCCATCAGGTATTCCCTGGGAACCCACCAACCAAGCCTACCAGAGAAGCAATTACTCTAGCAAAGAAGGCAGGCAAGCTTCATTGTCCTTCTTCTTTTCCATATTCAGCTCCCCACTGTTACCCTCAGGTCTGTAGTAGACCACCTGTTGTGGACTCTCCTTACTCTCCACTCAATTCTCAGGAGACTAAATAGTTTCTGGTGGAAAACCCTGCCTTCCTCTCTTTTGTTGATATTTGCTAGCCCATTGCCACCCCAAGAGTCA
>JAQHUG010000092.1:398341-413905 GCA_028555095.1 Dicrostonyx torquatus | reverse complement strand
ATATGAACTAAAGGACTGTTGAACAAGGGGAGGGAGTGGGAACTTGGATTGGTATGTATAATGAAAAGAGATAGATTTTTTAAAATATATAAATACATAAATGGAAAAGGAAAAAAAAGAAAAATTGAAAACTTACATAAAATAGAGTCCAAAGATATGAACTAAAGGACTGTTGAAAGGAAGCTTCAGTGATGAAGATTAGAAACTAAACTGTACCTTTGCCTGGCTCAGAACCTCTTCTTAAGTGAGTAAGGGAAATGGAAAAAAAAAAAAAAGCAGATCATGAGAACCCTTGTTTCAGTCCTGGAAGTTAATTAAGGGACAATAAAACTGAATGTGGCCTAAGTCATTCCTTTGTTTCCCACCCTTTCTCAGAGACAGAAGCCATTTTATTGGGGGGGGGAAGTACAGTATTGCATTTAAATTTTTGATTATTTCTTGCCTCTATCATCCAGTTTTGTTGGTTCCTTTATTTCCTCTTGGCAACAATATTGGCTTCTAGTCTGATTTGTTTGTGGAGATCTAAGAGAAAAATAAAAGCTTCTTTGTGCTCATTATTTGTCAGATAGAGTTTGGGTTCCTTTCAGTCAACGTGAAAGGGATGGGGATCTCACCGCAGCTGAACTGTGAGATCTCTAGAACACCTTCTTTCTTACCTTCTCTATTGGGGGAGCAGGGATGAAGGGGGCATGTTTATTTTTCTTTTTGATCACTTTCAAAAGTCTCAGTATCTTTAGCAAAATCATAAAATTATTTTCAGCAATATACTCTGCTTCATGTGAATACTATCGCACATATTGTTGACGTAGCATGCACCAAATTGAGTTGGAAATTCTACTAAAGTCTGTACTACAGTTGTAGATGATATAAATTGGTTAATTAAATAAAAGGTCTTGACTTATAAAAAAGAGACAGAGTGAATTATTTTCTCTAGAAGGGTCAGATAAAACATTTTCCTTTTCAGTGCTGGAGAGGCTAAGCTAGATGGCCTTCTTGTTACAAAGCCTGAATTTATAATCCTGTTATGAGGAGCCAAGAGAGGAAGCACAGTAATGTCAAAGTGGCTCTTCTGTGGCTCCACATTAAGCAGGATTTTTTTTTAACGTGCTTCTTAAGAGTGTTGGAGTCTTCATCACCGTGAAGTCAGTGTGTTCCTGTCTATCTTGTGAACAGACAAGCAGGTTTGGGAGGTGAAGGGCAATGCTACACTTCCTGATGTTTGTGTATGCATGGCGAGCAAGGCCTCCTGCACATGAGCATACAGCCCATAGTGCCTGTTGAATGAACGGGTCTCACTGTCTCTGTTCAGGCATAAGTGCAGGTAATGGGTCAGAGCTCAGAGGCCCAGTTCAGCTGTAAAACTCCATGTCTTCCTGACAATTCATTTTGTCTTTCAGAAGAAAAACATGCAAATTAATGTGCTTCAGGTTTGCTAAGTCTATAATGGCTTGTCATGTTGTCAGGTAAATAGAAGATTAATTTTAAAAATAATACCTTTATTTTTTCTGAACTTTGAAGTATAATTTTGATGAATAAAACATAATTTTGTACAATTGATACTACTGTAGAAAGGAAGAAAAAATTGGACACAGAAAGTAGTACTTTATTGTATCCAACCATAACACAGTATGCCTAATTTGTAATTCCATGGATAATTTCTATGATATATCAGCCTATGATATATCAGTTATTTCTTATAGGAAGTAAGATTTGTAATAAAATATGTCCACATGTGGACAGTACATTTCCATTCATTCATATAACGAACAGGGATGCATGATTTTATTCTTTAATAAGCAAAGATTAAATCTCTGTTCTAGAGAAATTGCTCAGTATGTAAGAGTAACAGCTGAGTGCTTGAACTCATATCTCCAATATCTATGCAAGAATGTATATATGGTATACCTGTAACCCCAGTGCTCTGGGGGATAGAGCTACCAGAATCCTCAGATGCTGCATCCCAACCTAGCTCCAGCCTCTGTGAGAGCCTTTGCTCAAGAGAAGAACATGAAGCTTGATAGAGCAGTGCACTTCCAATCCTTCTCTGACCTATCTGTACATGCATGGGTACACACTCCCACATACATATGTACATATACCAATATTAATACTCACCATCTCTTACACCTGTAAAGATACAGAGAATTAAAAAAGTATTTGAAGATCAGAACACTAGCAAAATAAAATCAGCAGATGGAGATATCTCAGAACTCTTCTGGGAGGCATCAGAGTTTTATATCAACTTGTCATTATAAGCTTTACTGAGAAACAGGCAACATTCACGAAGTTGTCAAGGGAACTACTGATACCTAACAGAAACTGCTTCAGTATCCAGCAAGTGTAAAAACCCCTACCAGGTGGTAAGCCCGCTACAGAAAACTGGAGATGAACAGGAGCAAAGACAACGACATGAAGGTGAAAAGATGTAAAAGGACTCTGATATGATGTGGGAGTGGTAGAGAATCAATGGATGTTTTTAAGGGGTTTTGAGATGGGGAAAGATGACTTTGCTTGTTATGTGGAAGGAAAGGCTTCAGCGACAAAAGATGAAAGCAAGCAGATTAGTAAAGAGGAAGCAATGCAGAACTCAGGTTAGAACTGGGGTGTGAGTCGTGGTCACCTCAGGAGAGATGGCGAGGAATGTTTTGCTTTTGGATGTTTTCAGAGAACACTTTGATAAGGAAAAGAGGTGACTGTGAAGAAATAGAGGATTTGAAGTTGATCTTCAGCATTTGAACCAGGAGCAATCAATCAATCATGGAGCTGTCACTAACTGAAAAGGATCTCTATCAAAGGGGTTTGTATGTGATTTTTCATTTCATAGCAAATTACAACATCATCTATGTAATATGTTTAACACTCAGTAATATAAACTGAAAAATTGACTCAAGGAAAGGGTATAAGTTAGAAATGTGCATAGCCACTTGTGATAGTTAATGTTAATAGACACACTAGAGTTTCCTGCAACATAGATGCCTATGCATGCCTACTGGGTGTTATCTTGATGTGTATTGAAGTGGGAAGACCACTCATATGCTACCAATGATGTAGTCCTGGATGACATTTGATGAGAACCGGTTCTAAAAACCAAAATGACCTCATCACTGTCTGTTTCTGACTGTGACTGTGACATGACAGGCTGCCTGAATATCCTGACTTCCCCATCATAATGGACCACAACTTTGTATTATGAGCCAGCATAAGCTCATTCTTGCTTTAGTTGGTTTTGTCAGAGTGTATTTCTCACAGTGACAAGAAAAGAAGTCACTACATCGGTTGGCATCAAATTACGATTACTTAAAATGAGGTGTGATATACCTACAGAGGCACTTAGCCTGTCTAGGAAGCTAAGATGCCATGCAGGATCAGGGAAGGAATGAGATACATGACTTCACTTTCTTGACTGCCTCTAGGCATCTGAAGTGAAGCAACATTGCAGAAGAAACTGAAAAGTGCCTGATGAAGCACCTGATCAAATCCAGTGGAGAATGTTCTTCAATGACAAGTGCTTTACTTGTCTTTTTTTTTAACATTAGCTTTCATCTGAGACCATTAAAACTTCTGAGTAATGTGAGCATAGAAGGACTTAGATTTCAGCGAAAACTCACAAGCTTACTGCTAAGCAGGTCATGTCATACTTGGGCATGTTGATTGAGAATATTCTTATATCCAACCTAAGTGCTCAGTATCTTCAGCATAGAGAAATAACTGACTCATAATATACCTTGAATGTAATAGAAGTCATGTTTATTTAACATACAGGCTATGTGTTAAATGCATTTTCTCCTGCAAGTTAAGAAAAATAATAGTCCCTAAAGAGGAAAAGAGCATTGTCTTGACTCTGGTGTTTTATAGCGATTGAGACAAATATTCAAAATTTTGACAGGTAAGAGAAGCCAAAATATGACTTTTTTATTAGCTGTCAGATAATTAAGAAGGTATAATGTAATATAATAATAATAATAATAATAATAACTGGACTACATTACTTCTGTTGAGTCATTGGCCTATACTTGGTACTATGTGTGTATTTTATGCATCCATAAACTTTCCAAAAATTTGGTTATTATTATTTTAACATCTTAATTGAAAATTACAACTTTTTAAAGAATTTCCCACCTGAGTATCATATTTATATCATTTCTACACATCCCTCTTCCTTCTACAACTCATCCCATAAGTCAGTCGTCCCACTTAAGTTTATATTTCCTTCTTCTATAACTAATTCTTTTAGACAGGGTTTCTCTGTAGCTTTGGAGCTTGTCCTGGAACTAGCTCTTGTAGACTGGGCTGGCCTCCAACTTACAGACACCTGCTGGCCTCTGCCTCACAAGTGCTGGGATTAAAGGCATGCACCTCCACCACTCAGCTATAATTATTAGTTTTATACACACACACACACACATCATTGAACCATTTAGTACTGCTCTTATATACATGTGCTTAGGACTGACAACCTAGGGTTGAATAATCTGTCAGGGAACTTGTCCCTCCCAGGGTCCCCCTTCTCTTAACAACCACTGATGGCCTTTAGCTCTCTACAGAAAATATGTGTGTGTGGTTTGGGGGGCTTTGAAATTTTTCTTATTTATGCTAGAATGTTTATCAAAATAGTCATAGTATAGGGCTTGTTTAGGCAGCCATATTTTGAGATTTTATGATTACTACATTTCTGTAATGAGTAGAAAATATTATCTAATGGCAGGTGTTCTGGTCATAGCTCTTGGAATTTATTTTGCTCATCTTCTGTAATGTTTTCTAATATTCAATTATAGGAGCTACATTGTAAATGCATCAATTGAGATTGAATAACACATGATCAGTTATTATCTGCAATGCCAACTGGTGTTGACCACTACAGTAGCCTCCCCTCAATGCTAAAAAACAACATTTGATGAGGGATGAAAACTACACTTGTCTTTGGCTATAAACTTTTAGAGTACAGTTAGAAGCTGCATTGATTTAGGGAATGGCAGTATCGTGTTCTCTAGGTTCTATGATCTAATCAAACATTGATAGTTTTTTTAAGTTTCCATAATCATATATAATTGCTTCCCACTAAACAGCCTTACTCCCAATTAGACAGCTGTTGGTTACTCTCAAGGTATAAAGTGAGACTATAATACACACAAGATATATCTTGCCCAACAGATCATTATTGTGGTTCATAGGTTTTACAACTGGATAGAACACTGGTATGGATAGATAACCTGAAGAAAATAACTGATAACAAATGCTGGCAAGATTGACAATAAAAGGGAATCCTCATTCATTACAGATAAGATTACAAACCACTTCATCTACTATAGAAAATAGAGTAGAAAATTCTTTAAAAGTAAAATCTGTTATCCCATATGAGGTAACTACACCACTCCTTAATATATGCCCAAAAGACTTAACATTATTTTATAGAAAAACTTGCTCCTGTTGTAGGACATTTTCACACTGTGGGAAGACATATTACTTTGGTTTAATAAAGAGTTCAATAGCCAATATCTAGTAGAAGATATACGTGGGACTTCTGAACAGAGAGATTAAGAAAGAGATAATCAAGCTGCAGAGTAGAAACCAATAAGATATGGAAGGAGTCAGACATACAGAATGAAAGAAAAAATGGAAAGCTACATGGTAAAACTTAGATTAATTAAAGCAGGTTAATTTGAATGTTAAGTTATAAGATTTAGTGGTATAAACCTAAGCTAAGGCTGAGCTTTCATAACTAATAATACGTCTCCATGTCATTAATTGTGAGCTGGTGGCCCAAGGAATATTCCAACTACTTATGATATCCAACATGGAGGCTGGGATATCCACATAGGTCCTGAGCAAACACTCTCAGGTAGGCAGGCTTGGCATACAGAGGTCTGCTATGCTTCAGAACACTTGAGCAGCCAATGTCCTAGGTAAAAATGTCTGCTGCATCATGGACAAAGCAGTTTCTTAGAACTGGGGCAGTAAATATGCAGGCATAAAGCTAGACTCTAAGGAAAATAGGGGAGCAGCCACCACAGCCCAACAGTGACTGGTATGGTGATTAAGGTTTGTCACATGGTCAGAAAATGCAACAGGTGCATAGTAAATTGGTCCAGACAGAGAAAACCTTGAAATAGATAAAGTAAAAAATGGGTATAGATAGGTATAGAAATAAAATAAATGTTGAAGAATAATAAAGTCTTTACAGAGAGGAAAAATGTAGTATAAAAATAAACCATGTAAAGGTGGGAAATACACAGGGTGTCTGGATCCTCTATGGTACTTTGTTGCCTTTGATTTTTAAAATGCTAATGTACAAAAAACAATAGCTGCTGAGAGACATTGGATTATGGAAACTTCCAAATTCAACCAACCTATACATTTTAAAAAATGTCTTAACTTTACAATGGAATTCAGAAAATATATGTTGGGGAAGAGGTTATGCCTTTGTTTCCACAGGAAACAAAAAGTTAGAGCTTTCTTCAATATAAATAATCAGATTTGATTAGGAGAGACCTCCTAAAATTCTTGGCTACAGACATAAGACAAGAAACCAAGAAAGACTACAGGACAGGTGACAGGTGACATACATGCTGATCCCTCTCCAAGAGAATAGCTCTGAGACTGGATAAGACATGATAAATCTTATTGGCTACAGTGTCCTGATGACTTATTACATTTCTTTTTTAAATATGGATGAATAGAGATATCTATATTAGAATTTGATTAGATAATACAAACAGAGTTATAAAATTGACATACTTGCTAAAACACAAAAAATCATCTTTAGCTGACTTGTGCACAGCATACATTTTATATTTATGTTAATGCAGATTTATGTTACCTTTAATTTTTTATGCCTTTTCAGAAAAAAATTGAACCAGATACCAATAAAGACAAGTAGCCCAAGTGATCTAGCCTCAAATGCCTCTGTTGCAGTGTCCTCAAAATTCTGCATTCAGAACAGCTTCAGCACTGCTAGCTAGATATAGTTTAGCTTCACACACTATCCAGTCAAGACTTCAGACAAGTTCTATACTTTCCCATCACATAAAGACTACACAAAAAGTAATACAGCTAGTTATCCCAGGACTTGTCCACTGTCCCAATTTTCTCAGGGTCTCCAAAAGATGCCACCATGCCAGAGAGCAGAAAGCACTCTAGAGAAAAAGGTGACTACATTCCCAAAAGGTGGGGTGGGTGCATTATTTTGTCTCTGGGGGTTATAAATGTTTGTATTATTTAGGGAAATTGGTTACACATTATTACTGGTCATGGTCAAGAATAAAACTGAAAAAAGGAGATTAGATAGAAGGATCTCGTTTTGAAGGGAAAAAGGTTGGATATAGTATAGGAATGATGCGATTAAGGGTAGATTATTAAATCTACTTTTCACTAAAAAGCAATAATTCTTTTCAAATACTTTACTTACATTTGTGTGGATTTTTGTATATTGATTCAAATTTATAGCTATTTATGTTATAATATATGTGTGTTTTTACTTTTAAAAGGTATTTATCAATGTAATATAAATTTCTACTCCTGGGTGGTTATTATTACAAAGCATTTAGAATAATTAAGAAATACAGATTAGTAGTTAGTGATCTAACACCAAATTTGTTGCCATGTTAGATCTGCTTTCAAGGCCAATCAGATATATTTGAAACAGACAGTCTTCAAACACTTCAGAGACATATAGAATATGGTATTTAAGCTGTTTTAAAAGCTTAAATATTTTCATAATAATAAGTCACAACTGCTCCTGGGCCTTGGGCTTCCCATAGGACAGGGTGTCCTGCACCATCGTGAGGAAGCAGGGGGAGGGTGGTGGGGGAGCGGGAGGGCCGGGAACAAGGGGAGTAAATGTAAATTTTTCTTTTATCAATAAAAAAAAAAAGAAAAAAAAGATGCTAGATTTGATGCCAGCACCAAAAAAATAAATAAATAAATGAAAAAGTAAAAAAAAAAAAAAAAGAAAGATAGGCTGAAAACCTCGATATGGAGTTTACTTTTCTTGTAGCAGGATAAGAAACTGCAATTACATCGACTGCTGCAGTAATATGTCCAAGCTTGATAAGCAGAACACATAAGAGGGTGACTGTGGAACTTTGCCAAGACAAAACTTTCCTGCTTCACAATAATCTCTGTCAGATATTCTAGGCACATAGGCTGAAGATGGGTGCCCTGATGTTAGAGTAGAACCTTGGCTGACAGTCTAGGCAGCCAGCTGTCTCTGCCATTTCTGTAGTTATGGAAGTTGTTTGTTCTGCACGTTTTGTTTACTCATTTAATAATATATATATAATTATTTATCCTTCTTGGGTCTCTGGTGGAGTTGAAGATGAGATAATTATAGTTACAATTTTTCTGTTTATCAGATTCAAAAAAGAAACTTACAAAAGAAAAGTAAGTGTATATGCTTGAGAGATGAAAAACTTAAATTGTTTATCTAAGAAGATATTTTGATGTTGAAATGATATTTTTAGAATTTTAATACAAGTTATGATAGAAAACGGTTTAGGTATAAAACTTTGAACTTATCAAGGTAAAATTGATAATAGGATAAATTTTCAAAATTTATCAAACACAATGGATTGAACCTTGTAAATATAATTCTTACCTTATAATTGTTCTTATTGTATATAATTTTCCTGTAATAGAGTTAAAACCTTTCATTTTTATTTAGACAAATAGCAGAAAATATTGTGGGACATTTGTACACTGTGTGATGACATATTGATGTGCTTGGTTTGATAAAGAGCCAAATGGCCAGTAGCTAGGCAGAATGAATAGCTATAGGTATAGTATCCAGGCTGAGAGAGGAAATAGGAGGAGATAATCAAGGCACAGAGGAGATGTTAATGAGACATGGTGGGATTCAGATATACAGAAAGAAAGGTAAGGAACCAAGTGGTAAAATGTAGATTAATAAAAACAGGTTAATTTAAGGTATAATAGCTAGTAGGTCAAGTCTAAGTTAAGGCTGAGCTTTCATAATTAAAAGAATTCTGAATTTTATTATTCAAGAGCTGGAGGCTCAAGGAAATATCTGCCAACATGTTCCTCCATGATTACCACTGCTCTATTCACATTAGCTAGGAAACTGAAAAAAGTTAGATGTCCTTTAACTGATGAACAGATAGTGAAAATGTGGTACATATAGAAAATTGTATTCTGTTCAGCTGTAAAGGAAATAAACCCTAAAATTTACAGTGAGTGGATAGAAAAATATTAAGCTAAATGAGGTGGCTCAGATACAGAAAGACAAATGCTGCATATTTTTTCTAATTTGGAGATTCTATCTCCTAATCTTTAGATATGCATATATAACCTGGAGTAGACACAGTAGTCAAGTGGAGAAGGAGTTTCTGTGGGAAGGATAGTAGAACACAAGTGGTATGAAGTAAGAGAGAAGAAAGATGAATGCAATAGGATAAAGATGGGTGGTGGGGATGATTATTCTAACTGTGGAGGGAGAAGGGATAGTTGTGCAAAGGGGAAGGTGTGCACAGGAGATACAAAACAGGAAGTCTATACATTTACTTAAAATACAATTATATACATTTAAATTAAGTGATGGAAAATAGGGTAACAATGCTTCCCTCAAGACCATTAGACGATTCAACAAAAATTCCAGTGTCAGATATGGAAAATATCCCTTTGAGAAGATATTTCTCAGGGGAGTCCAAGAGACTCCCCAACAATATGCCCTTGGTTTTCCTCCCAGAACTTAAAGTAAGACTCTATAGCTAAAAATACCTACTTAAGACGATGGATCTGGAAGTCTCCTCCCTGAAGACTAGCTCTGATAGCATCAGGCGATGTTATGCAAACTGCCAAGGGGGAAAGCAACCAATAATTTTTAACATTATGCATTTCAGACAAGATTGGGTGGTGTTTCTATCATCAGGCGTAGGATAACAGATGGAGTTCTGTAATTGCTTTCCAGTAGATTTGGACATCAGCTTTTCTTGGGTTGCATTTCTTTCAATGTTGTAGTTGACTTTGTAATTTCCCTGGGTCATTTGGAACAATTGTCTTTAGGTTCTCCTACTGTAAATGTATGGATGTGATCACCATCCTGTGAGGACAGATTTTGAAAACTGCATAGCTCCTTAGTAAGACAACCTTTCCTTCTGGAGAAGGACTGAAGAAAATAGTCTCAGCAAGGTAGAAGAGGAAGAACTGAGGCTGGTCAGAGATCTCAGTTTCCTCTGTCAACACTGTCATTCACACAAAAGAAAGGAAAGAAAATCCCCAGCAGTAGTAGAGAAGAACTAGTATTCTGTCTCTGGGCTAATGGAAAGATAATGCCTTCCAATTACTAAATTCAACTCCATTAAAGCTAAAACTTGTACTGACCTTGGAACTTCAGGAAGTGACTCAGATATTATTACTTCAAAAAAATCCAGAAATAAGAACGAATTTTCAGGATTACTTTTAACTACCCAGCATTTTAGTGGAAGAATGGACTACTGGTTTGCAAACTTTGACCAGTGCTAGGAGAAACTTGCTCCATGATATTGGTTATGAAAGGGCATTTCCCAATCTTTTATTAGATAGAATATACATAAAGAAGTGGTTAAGATTTTTGTGAAACCTGTGATTTCATCATAAAGGACATGGGACATTTTAATCTATCACGCACTGGCTCCAAAAGTATTCTATTTAGTGAAGGACCCCAGTAATCAGTCTTTGTTTAGATTCACTAAAGCTATTATTCCAGGTATTCATTTGCCCTACAAAAAACATAACATTGATAATCTAGAGACAGAGTAGCCTGAAATTTCAGAAGTATTTGCAAAGCACATTTTAACACTTGTTATAAGCAATAGGGCTATCACCTTTCAAACAGCTGATATTTTCCTAAACATAGATACATCATGTAAGTAACTGTAAGCTTTCAGTATTCTCCATGAAAACTACAGAGCTTTCTAGCTATTTGATTGATTGTCTTTGGGCTTAGTTTTGCTCAAGTATTCAGTTGTCTTTCAGGTTCGTATAGGATTTGTCAAACAAAGATGTAAGCTCTATTTTTCTCATCATTTTCTTAAAGGCTTTAATGCTCCCCCAACAAAACCTGACTCACTGATCAGAGAATAAATATTAATGTGGTACCTTAGTAGTATCAGGATTTTGGCAACACTGAAGGCCAGACAGATGCTTTTCTAGCATTCAATGAAAAACTGCTTCATGTGATACCTTTGAGAGAACAAAAGCTACTTTTCCCTCAAAATATAAAGTCACAATGTAAGACTCTAAAAATCAACCTTCAGTTATATATTTATCTTTATAGCCAATGTAAACATTGTCATAACATACCAGAGGCAATAAAGATTTAGCTCCTTCAATTTCATATTGTGATTTGGAGAATATTGGATCTGAAACTCCGGACTTCGGAAGTCCGTGACAATAGATGCAGATAAATAGGTAAGCCCCTCACATGGGAATGTAAACACACTCAGCATTGCTGAGTAACAGATCTAAGAAGCTGCATGCTGAAAATGACTTCCATTTCCACTAGCACTTACCAGATACAATGTACATTTTGCGATAAAAAGGCAGCATCATGGTAAATTGTCGGCTATGTTATCTACAGAGAAACCATTTCACAACACTGATACGATCACATCTGTTATGTAAGATATTGACATTCAGTGATAAAAATGTTGAGCTCTCTAAAAAACGGGAACCAAATGCATCTTATATTTAAAAAAAAAAACTAAAAAAGTAAAATTTTCTTTGCCTGTCTGCATTTTTACTATGCTGAGATTTTGAGGAAGAAAGAAATGGAAGAATCAATCAGTTCTTATTAATCCAGAACACAAAAATATTCATGAGGCTCACTGGTAGATGCTTTGACTTAGTCACAATAATCTGGTCTGAGTCTAGCAGCAATTTACAATCTTTTAAAAGAAATTTATCAGAGTAGTATGGTATTGTGTGATTTCATTTTCTAAGTGCAAGACTTCAATATGCCACTACTGAAATTTCAGTACACATCAATTTACCAAATTTTTCTGATTAGAATTTCTTTAGGACAATAATTTATCATATTACATTACCTCCTTTCTAAAGTCAGATACACAGACAACAAAGAAGTAACAATTATGTATGAAATTGTCGGACAACTTACACAGCAATTATTTTCCTACAAAATTAAAAAAGGAAAACAAAAAACAAAACAAAACAACAACAACCTAGGATCTACCCCTGATGAATAGCCTTTCATTGTTTTATAATACATTCATTTAGGGAATGGCTTGCATCCTGCCTCAGTCTCCTTTTCACTGAAATCATTTTGCTCTTTAAATTTTAACATTTCATTGCTTTTACTGAGCTATACTCCACTCCCATCCCTTCCTCCCCTCTTCCCTTCTACCCTCTCCCATGATACCCTCACTACTTTTACTCGGGAGAGCTTGTGTTTTTCTACTTTCCATCTACATTTTGACCATGTCCTTTGTTTTACTGAAGCTTCTCAGTTTCAAGAGATCCCACTGATCATTTGTTTTTCTCATGTCTGTGCTACTAGGGTTATATTTAGGAAGTAGTCTTCTGTGTCAACATATTCAAGTGTACTTCCCACTTTCTTTTCTAGGAGCTTCAGTGTGTTTGGTTTTACATTGAGGTCTTTGATATATTTGGACTTGAGTTTTGTGCATGGTGGTAGATATGGATCTATTTTCATTCTTCTACATGTTGATATCTAGTTATGCCAGCCCCATGTTTTGAATATGCTTTCTTTTTTCGATTTTATATTTTTTTTTGCTTCTTTATCAAAACTCCGGTGTTTACAGGTGTGTAGATTCACATGTGGGTCTTCAATTTGGTTCTATTGGTACTCTTGTCTGTTTTTATGCCAATAGCACGCTGTTTTCAATACTGTAGTTCTGTTGTGAAGTTTGAAGTCAGGGATTGTGATGCCTGCAATGGTACCTTTATTGTACAGGATTGTTTTGGCTATCATGAGTTTTTTGCTTTTCCATGAAAAGTTGAGTGCATGAGTGACACTCATCTTTAATTCCAATACTTAGGAGGCAGAGGCAGGCAGATCTCGGTGAGTGCAAGGCCAGCCTGGTCTGCAAAGTAAGCGCCAGGACAGCTCCCAAAGCTACACAGAAAAACCCTGTTTTGAAAAAAAGAAAGAAAGAAAAGAAAAACTGTTCTTGGAACTTAAATTTTCTCTTTTAAGAGAGAAAGAGTTATATCAAAATTAAGAAAGAATGGTTCATGAAGCAAAGTGGGTAATTCTGAGGAGTTCAAGTGGGGATAATGAAGAAGAATTATGCAGAAGCAATGCTCTTGTATGAATTTCTCAAAAATTAAAGCAGATTGAAAATCAAGTGTCTGTTTAATCATCTTTAGAGTATCTCTCAATTCACTAAACAATCATGTATTGACTGGCATGTATCATGTATGTTCATTGCATTTAAGCTGTGCTGTTTCAAAGCATAGTGATTTTTGTATATTTATTTTACTTTTATTAGCAATAACAGGGCTTTGCCTTTAATAGATAGGATAATGATCTCTAAATTTTTATTTATTGCTAAATCAAATTTAAACTCGGTAAAATTTGTATGTATTTGTTTCTCTAAATATATATAAAGCAGCAATTAGGGTACAGTTTTTCCAGTAAATGAATACATAAGTCTAATCTGGTTTTAATATATATGGGCCAATAACATCTTAACTATGAGGATTTTTGTTTCTTCTACCAAAATCTTCCTAGGGATATGTTGATCTGGTCTCAAGGCTGACAATAAAAATCTGGCACAGTATCCACTAGAGTGGTATTAATGGCTCAGTAGTATGAATGACATGACGTTCTTGAAAAAGTCTGAATTGCAAAGCTGGTAGCCTCCTCTCCATGAGCACAGGGCTAAGAAAGTAGAACACAGAATCACTTCATGCAGCAATAGCAGAAGGCCTGGTTTTCTTTGTCTTATTTATTTGAAATGCAATACTAATTAGACAATGGCGGCCCAGTTTTTAATATTTACATCAGCTATATTATAGTGAAAGTATATTTTGGGGGAAAGTAAGAGTATCTCAAACCTCCCTGAAACCCCAACTCATTAAATGTTGGCTAAGTTGGATTGTCAAACATTTGAATGGAGATTGAGATGAATATGAAATTCTCTGTTTCTCTAGTCTGCATTAATTTTCATCCTCCTGGAGTAAATAGAGATAATCACAAAATAAAACAGTTTTTTAGGAGCTTGATTAACTGAAAACCAATTGAACATTCATTCCAAAATTTCTTAAATTTATCTGTGTTTCTTATAAGGTATATTGTAGTGCTTATTGGAGTTTTGTATCTTCTTCCCAGTCAACTGTTGTGGGACCTTCGGGAGACAACCTAATTAAGTCACAGTTTCCTCATTTTATAAGATAAGCATAATGCTCTAGAGACTGGAGACAGGAAAATGAAATAAAGTACAATGAGTATTTTGTGCAATGCTTCAGACACACTAAATGTTCAGTAAACACTGAAGGTAGTTACATCCTTTAAAAGACGGTGGAAACAAACAGTGATGTTGATTATAATTGGATTCAGTATTGCCAACTTTGCCTTCCACAAAGCTTTTCTTATTTCATCAGTGCTGAGAATTTCATCCACATCTTAGAACACACAAGAACCTAAACAATATAACAAGCTAGACATAATTACTCTGCTATTTTACATTCAAATATGTGTTTCCTATACAGTTATTTAAAAGTATTAGAATAAGTTACATTTTTTTCCTTTGGCATTAAAACATAAGCTCTTCTCATATTAGTGTGCACAACTTTACCGTCACATGCTGAATGCATTCTTTTGAATACAAAGACCATATAAACCTACTTAATCAAAACGATCCATTTACAGTCAGCATTTAATGGTGTCTAGAATCCCAAGTAAGTAGACTGCAAAAACATAAGTATTAGCAAGATTCCCCATGACTTTTTTCATCTATTTTGCATTCTGATTTTTCTGTTTCTAATCTGCATTTTTTAGAATTTGCCTTTTCTTTCTGTTTATCTTAGTTTCATATGGCAAAAAACAAAACAAAACAAAACAATGGTGTCTTTTACTCCATTTGTTTAACATATGAGCAAATTTCCAAAGGAACACTATTATTTATTTTCAGCAGTGAGAAAAAGCAAGAAAGAGTTATGACACCATACTGAGTGGCAAACTCCATCCATATTTTGTCTATTCTATTATATGATGGCATTCAGAGAAATCACAAGGATGAAAAGAAGGCAAGAAAGAAGGCATACCTGGGAGTAGGTATTTCTGAAAGTTCTACTAAAGTCATAGCACAGTCTCACAGTGTTGGGTCTATGCCATAATAGGTGTCTAACAACTGCATTGCCATAATAGGTGTCTAACAACTGCATTGCATGCAGTGATTATTCAGAAAGAAGATGAGCCTGGCAAATTCACAGCTTGAGTAGAAAGCAAGCGATGATGGGAATCTAGTTAAGTCAGGGGAGTCAGGTGCCTGAACTGAACTTGTCCCATAGTTACTTTGTTGAATATCTCAATCGTCACCATAGAAATTTCGCATGATGGATGGAGATAGAGCCAGAGACCCACATTCA
>JAQHUG010000092.1:384672-397709 GCA_028555095.1 Dicrostonyx torquatus | reverse complement strand
AAAAAAAAAGGTTTCTCATTAACTTAAAGATCATACTGACAGAGGGATAACATCAAATTGAAGTGACTACCCACCACCAAGTTACATAAATGTGTAATGCTTTTATGTACACTGCTCATTTCTTCTTCAAAGGGTCTATGCGAAAATAGCACTGACTACCTCTGTATATCTGACGAACATTTACTTCTCTAGTGGCAGAATCTTAACATGAGATATTAGCGTTCAATCAAGGAATGCACACACCCTACAAAAAAAAAAAAACACCCGTATTTTTATTCAATTAACGTTCCTTAGAAATACTTTTAAAAACGCATTCAAAAGAATGTGGAGCATTTGCTAACTCAGAAATAGATACTTTTAATTGTTAATGTACTCTTGAAATTTTCTTTTATAAAAGCCATGTAAGGTTTTACCCTGTTGCTGTGGGAAGCATTGTATTCCAGAAATACCATCTCAAATAAAAGCACTAAGCAAATCTCATTTTGTTCACGGCAAAGCCACACCATCTTAAAAATTATTTCTTGTCATGAAACACATGTGGCAAGGATGGAGGGAATTCAAAGAACATTAAATTGAGATAGCTCTGGTTAACACTAATCCCTGTTGTCATATTAAGAATCCATCCACCTTCCTAAATGAGGTTCCCCTGAAACGTGCTTGCAAGACCTCGTCTTGTTTATTCATTTTCTACTAAATGCAAAGCCTAGAATGTAAGAGTAGAGAATACAGAGAGTGTCAGCTAATGACATGATAATTGTGAATAAATAAGAACTCTGTATTCATGAAGAGCTTACAAATGCCTGAGGATGAGATGCACTGGGAACAACAGGCTGGTACACTGGAAAGAGCATTGCAATAGAACTCAGAAACCCAGATGGGATGCTATTCAACTATAAATGTGAGCATTACTACAGAGAAATCAAAGTCTGGAATAAAAAGAATGTAAAATTTTATTTCAGCAATCAGAAGTATAGGCACTCTACAACTTTTGAGAGCATTGTTCAGAACGCAGTAGTATTAATTATCTTTATAAAAATAAGCATAAATATATTAGGATTCCAATACCTAATATATGTCACAAGTACAGCATAAGTGTATGTAGAAAAAGAAAATGTCACACAGATATTATATATGCTATATATGTATGCATACAATGTATATATATATATATACATACATATTTCAAGTAATTTATAGCTTTTGTAAATTTTAATAAGTGCTAATCTAGGAAAAAATATGATGATTAAAATGTAACAAACAATAATTTAAATCTTCTAATAATGATTGAAGTATTCCTCTGTGATTAGACAGTGGAGAAAGTTGTTCAGGAATGTTTGGATTTATATCTACTAAAAGCTTTTTATTATGTGTACTTTTGAAAATGCAGGTCAAAGCTACACATTGCCAGCTTAATTGAGTATTGGTAGATCAAGATTTTCCTTAGTTTGGAAAATGAATAAAGAGTCCAAATGATTAAATTCTTTTGTAAAGGTGAATGTCCCAGCCAAAATTCAAGAGTATATTTCTCCTAATAAGGCAGTGCATTTGTGTTTGTGATGATATGTATGCCTTCAATAAAATAATGTATCAGTTACTAATTCTTAGAAACTAACTCTTCATTATCTTAGCAATAGCTATATTTATTTGTCATGCATTATTTAAAAGTGTGGTTAATTGAAAATGATTGAATGTAACAAAACAAAAAGCAAGTCTGATTATCTTTCAGAATTGTAAACACTGTAATATTTTGGAATAATGTAATTCTGAAAGAGAAATATTTTAATTTATAGATTCTATCAAAATATACAAATCCTCTTCACATTTGCAACATCTGACAACTCTAAGATATAATTCACGGTTTGGCTGACTTGTGGTTTGTTTAGATAAGAATGACAAATACTTAAAGAAATGTTCTACCTCTTTAGTTATCTGGAAAATGCAAATCAAAACTACTTTGAGATTTCATCTTCCACCCATCAGAATGTCCAAGTTCAATAATACAAATGACAATTCATGCTGACAAGGATGTGGGGTAAGGGAAACATTCATTGCTGATGAGAATTCATAATTGTACAACCACGAAGGAATTTAGTGTGGTGGTTCCTCAAGAAGCTTGAAACTGATCTACCTCATGAACCATTTACACCACAATTGGTCATTTATGCAAAAAGCTCCATTTCCTTCCATAAGACACTTGCTTAACCATGTTTACTGCTGGTATATTTGTAATAAACAGAAAATAAAAACAACCTAGATGTTTGTCAACCAATGAATGGATAAAGGGAATATAATACGCTGACACGAAATCATGAAAATTGCAAGTAAATAAATGGAACTAGAAAAAGGTATAGGGTAACACAGACCCAGAAAGATAAATATGGTATATATTCATTTATATGTAGATATTATACATTCAGTCTTTGGTAAGCAAGATATAATCAACATAATATCAGAGGTTAGGTATAGATTAAGGGACTTGAGAGGGATGGATCTCCCTAGGAAAGGGGAATAGAATAGGTATTTATGGATAGATGAGAGGGATAGAGTAAAGAAAGGATCAAATCGAGAAGGGGGAAGGGAAGATTGAGGGAGGGAATGAGGAAGAGATAAAACTAAGGGTCATTTGAGGGATCAGATGGAACCTAATACAGTAGAAGATTTCTAAAATAGATACCTGTATGAAGGCAAATAAAATGAAATCACCAGATATTGTAGAGGGAGTGTGAACTAAACTGTGGTGGCTCAAAAGAAAATAGCTCCCAAAGGGAATTGCACTATTAGGAGGCGTGGCTTTGTTGAAGAAAGTGTGTTATTGTGGGGGCCTTTTGTGCAGGCTTCTCTTAGTGTGACTGACAGTCAACTTTCTGTTGCCTGGAAGATGTAGATTTCTTAGATCCTCCACCACCATGTCTGCCTGCCCCCCACGATGATGATAATGGACTGAACCTCTGAACTGTAACTGAGCCACATCAATGAAAAGTTTAACTTAAAAGTTGCTGTGGACATTTTGTCTTTTCACAGCAATAAAACCACAAGTCATGTACATCTGTTATCATCAGCTCAACCTTTCCATACCACGAATGGATTACATCTAATAAAGTGTTTGACCAAAGAGGACCTAAGAGAATGCCAAAACAAGTCCTGCTGATATTGGCAAGGCTATTGGTTGCTGGCCACAATCTTAGAGTAAGGATACAATGCTCAAGATAGCTCCTACACTACTCATTGAATATGGAGAAGTTGACCTGGTTCCTGCCTAAAGCCATCTTCCCTATATGTTTGTGGTACAAGGAGGTAATCTATATGCTACCTAAAGAGAAAGATAATTCCCATATGAACTCTAATCCCTTTGCTCTACAAAGATGACCTTCCTGCAAGATACACTAGTGTGACAGTGGCAAAAGGCTCATGAGTGTAACCAACCCCCATCTGATTAGATTTAAGGCCCATTCTATGACATGGAAACTATTATACCCAGAAACAAGTACCTGAGAGTATTAGCCCATGGACCTAGAAAAAAGCCAAGTCCTACTGTTCTGCTAAAGGAACATAACCATAAAATGACTCCTATCAACATTGTGCTGCATTCATTATGTAAGTATCTTCTTTAGCCATCATCAGAGAAGCGTCATCCTGTAGTATATGGTAACCCACAGTCACATAGTATAAAAAGAGTGTAAAACCTTGAGATACTGAGTCCTAAATGTACTGTTTCCATAAAAGCCCTCTCCCCAGGGCTCATGGAACTCTGCACAAGAGGAAGCAATAAGATTGTAAGACTCAAATGGAATACAGGACATCAAAACAACAAGGACTTCCAATCACTGGCATGCTGGATCATTATGAACCCACAGTGAGGCAGCATGCATGGGGCCTGCATGTGTCTGAGTCAAATGGGGTGCTAGCATTAAAGGTAGAAGACACATGCCCTCTACCAAAGGCCAGAAGCTATCTCCAACTGATAATTACTTGCAGATAAATTTGTTTTCTTCAGTAGATGCACACTGGGTACACAAATCAGATTGAAGATCATGCCCATGCCCAAGAGTAGGTGACTATTACAAAATGAACACAAAGGAGAAAAAAATGAATTCAAAAGAATGTCTTTGGAAGTTCTTTGTCTCATGCTTTGTAGGACATTTATTTATTTATTTACTTAATTATTTACCTTCTTGGTCCTTTACAGGTATAACATGACTTCCAGATTTGTATTTTTATGGGATTCCTATGTCTGTGAACATGTCTGTCTCTGTGTTTTTATGTGTTTGTGCATATGTGTATGTGTGTGTGTTTTCTTTGACTATTTCCTTCTGTTTGGTTTTTTTTTCGTTTCCAATTACTTTGCTTGTGCTTTATTTTGTTATTATACCATAGAAATCTGTTTGCCTTCTAAGGAGAGACAGAAAAAATATGGATGGGAGGGGAGATGGGCAGAGACTGAAAGGAAAATGTAATCAGAATACATCATATGGAAAATATCTATTTTCAATAAAAGAAAAAAAACCAAATTAGGTGCTTTTCCACTTGCGTCTCATTTCTCTCTTTCCTCATTGTTTTTACACAAAGGTTCATACACAATAATTAGTTGAATCAGAAAGTTAGCAGACTCCAGATGCTGCTGATTGAAGAGGCGAAAATAAAATTTTGTTAAAAATGAATGTGTATATGATTTGGCAAGTCATCCATGTTTCAAATGTGTCTAAAAAGGCTAGCATCAACAGTTTTATATAGTCAAAAATTAGAAATATTATAAAGCAGAATTTTACATAGCATGAACCCTTATATACTTAAGACCTGATACTTAGCATAATAGTTCATGGCTTCAGTATTATAAAAAAATCACATGAAACTCTACTAACTAATCAAACTGCTTTGTTTTACATTGGGAAGACTAATAAAAATACATTTTGAAAGTTGACCAAGAATTATGGTGTAGTAAAACTTTCACAATATGAGTATCACATAAGGGCTATTCAGTACTACAGAAAAAAATCAAAGTTTGAAAGAATTAGAAAAATATATTAGTTGATCATTCCAAGATATTCCTTAAATCAGTATTAAGTATGCTACAGAATAATAAACCTGCACAATTTTATATATATATATATATATATACATACATATACATATATGTATGTTTTGATTCAATACTTTTAATAGAATGGGAGCTCAATATTCACTAATAATGTGACAGAAGGGCTTGCTCATTCAAGTAAGAATTGAAGTTCTCTATCAATGAGGCACCAATACCTTAACAATTCTTATAAGCAGATGTCTTCCCTATATTAGTACATTCTAGGTCATCTATCCTTTGCATTTGAAGATATACAATGTCAGCCTCCCAACGCCTTCAATTGTATGCATTGGGGATATTCACTCTTTGTACAGTGTTAAAGACTGCTCTGTAGAAAAATATTCAAGAAAGGAACATACAGTGTAAGATCTTTCTTACTCTCATTTCATCCTCCCCCAAAATTTTTGCTACGACAATAGTCATTTTATACTGACTATTGTCAAAATGTTTGAATATAAACAAAGTTCCTTTCTAGCCTTTGACTCAGTCAAAAGGAAGAATTTGTGCAGGTTTGGTAACAGTTAAGGTCTTTTGAAATTTTCATAGTGGTGTGGGGTTCTCAAGCAAAGAAACACTGAGAAAGACTTTGCACAGAGGCAGAAATTTCTGTTCAACATTCTGAGGGTACTGTGTTCTGTAATAGACTAACTCTAAAGGGTCCCTTCTGGTAACACTGTTGCCATTTAATTCTGTAGCTTTTTCTGACCTCCCTCTTTTATTATACTTGAAAAACCTTTCAATTATAATACACAATAACAATGATTAGAATCAGTGAGCACTCAGATTTAATTGGATCATAGAGAGTTTGAGAGGCCACAAATTACAATTGTATCTTTTGGATGTTTCTAGGAAGGGAGAAGAAAGGAATGACAATATTTTTTGAACCCTTAAAATAGAAAAAAATGAATTAAAATTTCAAAAGCACTTAAGAACCCAAATGAAAAAAAGGGCTTCCTAACCATACAAGGCTGTTCAATGAAATTATTTTCTTTCAGTAATTATATAATATGAAAATTAATAATTATATACTCATATGGTACAAAATAATGTTGTATGTAAAATATGCTGAGTAATTAATGGTTAAATTGAGCAAATTAGTCTATTCATCACCAGATACCATTTTTGTAAAAAAAAAGATATGTACTTTCATAGTAATTTTGAAATGAACAATATATAATCATTTAATATATTCATCTAAAATTTCTAAAATTGAAAGTTGCACTATTGCCAAGAACCTGTAGTTTTCACTCTTGCCATATTTTACTCTTCTCTCCTTTGTAGACAGAATTTTTTCCAATGATTATCTGTTTTATTGGCTCAGATTCCAAGCACAATTGATAACATTGTTTCTTTTCTTTGTTTATTTAGCAAAATATTTACTTTTACCTACATTGTCACACTGATAACTGTCTTTCTTTTAAAGGCCAATTTTCCAGTTTTCATATAGACATATGATCTTACCCAGGTATCATGTTAATTGATACTTAAATTGATTTCCAAATGTGATGATTGTAAATAGTATCAAGGAGAGGACTTTAATGCAGATATTCTTTGACAAACTGGCATAAATATTTGGGAAAATACTGAAAAATGAGATTGTTGGGTTGTAGTGTGAGTCAAACTTCGTATTTCAGGAATCTGTAGACAGTTTTCTATTATGGCTGTGATCTCTTAAATTGCCACTCACAGTGTGCTCAGAATTGGCTTTTTCCAGATCTTCACTTCTCTTCTTCTATATTTTGTGACAGACATGCAGACAAGACAGTGTCTTACTGTGGTTGTACATATCTTTTTTTTATTGAATTTTATTGAGCTCTACATTTTTCTCTGCTCCCTTTTCTGTCTCTCCCCTCCTCTTCAACACCCTCCCATGATCCTAATTCTCCCAATTTACTCAGGATATCTGTCCTTTTGTACTTCCCATGTAGATTAGATCCATGTATGTCTCTCTTAGGGTCCTCATTGTTTTCTAGGTTCTTTGGAATTGTGAACTGTAGGCTGGATTTCTTTGCTTTATGTATAAAAGCCACTTATGAGTGAGTACATGTGATATTTGTCTTTCTGGCTCTGGGTGATCACACTTAATATGATGTTTTCTAAATCCATCCATTTGCCCACGAATTTCAAGATGTCATTATTTTTTTTCTGCTGTGTAGTACTCCATTGTGTAAATGTACCACATTTGCTTTATCTGTTCTTCAGACGAGGGGCATTTAGGTTGTTTCCAGGTTCTGGCTATTACAAACAAAGCTGATATGAGCATGTCTTTGTGGTACGATTGAGCATACTGTTATCCAAAGGGGCTGTACCAGCTTGCACTCCCACCAGCAATGGAGGAGTGTTTCCTTTTGCCCCACAACCTTCCCAGAATAAGTTGTCATCACTGTTTTTGATCTTGGTCATTCTTACAGGTGTAAGATGGAATCTCAGAGTTGTCTTGATTTGCATTTCTCTGATGACTAAGGATGTTGAACATTTCCTTAAGTGCCTTTCAGCCATTTTAGATTCCTCTATTGAGAGTTCTCTGTTTAGATCTGTACTCCAATTTTTATTGGATTATTTGTTCTTTTAATGACCAATTTCTTGAGTTCTTTGCATATTTTGGAGATCAGTACTCTGCCCAATGTGCGGTTGGTGAAGATCTTTTCCCATTCTGTAGGCTGGCATTTTGTCTTGTTGACTGTGTCCTTTGCTTTACAAAAGCTTCTCAGTTTTATGAGGGCCTATTTATTAATTGCTTTTCTCAGTGTCTGTGTACTTGGGGTTATACTTAGGAAGTGGTCTCCTATGCCAATGCATTCAATTGTACTTCTCACATTCTCGTCTATGAGGTTCAGTGTGGTTGATTTCATGATAAGATCTTTGATTCAATTGGACTTGAGTTTTGTGCATGGTGATAGATATGGATTCTTCTACATGTTAATATCGTTATGCCAGCACCATTTGTTAAATATGCTCTCTCTTTTCATTTAATATTTTTGCTTGTTTGTCAAAAATCAGGTTATCTGGGTCTTTGATTCTGTTCCATTAGTTCTCCTGTCTGTTTTTATGTCAATACTAGGCTGTTTTCAGTATTGTAGCTCTGTAGTGAAGTTTGAATTCAGGGATCGTGATGCCTCCAGAAGTTCCTTTATTGTACAGGATTGTTTGGTTACCGTGGGTGTTTTGCTTTTGTTCTTTTGAGGTCTGTGAAGAATTTTGCTGGGCATTGCATTAAATTTGTAGATTGCTTTTAGTAAAATTGCCATTTTTGCTATGTTAATTCTACCTACCCAATGTCCCTGACAATGATTAAAGCAGCTGCTTTTCCTTTCTTCAATAAGTAAAAATTGGGAAGAAGCCAGTTTTTCTGAGAAACTAAGCCATAAAGCAAGTACAGACTAAAACTGAGACACTTTATACTGTAGAATCCTTTTAAATATTTTAACTGAAAATGAGTTTTTTCATACAATATATTCTGAATATAGTTTCTCCTTCCTCAAATCCTTCTAGATCCTCCCTACCTTCCAACCCATAAAGAAACCTTTTAAATATTTTAACTGAAAATGTTTTTTTCATACTATATATTCTGAATATACTTTCTCCTTCCTCAACTCCTTCCAGATCCTCCCTACCTTCCAACCCACACAAATCTATAATTTTGTTCTCTCTCTCTCTCTCTCTCTCTCTCTCTCTCTCTCTCTCATTAGAAAACAGGCAACTAAAAACAAACTAGAATAGTACAAAACAAAACAAACAAACAAACAAGCCCAAGCAAATGCACAAATAATACAGTCAGAGACATTCACACCAGAAGTACCATAGGAGCATAAATTTGGAAAATGTAGTAGATAAGCAAAAGACAAAAAAAGCACAGTAAAACTATTATAAAACAAGCCTTTTAATTGAGTTTGTTCTGGCCATCTACAGCAAGACAAGAATAGACCTGCATTTAAGTGTGGTTTGTATACTCAGTGAGTCTTGATTGGAGAAATTTAATTTTTCCTTTTGTGAGTTTAAAGGGAATGAAATCTAATTTCAACACAGAGTTGTTATGAATGTAGCTCTAAGTTTAAAACTCTAGTCCAAACTCCATGTGTGGTTGCTTATACTTGGTATAGATCATGTCAGATAAATACAGAATAAAAATGCAAGCTTATCTGAAAGAGAGTTAGTATCACTAGAATATCTGATATATTTCATTAAGGGGGCTGGGAAGAAGAGAGAAAAGGAGAGAGAGAGAGGGTGGGGAAGAAAAAACTGGAGAAGCAAGTGGAAGTGTATATATTAGGGAGAAAGTGAAAAGAGAGGGAGGAGAGAGAAAGTGGTGGTGAGGAAATGAGGGAATGAAGGGGTAAGTTAAAGGAGTTGAGTGGAGAGAGAAGAGGATTATTACAACCAGGAAGTCATCAATTTATACTACAACAGAGACGGAAGTTAATGAATGGGCTATTCATACAGGAAATAGCTCTGTAAACAAGGTGAGTAAAAACAGTAGCCAGGGAAATTTGTAGGGACACCTTACTGAGGACCTTGTTTATATTCCAAATGAAAGAAAATCAACAGTGGTTGTGTTAAGAAAACAAAGCCTGGAAAGATTGAGGAGGGCCACTGTGCTGTGCTGCCAAGGGATCATTGGCACTGGGAAGTCCTGGACACACTCGAAAGGTAGAACTAGCCAGATTTGCGGACAGATTGGGACAGGTTGGAAGACCAGAAATGATCTGATGATAGCCCAAGGAGTTTTCGTGTAAGGCATGTCCTTTGCTTATGTCTAAAATTCTGTAGAACATAGACTTTCTAAATTGAAAATATATGTTTAATACAAAATATAAGAAAATGTTCTTCTTTGTACAAATAACTGAACTATAACATTAAATTGTTAAAGCAGCCGGGTGGTGGTGGCACAGGCCTTTAATCCCAGCACTCGGGAGGAAGAGGCAGGTGAATCCCTGTGAGTTTGAATCCAGGATGTTCTACAAGAGCTAGTTTCAGGACAGCTAGGACTGTGACACAGAGAAACCCTGTCTCAAATAACCAAAAAAAATTTTTTTGTTAAAGCAAGGAAAAAATTTCCTCATCATAGAAAATGTTATTACTTTATATAAAATTAGACTAATTTTACAAATTAGGCATCCATTTTAATATTTCTTTACAATTGTTATCAAAATATATAAAGTTGAATTAAAGAAGAGAGTTCCAGGCAGTGGAGGCACAAGCCTTTAAATCCATCACTTAGGAGCAGAGGTGAGCAGATCTCTGTTCAAGACCAGTCTGGTCTACAGAGTGAGTCACAGGACAGGCTCCAAAGCTACCCTGAGAAACCCTGTCTAAAAAAACAATTAAACAACTACAAAAAATGTAAATATATAGCTGTAGTGTGTACTGGAATTAGCATGTACTATAACATCAGCAAAAGACCATCTAATTTACATATTTACATAATTCACATTCAAAATTATAATCAGAAACATTCATTTCAAAGAAGAATCATAAGAATGCATAAGGCAATTGGTACTTAGAATGCATCTTGAGAACAGTAAATTAAAGTAATTAAAATGTCATTTCCTGTGTATTCACTCTATATATTTTGTAATTTTAAGAACAAATTCCCAACGAAGGGAGGGGGTGGTGGCACATGATTCTAGCATTAACCAAGAAGTCATTGGTAACTGATGCCTGCTGAGAGAGGGAATATCAGTTTTCTCCAGGAGAGCAACCCTAGGTATAAAAGCCACACTCCAGGGAATGCTCCATGCTCAGAAGAGACTCCAGGTATACTTTTGTTTTTTGGTTGTTTTATCTTTTGGTGTGTGTGTGTATGTGTAATCAAAGCATATTGCATTAATTTTCTAAAAAGTCATTAAAGACAGAATAAAAATAATTTAAACAGGACAGTTACTTAAGGTGGCTACTATGCCTTGGTTTTCTAATATTTCTCTCCTATGTTAATATATACTCTTTCTTATATTTATATTCCTGATGGTTATTTATCTCAATGCCACTGTTATCGTCACATAACTAGTAAACATAGAATGTTCAAACACACTGTGAGATTAGCATTGTACATATTTGCTCTCCATGCCATGTTACAGGATGTCAGAGTTACCAAAGCAAGGCAGCAATCCTATGCTCATAGGTACCAGTCTGAGGGAAAGGACTTTTAACTCAACAGCTAAAAAATTATTGTGAACGTTAGTGTTAACAATAAACTGATGATATACTAACTGCTATCAATAAAATAATGACGTTACTGGCTTAATGCGTTAAACAGAAAACATGAAAATGCAAAATGTGTTTAGCCAATAACAAACTTTCTGGTGTTTTGGTTAGCAATACATAGTAAACCACTGTTCCTGTTACTGGCTACTATTAAAACTCTATGAAACCTTCTTTTGACCAATTAAAATTTTAATTACACAGTCTATTGCTTTTTGGTTCTGTTTTGCTCTGTAATAGATTTCTAAGTATGTCTCACTTTGGTAAATAGATTCATTTTCCTGTACATAATTCAAGTAAGAGAAGTGTAGATAATTTTTTTTGATTTTCTAATAATTTTAAATGTGTGTGCAATGTATTTTCTTTGTTAAATCTTTTTCCTTTATTTTACAAAGCCCAAGCAGTTTCCTTTCCCTCCTCTTCTTCCTTTCCCTTCGCCTCTGTCTTCACTACTCCTGTATCCTCATTCTGAAAGGGGCAGGCCTCCCATGGAAGTCAACAAAACATGACACATCAAGTTGAGGCAGGACTAACTGCAACTCCTCCCCTGCATCAACGTTAGGCAAGGCAACCCAGCTTGGAGTATGGGTTCCCAAAAGCCAGTTCACGTGCCAGGGACAGGAACTGAACCCACTGCTAGAAGCCCCCAAAGCAAAACAAGCTATGCTCCTGTCACACCCATGCACAGGCCTACATCTGTTAATGCTGTCTCCCTCGCTATTGGTCCAGAGTAGGTGAGTTTGCACAAGCTCAGGCTATTACAAGACTTCCTCTCTCTCTCTTCAAAAGGATTCCAGGAGCTCAGTCCAGTGATTGACTGTGGATCTCTGCTTCTACTTCCATCAGTTCCTGGATGAATGTTCTTTGATGACAATTAGAATATTCACTAGTTTGATTGTAGGAGAAGGCCATATCAAGTACCCTCTCCACTATTGTTATAGATTCTTAGCTAAGGTGATCTTTGTGGATTTCTTGGAATTTCCCTGATACCAGGTTCCTTCCTAATCCTAAAATGCTCCCCCATCAAGACATCTCTTTCATTATTCTTCCCATCCCTCCTGCCACCAACCCACCAAAGTCAATCTCTCTCTCATGTACCCATACCTCTATCCTCCTGCCCTCAGTTTACCCAGAAGACCTCTTCTACATTGCTTTCCCAGGAAAATCCTTGAGATGCATATAATGTATCTTGATCACCCAAAGTCCCCCTTAAACTCCTTCAAGGTCTCTCAATCACATCTCCCTCCCAAATTTGTGTCCTTTCACCTTATATTTTATTTAACTCACTGATTATAACTGGTGCTGCACATACACACATGTGTGAGGTGTTATTCATTGCACCCTGGGCAACCTGCCAATGGCCACACTCCCAGTGAAATGGGATTTGGGAGCCCCTATTCCAACCACGGTAAAGTGTTACCCAGTTTGATGTCGTATTTGTACAGGTCATAATATCTAAAATTATTAGTGAGAGTCAAGTGTTATTTCTGATATGTAAACATTGATACCATAATTTTAAAGCAATGGACAAAATATCTTGAGTAGAATAGAATAATAAAACATACAGCACATGTCAATGTATTTGTCATTTAGTCTTTTCAACACTGCATGAGAGTCTTAATCTGTTCATTTAAATTAAGTTATTCAACATCTAACAACTATTATTTGATGAATTTCTCATCAGAATATTAGCAGCAGAGTCCAAATATATAGTCAAATATTAAAGGGACATGTTATTCTCTCTTGTATTTGTGTGTGTGTGTGT
>JAQHUG010000092.1:342672-378487 GCA_028555095.1 Dicrostonyx torquatus | reverse complement strand
CTAGGACAGGCTCCAAAGCTACAGAGAAACCCTATCTCAAAAAACAAACAAACAAACAAAAAACAAAACTAAACAAAAAATAAAGAGTTCTGCTGAACAAAGTTTACTGAGACTTCTCAAGACTCCTTGTGGGTTTCATTCTTCACCATGTTTAAATGAGCAGGAAAAAAAGGGAGTAAAATGTCCCAGTAATGAAAGGCCTTTTCTGTCACCACTTCCTAATGGAATTACCAAAATTAAGGCAGAACTGAAGAAAATATTATATCCTGGTACTCAGAAGAAAAGACAAGAAAAAGAAATTAAACAAATACAGTGATTTTAACCAACTGATAGAAGGTATTCAGAACTTGATCAATAAATACTAACATTTGTACAGTAAGCCAACATTAAGAGCATTAAATGTCATCTAATATGACTTGACGAACACACACAATCTTGTTTGTAAGTGACATAGGATTATATAATGCCTTCATTTCACAAAGAGTTGTCATGGTAATGAAATATTTCTTTTTTTATTGATTTTTATTGAGTTCTATATTTTCTCTGCTATCCTCCCTGCCTCTCCCCTAACCCTTTCAACCCTCCCTCAAAGTCCCCGTGCTCCCAATTTACTCAGAAGATCTTGTCTTTTTCTACTTCCCACGTAGATTATATCTACTCTCTTAGTCTCTAAGTCTCTCTTAGTGTCCTCATTGTTGTCTAAATTCTCTGGGATTGTGGTTTGTAGGCTGGTTTTCTTTGCTTTATGTTGAAAAACCACATGTAAGTGAGTAGATATAAAAATTGTCTTTCTGTGTCTGGGTTATCTCACTCAAAATAATGTTTTCTAGCTACATTCATTTTCCTGCAAAATTTAAGATGTCATTACTTTTTCTGGTGTGTAGTACTCCATTGTGTAAATGTACCACATTTTCCTTATCCATTCTTTGGTCGAGGGGCATTTAGGTTGTTTCCAGGTTCTGGATATGACAAACAATTGCTTATATAAACATAGTTGAGCACATGTTTTTGTGGCACAATTGAGCATCCTTTGTATATATACCCAAAAGTGGTATTACTGGGTCTTAAGGAAGGTTGTTACCTAGTTTTCTGAAAAATCACCATGCTGACATCCAAAGGGGCTGTAACAGCTTGCATTCCCACCAGCAATGCAGAAGTGTTTGCTTTTCCCCACAACCTCTCCAGCATAAATTGTCATCAGTGTTTTTGATCTTGGCCATTCTTACAGGTGTAAGATGGAATCTCAGAGTTGTTTTCATTTGCATATCTTTGATGACTAAGGATGTTGAACTTTCCTTAAATGTCTTTCAGCCATTTTAGATTTCTCTGTTGAGATTTCTCTGTTTCTTTCCAACAAGGAAGTTATTGCTAAGCAATAAGACCAGCCCATTTAAATGGAGTTCTTCATCTTTCTACCTATAAAAAGACATGACAGCCCATGTGCTCTCTTCTGTGTCTTTTGTATGTGACATTTGTACTGAATATTTGCAGAAATGCAGAGAGTCAGGCACACTGGCACAACACTCCATCTCTACTTATTTCTGACACGCTTACTCTCATATTTATTTATTAAAATAAGAATTCATACGTTTCTACATTCAATGCATGCACATTTTATTTTCACTTGCAAATATATTGTTTTCAAACAATTAAAATTCCTTTGAAAGTATGATTGGCTTTGTTTAGTTTACCTGAATAGCTTAATTAGTTTGTGTAATGCACCATCTAATTTAAGAAAGTACATGAGGTATATTAACAAGAAAAATCTAAGAATGTGAAAATAAATAGAAACAGAGCTGGAAAGAATATGAGTAATGAATATTGAATGAAAGTATGCATGAAGCACCAATATATAACAATGTCATCAAATTTAAGTTGCTCAAGTTGTCACAGAATTTGATATTCATGTTGGTGGAGTTTTAACAAATAGAGACATAAATACAGAACTCCAAGAAAATATACTGCCTATCAGTGGATGCAAAGGTGTTTGCAATTAATGACAGCAATTACTGTGGAAAACCCATGTTCCAGTCACTGTTTCCATGCATTTATTGCTTGGAACAACCCTATCCCCAACACTGCCCCCTAAATCAGAAGACTTCTGCCTCTACAAAATCGGTTGAGTCATATTTAATCAAAGAACCTATGAAACTAAGCGATTGTGCTCAGCTTGAGAATTTTTCTTAGATTTTCTGGGATGACAGCAATTCAGGAGATAGAAGTTGCAAATTCAGCAACCTATATAAAAGGCAGAAGAAACGTAAGACTACCATCTGATGGCTGTAGGCAATACGCTTAGGAGCCATATGTTTTGCTGAATGTTTCTACTTGCAGTTTAATGGGAGATTCAATATAAAATCCCACGTACACCTGAGTGCTTAAGGTAAAACACTGGAAACTGCTAACAGATGCCCAAAATGATTTAGATGCTCATCTTCTTGGGCATGTATATTTCCTTGGGAAAGAAATGCAAAATGGACTACAAAGTGATGGAAATAATAGAGATTGCAGAAGTAAAACCAAGAATAACAATTCCACACAGTACTGTTTCTCCTTAAAGTGAAAGTAGGACATTTTTTTAAACCAACCATACACCTTCAACCTGGAAGTGTAGCTTATTCCCAGAAATATATTACTGTATGAAGAAATGATGAGAGTCCAATTCTGTCAATTCACGTAAAATATGGATTGGCTGTTGAAAAGATGAACCAAGTCTCTAGAAATGAGAGCTTTTAGTAGAGCCTCACCTTTACTAAAAGTTAAGCCCTGTTTTAAGTCTCTAAAAGTCTTGGAAAGAGAGAACTACAGTTCCAGTCTCCAAGTAGCAATAGCAACTGCCATCAGAATGCATTCCTTTTTTTATTACTTTTTATTTTATGTGTACTGCTGTTTTGCCTGCATGTGTATCTGTGTGAGGATGCTGGATCCTCTGGAACTGAAGCTACAGAGAGGTGTGAGCTGCCACGTGGGTGCTAGGAACTGAACCCTGTCCTCTGAAAGAGAGGCCAGTGCTCTTAACCTCTGAGCCATCTCTCCAGCCCCCAGAATGCCCTCTTACATCTAGAGCTTGGCTGTAGGAAACCAGCAGGAACACCTGTGGAGGAGAATTGAGAAAGAGTAGACTAGAATCCCTAGCTCCCAGTAGAAACAGCACTCTCATCAGGTCACTTATACATCTGTGCTTGGCTGAAGGAAGGTCATTCATTTTCCATGGACAGGTAAGAATGGAGACAAAGCAACTGGAAGTGGTGTCTCCTTTGCTAACAGAAAATCAAGGAATGCAGTAATGAAGCAGAGAAAGAACATGACTACGGGAAGTAGGGAAGTAGGAGAATTGGCAAGAAGAGCAAATACTGGGTCAATTTTACCACAAATTACGTTGGGAGGAAATAAGGAATGCAGTTCCCCAGGTAATACATAGATCGTAAGATTAGCCAATAAAATCATTACGAAATTTGACCAAAGTAAAATAAGTTGTGATGGTTAATATTATCGTCCAGTGGGCCCATAGGAGGCAATCCGGGCACACCTATGAGGGATTATCTAGATTATTAGCCTCTAAGAATGTCTGGTAGGGATTATCTTGATTACCATAAGTACTGTGGGAAGACCCACCTTAATTGTGGGTAGGGGATTGTGGACTATGGAATACAGTTGGCAAGCTGAACATGCAGGCATGCATTCCTTATGTCTTTGCTCCCAACTGTGAATATAATATGACCAGCTTTGTCAAGTTTCTGTCATTGGACTGCCTCACAATGACGGACAGTAATATGACATTATGATCTGAAAGAAGCCCTTTCTTCTCTGAGCTGCTTCTTGTCATTTTATTTTACTGCAATAACAGTAAAAGCCACTAAGACAGAAGCCATGAGGATTTGAGGCATAAGAGTGGGATGATAGCAGTGACCCTTCTAAAGGAAAATTCCTCTGGTTATGCAAGTTGAGGGGAAGCTATTCAGACAACAGATCTCTGATGTCTCTGAGACGTCTACTGAAACTCTGGTTTCTGTGCAGTTATTTGCGTGCCATCTACAAGACGCTATACAGGACAAAAATAGACTAGTTGGGGACAACTTTCAACTACAAATTGATGACCATGCCTTGCTTTGTTCAGGTGCAGCTGACAATGAAATATCAAAAAGCAGAGGATAACATTAAAATAAGAAAAATACGTAAGATTTAAGGTTATAATTTATATGATGTTGAAAATTTGACAAATATATTGTGGTAGGAGCAGAATTATAAGGAATTAAATGAAATTTTAATTCATCTCATATGTTTTTAATAGTTTATAGTACACAAAAACTGTATTAGCAAGTGCATGCTCTGTAAATTCTAGAAGAAACACAAAGGTCTAAATCACAATCGGGTTTACATCCATCATGGATATCACTACTGCTAACTTAAGAACCATATCATAGAAATCCATAAGGAAATTCAAAGACGTTTCAAGGACTGAATTCCAGTAAGTACCTGATGCCTTAGGTCTCAGAGTAGCCATATGGAAAGTGGGAAAGGTCATCACATTGTCTTGACTAAATAGAGTTGGCTAAGAGTAGTTCTTATTACATAAACAAGAAAATAAATTTAACCTTTCCATTGAATTTCATTTTTTAAAAAGGGTGATATCTAGGCCAAGCGGTGGTGGCACATGCCTTTAATCTCTGCACTTAGGAGGCAGAGACGGGCAGATATCTGTAAGTTAAGGCCAACCTGTTCTATAAGAGCTAGTTCCAGGACAGGCTCCAAAGCTACAGAGAAACCCTCTCTCATAAAAAAAAAAATAAAACCGGTGATATCAAAACCACCTATGTTTTCAGTCTCAAAATATTGTACTCTTTAAATTAAACATTTCAAGGAATAACACAATAATTAACTCTTTCAGAAAATGGTGTGTTTATAAGGTATCAGAAAATTTTTTGTTAAGTCCATGTGATATGTCCTATATGATAATAGGGTACAGAAACAGGAATATGCAATCATTATATTTCTTCTGGTCTCATGATATTGTCATAGAGGCTTAAGTTATTGGTAATTGAATTACTGTTTGACTTTCCTTCACAATCTTCTCTACTAAGATTCTGAAAACCTGTGTGGTATTTACTCCTTTTGACCATAAGAGTAGCAAAGTTTTGGGAATGAAAGTTAAGCCTCTGAAAAATCGTGTAAACGCTGATGAAGTAAACCAAGGTGCAAAGTAGTTGCATATCGACTTTGTGGTAATGAAATCAGCTAATCCCTTCTCTAACCACACAGGATTCCTGGCTGTTTTCTTGCAGACTCACAGAGAACTGTGCCCTGCTCCAGTTATTATGCCTATTACAACACACTAGATTTCCAACTTCAGATTCTTTATAACAGAAGGGACTGGATTTTAATATATCTTTTTTCAAAGATAATTTTCTTTCACGATTATGATAAAACTCAATTAATTCAGTCAATGACAGTCTCGTTCTTAGTGTGCCTTAGACTGGTTTTAACCTTGAAAAGCACCTGTAAACAACAGCCAGTTTTTAAAGTTTGAGTTTCAGTATTCACACTTCATTTCCTAATACAATGCTCGAACCTAGACCTTGCTTCTTTGGACGCTGGCCTTTTGTGAGTATTACAGTGTATTTTTACTACATTAAAGTAATCACACAACCAGACATGTTCTCCAAGGCAAAGTTAATCACTCTTTTCTATGGGTCAAATGGTACTCTCCCTTGTGCTGTAATAGCACTTATCAAATGGCCTTGCTATTCTTTGTTCAGGTTCCCCCATCGCTGTCAGGTCTGACAGAGAAAAACAGCTGCCTTATTCATCTCCTTATTTATATCTTCAGCATCCAGCATCCTGCCTTTCACTTTGAATCACACAGTACACATCTCTAAATAAGGGAACCCAGACAATCAGTGAATCATACAAGGCCACAGTGTCCTGTGTGAGAAGAGTCAGGTGGAATCAAGGAAGCAGCTGTATTAGAAAATGTTTTTAAAACACTTACCTCCATGCCGCTTACCAATCATCATTCAAAAGACACACTAGTTGGTTTCCTAATTATCCAAAAGCCGGGGTGTTCACATAATGAGGATCCCACACAACCATGGAGAAAGCTCCATTAAATAGACCTGTTTAATCGTGTACTGTAATCTTTCAGGGCTACACAACAAATGTTTGAAGAAAGGCATCTATCCTACATTTTACAGATCAATTGCTTTCTAAATTAATATGAAATTTGTTTTATTTTTATTTATTTATTTATTTATTTTTTGTTTTTCGAGACAAGGTTTCTCTGGCTTTGGAGCCTGTCCTGGAACTAGCTCTTGTAGACCAGGCTGGTCTCGAACTCACAGAGATCCACCTGCCTCTGCCTCCCGAGTGCTAGGATTAAAGGCGTGCGCCACCACCGCCCGGCTGAAATTTGTTTTAAAATAAGGAAAAATCCTACTGCTTTGAAAAATATATCAGTTAACTTGCTTTTTAAATTCATTTTTCAGTATCTTGTAACAGTAAGTTCCTACTTTAAATTATCTGCCTATTTATAAATAGTATAAATAGATACTTTTATAATTTTATTTTAATACATCTATTAAAGACATGTTACTGAGATGGACTTTTCATTTCTTAATCCAGTAAGCAAACCTGTGTATGTATTCTGAAGAGGCAATTGAAGCCACTAATGTTTAAGATCATTACCGAAGTATGTGTTCTGTTGGATTTTTGCTGTTTGTATTCTTAGTACTATTTTGTGTTTCAGTAACTGCAGCTTCATTTCTTTTCTTTTTATAGTCTCTTGGTTATGCTTTTTCCTTTCTTGGTCTTTAGTGTATTTAAAAATATGGTTAATAGTTACAAATAATGATTTTATACAGGAAAATATAATCACTATAAGCAGGTTTAGGCAAATTTTAAGGTTAAAAATTATCTTACCCTAAAAAATGTAATAAAATCTATTTCTAATTTATATTTTTATTATTTTAGGATTCATTATATATAACACGTATTGATGAAATCCATTACCTATTCCCCCTTTCCTATTTAGCTCCCTAACCTTATTAAAACTATTTCATCCTAATGTTTGTTTGTTTGTTTTTACTTGTTTATTGTTTATTGCATGAATGTAGGATCCTTTACCAGTACATAGGGAGGCTGCACCCTTGAATGAAGCTGATTTTTTTTTTTTTAACCAGAAGGTATAAATTGCCAAGAGCTCTTAGGATAGGGGTAGAACTTTGTGATAACCCCTTTCTTCTTGTTGTAATTGTGTTCAGATTTGTCTTGCACAAGCATTTAGCACTCTCCCACAAATGCCATGAGTTCATATGTACAGTTGCTCTGCTGTATCCGCAAAGAAGTTTTGCCTATAGTCATCCATCACCTCTTGCTCTCACAGTTCTTTCCCCCTTTCTCTGTGATGAATTCTTGAGAATTGGGAGGAGGAGGTGTTTTAGTTAGGATTACTTTTGTTGTGATGAAACACTATGGCCAAAAGCAACTTGGGGAGGAAAGGGCCTATTTGGCTTACACTTCCACATCACTGTCCATCATTGGGGAAAATAGGACAGGAACTCAAGTAGGAGAGGAGACTGGAAACAGGAAGTGATGGAGATTCCATGGAATGATGCTTCTACTGGCTTGTTCCCCACTGCATTCTCACCTGACTTTCCTATAGAATGCAGGACTACCAGCCCAGGTTTAGCACCACCCAAAATGGGCTGGGCCCTTGCACAACAATCACTAATCAAGAAAATCCCCTACAAGCTTGTTTCGAACCTGATTTTATGGAGACATTTTCTCAGTTGAGACTCCCTGTTCTCTGTTGACTCTGATATAAACCTAGCCAGTATAGGATGTATGATGCAGATGCCCTATTTAGGAACCAGCAACCCACAATTCACACAAAATAATTTTTAATGCATATTTTAGTCTAAATTCAAAATCAAACACAAATCTAAAAGCTTAAGAAGCAATATCTTTAAAAAGGCAAAAAAATCAGAATAATTCAAATCATTCCATTCTTATGAGTATCATGTTTAAAAAAATATACCAGGACATATGTACAAAGATAAATATTAATCAATATTGCTACATATTCAGTTTAATTTATATGTTTAACAAAGAGTAGTCACTATTCTACATTCTATAACATATTAGATAAACAAAAATTTGATGACAATATTGTCAGTCATTTTTACATTTCTAAATGCATAAATTCTCATATTTTTCAATCTAATCCTGAAGATATGAAGGTTATTCATGGCTAAGTATATATTTAATGGTTTCTGCCATTTAAAGTAGAGTTAATTACCCCTCAGCTGTGTCAACAGTGTTCCCCATGTACCTCTACATATTTTTCTTGAATATATATAAGACAATACTGACATAATTACAAGAAGATTATCCATAGAGACAACCTGAACTTTGTAAAGTGTCTCACTTCAGCAACCTTGTATCTTAGCCAAAAAGGAGAGGGGAGCAGTGTGGCATTAAAATTTGTGTGCTAAATAATATCATGACTGCTAGCTTATTTAAGGTGATATTTTTTTCTCCCCCTCTTGAAGAAAGTAACTGAGATGAATGTTTAATAATAAATCCACTTCGACCAAAGTGAATTTCATTCTAAAGACTCCAGTTCAACTTTTCTGTAAATCTCATAGCCACCACTTTTTTTTTGATTTCGGTTCTATTAAAACTGTCTACTGAAAGAATAAATGACCTCCTCCTTTAAGAAGCCACGCAATGAGTCACAGTGTTTACCCAAAGAGAAAAATCTGCCTTCTGAAAGTAAGCTACTGCTATTCCCTGAAGTCCATTCAGAGTATCTCCACCAAGGAAATGTTCTCATCACAGAGTGACTGCATCTGATTTTTCAAACATGTGTAGGAATAAACAATAAAATGGAAAGAGAAAGGTAGAAAGCATAAATTAGAAACCTTTGATGATTGATGACAGAAGAAAAACTGTGCATAAATACTGCAAGATATCACTTCCAGGCTAATGCTTCTCATAGCTTCCTTGTGCAGATAGTAGCATATTAAAACCGCTTGGTCTTTCATGAGACACTTGGCTATTTTTAAAATGTATATCCATAAGAATTCACATCATAAAATATTTCTTCTTATGTATCAAACAATAATATTTGGTGATCTACCTGAATGTTTTATGCAATATTACAAGATTCTCCAGCAATATTTCTTCATCTGCACTAACTAAGAATACCATAGGCACTTTCTTAGATTGGTTGGTTAGGTCTGGATTGGTTTGGTTTTTGAGATTCTATTTCCTTTTATTTTACCCTGTATATTTACTATGTACAATATGATGTTTAAAAGTACATATACATTGGAAACAACTCACTTTGACTAAATAAAATAGGTATTGTTTCACATTTTTCTTTTTCTTTAGTGAGAACATGTGTTAATCTTGGCACTATCTTGTACCACAGTATGTCATTAACAGTTGTTGGCATATTGTACAGTAGATGTTGAACCTTATTCCTAAGTAAATTTAGCATCGTTTGACCATAAATCTCTTCCTAAATACCCCAATCCCTGGTAACTAACAACCTCTTCTATCCTCCATTGGTACCGGCTTATTGAAATTTTTCATACAAATGAGAACATGTTTATAATGCTACATATATGACTTATTCCATGTAACAATGGTCCTGAGGCTAATCCATAACATTTAGAACTACAGAATTTCATTCTTACTAATAGCTGAATTGAGGTCCACTGCTTACATAATTGCCTTTGAAATTTCTTATCACAGCATAAAAAGTTTACCACCCTGATTCTCATAGGGACAGACAGTGCATTTCCATGTTTGAAAGAAATACCTAATGCATTGGCTTTTATAATCATTTGATAAGTGAGTTAATCAAAATCATATAATTTTTATTTTAATGTTATTCTGAACACAATGTTCCAAGATATTTCACTGCTTGATATTTTTACTACTTAATTATCTACATTTAAAACACTTATTTAATGTATGTAAAAAGAAAATATTTATACAGAGTACAAGAAATTTTAAAAGTCATGCAAAAATAATTTAAAGAATTGTTTCTACAAGATGAATTATCTAGGAATACTGGTTTGATAGAACTTATCTTTATGTATTTCCATTTTTAACCTTTAATTTTTCTAATTACTCTGTAAGACTTTTGTAATCATAGAAAATCTCTTATTAAAAAACATTACAACCCAGGAAGATCTATGAATATAGCTGTGATAACCAGGTGCTGTTCTATTAACCATCTATGTTAGACCCTGTTCTTATACTTCCATAAAAAGCACAAACTCCTCATCTAAATGAATCATTGTCACTAGTTTACATATCTGAATGATATTACTAGAGTATAGAACACTATTTATCAGCATGACTTATAAATGACACAATACCCACAAAACAAAGACTATTTTAAGAAAAAAGTATTTAAGATGTGGGTTTCTTAATAAAAAGTTAAAATGTTATGGCATGTTTCAACTGATGCTGTTATTGGTCATTTCATAAAGAAAACACACAATCTGGAAGGAGTGTAAACTACTTACAGTATCTGCAGATAAGGCACAGTAAGTAGGGAGTACAGGAAATGCAGAGGAGTAAATGTATATAGAATAAACAACTGGTCATGTATTTTCATGGAAGCCTGAGACCTAGATCTTATACTAAACACTAACATATAAAGTTCTTCTATCAAGAAAGGACTGAAATTGTAATAGAGAGATGACTGACAGGTAGGCAAGTAGAGTCGTAGGCATTATTTTTACTTACATTTTATTGACTTTCACAGATAAATGCCATTTATAGAAGATAACATTTATGCCAAATTGCAGTGAGTTGAAACACTGCCTTCTACATCTTTGAGAGTCATTGTTTTATTACTGAATGGGGGACAATACTTAATTCATAGTAAAGTTAAGAGGAATTCAAAGAAGCCCTGTATATTAAGTAAGCAATGCATGACACATAAATTGGAATCCCTTCCTCCCTACCTCCAAGAAGAGATTTAGCCAGTGAAAGACTGATGGTCTCTATTTTTTATGAATTCTCAGAAACTTTCTTCTCTCATTTAAGTTTGCTACACAAAAACATCATTAGAAACTATGGTAGAAACCGATGAATCTGTAAGACATTTTTTTTCTACTTACAACTGAAAACTACATTTGATCATATTTCAAAAGGTTGGGTCGGTGTCATCAAATTATCAAAAGAGACATACAGCATAAGTGAGGTGAATAGCAGTGAAGTAGTTGCAGATATGGAATGACAGTGTAGAGGAGATTTCATAACGAGGCCATACAGTTATCTTTGTAGAAATTGACACAAGGGAATATCTATGAAAAGTTAGTCGGTGGCAGTAAACCATCCATTTGCAGATTAACTTGAATGTGAATTTAATGCTCTTATCATCAACTGGAAATGAACTTTCCCCTTTGACATAAGCAATCTTTTAAATGTGAATTCCCCACTAAGATGAAGTGGAAATAAGAGGATGCTAGTTCAGAAGTTGGAACTTAACAGGAATTTGTTTTCTTGTTTTCAGTCTTGGGTCAACCCTTTCTGCATTGATAGTTCAACCTGTTAGGTGAACACTTGAATGACATTCAATATCACTGCTTCAGCTGTCAGCTCATCAATAACCAGATGTGCAAATAAGACAGCCCAGAGTAGATGTCAGCAGAGTAAGATGGTCAGGTAAGTACAGATTATCTAAACCTTCTCGGGATACCAGGCGTTCCCAGAAAATTCACACAGTCATAAAAAAAAATCACAAATGCTTTTATGTGCAAAGTGATTTGAGGGAATCAGGTGCTAAATTATCAGTGGGAACGTCACAACATGTTCTGGTTAGAAATATTCATTTCAGTAATGTCATTGCTACCTGATATCACTCAGTCGTTCAGTCATGAAATGTTCCTATAATTCTTGTCTAAGTTTGAAACAAGGAGAAATAGAATTTGTTGGAATTATTGAAACATAAGTCTTTTTTATTTGCATAAAGCTAATTGTTACTCTTTTAAGGACCTAGTTCTTTTCTGTTGTTGTTTTTGTTTGTTTGTTTGTTTATTTGTTTTTGAGTCCTAACAGCTCCGACTGTCCTAGACCTTGATTTGTAGACCAGGATGGCCTCTAACTCACAGAGATCTGCCTTTGTCTACCTCTTCGATGACTGGCCTGGACCTGGTTCTTGACATCTTAATTGTCATGACTTTAACTAATAAAGAATACACAAATACTGTATCCTATGAACTATTGTATCTAAGATACCATTTTTCATATTAATTCAAAGACATATTCATTCATTTAATATTCTCTGGTTTTAAACTATTTCCTTGTTTATTTCTCTGTTGTTTTTCATTAAATGAAAGACTTCAAAATTCCTGAGAAATTAAAGTATGTGATTTAGAAAAAGCACATTAATTAGAGCATCAAATTGGTAAGGACCTGTCAAACACCTACTCTATTGGAAATTCCAGTTCTGGATTGCATGAGATGCTAATGTGGGTCCCTACAAGCCAACTGTCCTAGCTGGAATTTCTAATGTTATAATTAAACAGTAATACCAAAGAAACTTTTGGGGAAGAAAAGGTAGGTTTTGTTTGTCTCTTTGTTGTTTCATTTGTATTTTGTTGTTTTTTGTTTGTTTGTTTTTTACTTATGCTTCCACATCACAGTCCATCACTGAAGGACAGGAATTCAACAGGGGCACAAACCTGGAGGCAGGACCTAATGCATAGGCCGGCCATGGAGGGGTATTGCTTACTAGTTTGGTTTTCATGGCTTGCTCAGCCTGCTTTCTTCTAGAACCCAGGCCCACCAGCCCAGGGATGGCCCGACATGCAATGGTCAATGTCAACCCCATCAATCAGTAATTAAGAAAATAATTCACAGGCTTGCCTATAGCCAGTTTATGGAGTGTTCTCACCTCTCAGATGACTTTAGCTTGTGTCACACTGACATGAAACTGTTCAGCACACTGTCTGGAAGTGAGAGAGCCACAGAATAGGAGAGTACAGAAAAGTGTGGCGGCTGGGCTTGCCCATCAGTGTGGCAAGTTCAAACCCAGCTGGCAGCACTCTCCTGCAAAGCGGGATCTTGCAACATTTCAAAGTTCCACAGTTAAGGAGCAGGTATCTGTAAACAAATATTTTTTTGTACTGTGGAAATATTTAATATTCATCAGGTATTCATGACTTTCTAATCTGTCATTTTTGTCTCCTTTGAATATCACAGAATATCTGTCTTCAATAACCTCATTAGACACAATTGACCATCAGCTGTTCTCCAGCCAAATGGGCAGTGGTTTCTCAACCGTCTCAAACTTTAAAAATTTGATGTAATTTTGAGAACAATACTTTATTAGGTCTACAAAACATTTATAATTCATCTAAGATCAACAAAAATCATAAAACAATACCATTTATGTGAAGATAAAGTTGAGCTGCAATTTTAGGTTAACCTTACTGTAAAATAAGCCTCCTTGCCCCTAAAAATTAGAATATTATCTGCTCTCATAAGTGGAGATGTAGAGTAGCCATGGAAGGTTATAGTTTAGCCAAATGTGTTGGCACATGCCTATAACACCAAAAGTTGAAACATAGAGGCAGGAGTGATGTGGGATTCCCCTCTGTATGCTATGAATTTGTTTTATTACCATTTATTATTAAAGGAGCTCTTTTGGCCAATGGTTTAGTAGAGTAAAGCCAGGTGGGATATCTGAACAGAGATATGGAGAGAAAGAAGGCAGAGTCAAGGAAATGACACGTAGCTGAGGAATGAGACAGACCCCAAATACTTATCAGTAAAGTCACAGCCTTGTGCTGATACACAGATTAATGGAAATGTATTCATTCCTGTTGTAAGAGCTAGCTAGGAATACACTACAGCCATTGGCCAAACAATGTTGTAATTAATATAGGTTCTGCGTTATTATTTGGGTCTGAGTGGATGGGCCACGAGTGAGCAGCCTCTGCCCACAAATTGGTGCCCAATATGGGGCAATTACATCCACATAAAACCTGAGAGAGTTTAAAAAGAAATTCTAGACACAAAAGAACAGAGTTAAGCACGACTTCTTGGTAGTCATATTTTTTTCAGATTTGCTGTCTTTGCTAGAAGCAAACAGAGGCACAATTCCTTTAAGAGAAGGCTTCTTGACTCAGCAGTAGCAGCAAAAATGGTGCAGCTCCTTTAAAAAGGCTCCCTGGTTCATGCTAGTTGCACAAACAGCTCTGGCTCTTTCAGGAGGCTGAGCATTTCAATGGATTTTCTGAGCAAAGTACTACAGGTTGATAGATGGTGAAGTGAACCTGCTGTATCCCTGGAACTGGGGTGGAGAGCATGGCTCTTACAACCAGTTTTTTTTATTGTTAAAAGAAAAATTTACATTTACTCCCCTTGTTCCCGGCCCTCCCGCTCCCCCACTACCCCACAGCCCTCCCCCTGCTTCCTTAAGATGGGGCAGGATACCCTGTCATACCTTTGCCCCGTTGGAGCATAACAGGCAAAGCAGCCTTATTCCTAGTTATTACCATCGAGGCCCTACAATTACAAAAGTAACTATATAGTATTTAGAAACCTTGTCATTTTTAACAAGCACATTTACAATTACAGCCTGTTACTAGGTTGAGGATAAGAAAAACAAATGTATATATGTTTACATGATGACTCCAACTTGACATCTTTGAAACGACTCCCTTTATCACATTAAACATGAGGAAATACAGTAGATGACCAGTGGGTGCTTCCAATCACAATACACATGCACATGCTGAGAAAGATATCCTCCTTTCTAAGCTTCATCAGTTATTTTCCAAGGCTGTGTTGTTTTGAACATGAAGACAGTGCTGTACTCTGAAGCATGTAAATGGTACAATGTTCAGACAAAAGCAGGTTGTCAGATTTTCCTGAAAAGCTGTTGTCCATGCTCTCCATGTGCATTTCATAAACATATGAACTACATTAACAGCCACTAGCCTGGCTCAGATAAAAATCATGCACTCACTGCTGTGATAGAGAAAATTTCCAGAAGTAAAACTGGGTGCTAACTATTGTTAGGGAGGGAAGTTCTAAATGTGCTCCTTTTGAGGAAAAAGTAAAAGATTGGTGACTATTATATGGAACGAGAGCACACAGTTTTAGGTAGAGAAACTAAGGCATATTTAGGGCTGCCACAGACATTTAGAGTTTGGTATACAAAACATTTTAAAGACAATTTAAAGGAAAATGTTAATGTGGTAGAAAATATGTCAATGATCTAAAATTTACCTAGCAAAATCTTAGGTTAAGGCTTGGCGAGAAGTCTCAGTTGGAAAAGTACTTGCAGTGAAAATTTTGAGGCCCTTGGTTCAGACCCTCAGTAATCACATAAAAACTGAGCATGGTGGCATACAACGTCACTTCAGTGTGGGGAGTAGAAACAGGTAAAACTCCTGATCTAGCTGGTTAGCTAGACAATGGGTAAGCTCTGGATTCAGTGAGAGATCTTATTTCAAAACCTATGGTGGCTGCTGATAGAGGAATATGCCTGCTATTAACTGGTATTAACTTCCAGTCTCAAGATGCACATATGCACACTCGCATGTGTGCATGCACAGACACACAGATACACACACACACTCTAAATGATAAAATTCATAAGGAATATATTTTTTATTTTAAAATTTAGTGATAATGTTCATTAAGGAAAATACAAAAACAATGTTTTTATACACCCCTCATAAGAAATTTCAAATTGCACCAGTTTGATGTTATTTCTCTCCTACTCAAACCCAATTTCTATTCTATTGAGAATCCAATTTTACATGTATTTGTTTTTTTCCATTTTCTCTAAGCTATAATTTCTCAGTCGTATTGAGACTTTCATAGCTTTGACACTTTTGAGAAATGCCTCTTTTAGGTAATGCACTCGATTTAAGCTTATCTTACATTTCCTCATAATTAGTTCTTCTCATGATTTTATAGTTTGTGGTGTTTCTGGGTCTGACTAATGATGCAAACGGTGATGTTAACTTTGTTCCCTCAAAGGATATGATGCTATCTGTCATGATTGCCACCTGTACAACATTACTTTAAGAAAGACATTTTACCAATAGGCACACTACCAGTAGGCATCAGCCGAATTAGCAGCTATAAGCACCCCTTATTGGAGAATTATTAATGAATCTTTCAAATCTTTTTCACTGCACTAAACTCAGGATATGTATAGAACTATTGACCCTTTGTTGTTGCTAGCATCCTGAGCAGTCACAGGTCACAGGACAGCTGTTATTGCTTGTATGCAATCATGTTTATTTCTAATTTCTGGTAAAATAGTTGAATAAGGTCAACCCACAACAAATGTTTTTGTTCATAAACTTTAAGAAGAAGATTAATAAATTTTGATTTTCATATGAAATCACACATTACACTCTCTGATGAAGAAGGTGCTGACAATGAAACCTACGCAATGCAGTTAATGGCTGCCAAAGAAGTCAAGAAGACTGGGTTGAGACACTGATCTGTGATTGTGACAGTACAAAACATAATTAGCATATATGTAGGGTGATGATTTTAGTATACTTAGTGTGTTACCCTATGTGATAAGCACCATGTAACAGAATGATAGCACCCATTCATCCTTTCTTTGCAGTATTGGGAATACAAATAAAAGGAAACTATAAATATTAAAATGGCCCTAAGATTCAATTATTTGGTGAAATAACGATTTTCAAGTATTCAAAATTTTAGTGATATTAGGATCTCATTCTTCATAAACCACATATACGCTGTGAGTTTCATTGACTAATTTTCTGGACAAATACTACAGATTAAAAGTCAGAATGGCAGTCTGGGATCACGCTCTACTAATCAGCAATCAGAGAAGTGTGGGTGAGGTGGTGCCCAAGCCTGTAAGAACCTCATATTCCCCAACAAGGAAACTACATATGACCCATACCATAGAACTGTTCCCCTTGGGAAGACAGATAAATAGGCACATCCAGTGGCTCATTAACAGCCATGAGCCCACATTTCTGAATCTGAGGAAAACAAATGTTAAACACTTGTTTGTTTCTTTGTTTTTCTTTTACCTTAATTCTCTTCTTTTCTATTTTTAAGAATTTTATTCATTTATAAAATGAAATATAATCAAATCTACTACCTGTGTACTGTCGTCCCTATATTCCTACAACCCACAGCCTTCAAATTGAATGTCTTTTTGTTTTATAATTTTTTTATTGAACTACGTATTTTTCTCTGTTCCCCTCTCTTCCTCCCCTCTCTCCTTCTATTCTCTCCCATTACTCCCATGTTCCAAATTTCCTTGGAGATTTTGTGTTTTTCACCTTCCTATGGAGATTCATGAATATCTCTCTTAAAGCCTTCGAGTTTTGTTTTTTAAGTAGCTCTTTCTACTGTGATATGTCAAATGCAGAACAATAGCTTTCATTTATACTTTTCTGATACAATAAAACATCTCTCAGTGTCTGTGGACATAGTTCCATTTTCTGTACAACACATAACATGTGTATAACAAATTTAAACTTGTTATACACACGTTATGTGTTAAACAACTATTTTATTGAAAAAAAATACCAATTGGCACTCACACACAAATATTTATAAATCATTTGAAAGCATGTAGATGTCTATGTATACATTTTTCAATTTAACTTAATCTCTTAATGGCATTCATTGTAAATAAAAGCTGAAAAAACTGAGAAAGCTACTACAGTAGAATACGTTCTAGAAATGAATTTACTTTTAGATTTTGTAAAATACTCAAATTTTTCCCCAAGAGCATATGAATCACAGGAATAACAACAATATCAGCAGCAACAACAACAACAATAATAAAAACAAATATCAAAAATTCTGAAAACTGGCACAATATGGTTTTCAGTAGCCTCATATGGCTATTCATATTAAAATATACCTTAATAAAATATTTTCTTGGTCACAGATACTTGCAATCTCTTATAACTACATGAGGATAGAGGTTACTATATTGGATAGTATATATGTAAACTTTTTCTTTCATTTCAAGGAACTCTATAAAAAAGACTTCTAGAACCCTCTTGTGAATTTACCAGTATAGTAATGAGCATAGTGAAATGTAAGGAGGGGCCACTTGTTTGTCCCAGCAGCCAGTATAGCTCAATTGGTAGAGCATGAGACTCTTAATCTCAGGGGCATGGGTTCGAGCCCCACGTTGGGCGCCAACTGTTGTAAAACCGGGCCGCTTGTTTATCCTGGTCATCCGGCTAGTTTACAACCAAAATAACCACACAAAACCTGTATTAATTAAAACATTGTTTGGCCATTAGCTCTAACTTCTTATTGGATAACTCTTACATATTCGTTTAACCCATCTCCATTAATCTGTATATCACCACGTGGCAGTGGCTTACCAGAGATTCTAACTGGTATCCATAGCAGGCAGAGGATCCATGGCTTCTCTGACTCTAACCTTCTTCCTCCCAGCATTCATTTCTGTTTTCTCTGCCTACCTAAGTTCCACCCTATCAACTAGGTCAAGCCAGTTTCTTTGTTCATTAACCAATGAAAGCAACACACAAAGAGAAGGAATTCCTACACCTGTGAAATAAATCTTGGAGGTAATTGAATAGAATTTATCAAAATTACATAACATAGGAAACCACCTTAATCTTGGGTCATAATAAGAATAACCACTATTCTTTTTTTACATATCCTTCACACCCCCACCTAGGTAATTTCCATGCCACTAAACTGGGACAGCCTTTTATTTTTATTGCATTATTTCCTCCATTTTACTCAGAATGGGATTTTGTCCTGCTGGTGTGCACTTTCAATCTTAGGTTGGGTCATCCCCTCTGGAATCCTAACTGTGTTACTTATTGTTACTCCTATCTGGGAAAAGATAGAACAGTCATGGGAAATAAGCTTCTGCCTGGAGTTGTGATTTGGATGTAGTTTTGTCTTCTATAAAAACTGCTTTTGAATAACTATTTATAGGACCTTTATTAGTGATGACTCCTATTTGGCCTATGGATGAGGTTGAAATGTTATAATAACTGGAAACATTATCATTATCACACCAGTTTTCAACAAATGATTCACTAAAATTTGCATCAAAAAATAGAAATTTAATTCATGGTCTTGGTACTGACTCACGTGTAATCCGGACTAAGATGTCCAAAGAAACCCATAATTGTTTCATCATACAAAAAGGAAAATGAATTTCCCTACACAGATTTCTCAGTGGAATAATGAGAATAAAGAGTCAGAAGTCAGAAATACTGACAAAAGTTTGAGAAACAAAACAAATGTCATTACCTTTAATTTGAGTGTTTTGTAAAATTATTACAAGCTACATATTCAATAATTTCTACACATTATGAGATATGGCAATTATTCTGTGTTTATTAAATAAATATACAAGCCTAAATTGATGGATAAAGAAAGAATGTGTCAACTTAATTGTAAGATATTAAATAAATTATCCTTTAATAATGTATGCAAATGCATAGTATGTAAGACATAGTTATAAATCCTACATGCATTTAGGTAAACACAACTTTACTTGAAGACTATTGAACATATACCATGATATTCAGTATGTTATGTGAAAGAAATATTAAGGTATGTTTTAACATTTGGAAGTCCATATTTGAAGGCTGGTAAAGTTTTGTCTATAAGCAAAAAAAAGTACAAATTCCTGTTTGAATGACTAGACTATATCTGACTTCGCATTAACATATTGCTTGACCTTGGCAAGCAGCATAAACCACCATAAATTTTGGAGTTTGCAAACAACAACTTAAAGATAACAGCTATAAAAAAATCCCTCCTGTCACCCTTTCTGCAATGCTCCTATCCCTCTTTTAGAGAGAGGTTTTCCTCATTCCATTAACATATAAAAGCCTCATGAGTATGACTTCTACCGCTCCTCTGATCAATGCTCTGCTCTAAACTCAAGTGCCTTTATCAGCAGCTGTGTTCAGGCAGCCACTTGAACATTAATCATTAAAACAGAGTGTTATCAAGCATTACTGAGATGAGAAAATTTAGAAGACTCTTCCCTGTTAATCCAGTCTTTTTATAGCTGCGCTGGTGGGTAAGACCTGAATCATTGTCTGATGCTTCTGACATAGACAGTTATCTCGTGAATTTTCCTGGGCTATCCTTTTTAAAAACAGTTCATGCAAACGCCATTGTTTTGCCTTTAGTTGAGAAAAATGATCAGAAGTAACTTGTAGTGGCTCAGAGAAAGTATCTGGAATGTCCATTTTCAATGTTATTCTATATTATCACTACTGTATTGTTAAAGCTGTTTAGATGATCAAATAGTAAAATCATATACTCTATGAGGTTTTAAGTACAAATAAGCGTGTAAAAATTAAATACTTTGTTAATCTTTTTAATTTTCAAACTATCACATGGGATAAATGGGATAGGTCCTCTCAGCTCCCAAGTGAAAATGCTGTCTGATGTTCTAATAAGGAAAAGGTAACCAGATGATGATGGTGACACTGACTGTGAACATTTATCATGAGGGGGAATGTGGAAACAGGTAACCATGACACATCTCTAGACATGATAAACCTCTTTTTCACTTTGTTAGAAAATTTTCTCCACATGAAAATTCCAGCACATGGGAGGCAGAGACAAGTAGATCAGACAGATCTCTCTGAGGTCAAGGCCAGCCTAGTCTACAGAGTGCCATGTAAACTGTTACAGAAGTGAAGATGGATAAAAGGAGTGGAAAATGTTAAAAAAACACTAGGAAATTTGCATATAGTGGAAATTAAAAAACAAAAATTGTCCTTATTTCCACTAATAACTAAATTGATTTACTGACTTATTGAAGAAATATTGATATGCAAGCAGAAATATGTATGTCATATATTCTTAGATTTGTGTATTTGTTATTCATTTGTTTATGTTTTGGAGGTAGTACATGACTCTTTTACCAAGGCTGTCTTTTATCAGGATGTCAGGCTTGGTGACATATACCTTTGCTGACTACACCACCTTGCTGGCTGAGGTGGTGTAATATGTACACTTACAGGGATGGGCATTCCACAAAGTACCTGCTTGATATTAATGGCACATTATGGACTTCCAGAGTTTGGATATCACAAATAATATTTTAATCCTTACACCTTTCATGGGTATTTCTGTTAGATATCTGACAAAGAGGGAATTGGCAGTTTATGTTTAATTTATCATCAGTTAGAATAGAACACCCAACTGTCCCCCAAATGGTTGCATGGCTGTCATTGCAAGGAGGGCACATGAAAGTTCTGATCCTTTGATTTTAAGTTTAGGCACTGTAAGGATAATTAATAATAGTTCATATTGATTTGCATGCATTTTCCTGATTACATATGAGATGAATCATTCATGCACACGTTTGTTGGCCATTTCTAAAAGTAAGTCTAGTCTTTTACCTATATGAAAACATCACATGCTGAGATAAGGATGTAGCCAAGTATATCTATTTTCTGATTTTCTAAATTAAATTATTTGATCTTTGGGATTAATATGGAACCACATACAAACTTTACTAATTTAACACAGGCTATTCAATCTGTTACAAAGGTGATAATCTGATGTATCTATGAATCATATCAAAAAAATGAAGCATTCTAGTATCTGAAAACATGCCTTCAATTTCTCCCAAACATGATTCTCTTCTTTCTAACAAAGTATTATTTTGATTTGAAGCAGCAAAACTTCTTCATCACTTCTTAAATCTTATATAACTGTAATTCCTCAATATATATTGTTCATACATTTTCATTTATTTCGTATTCAGATTGTTGATATTTGCTCATGTATTGTTCATGGTTTCATTAATTTATTTTCATTCTGGTATGCATATCTGAAAATTGAATATAACATTATATATATAACCTTTTTATTGTTTATGGATTGTTTTTCTTTCTATTATGAGCTGTAAATAATAATGATCTTAAGTTCAATCACTAAAGTCAAGGGCACTGCATTGGGCTAATTGAATTATTTCCTGGGAGGGGGTCAAACATTTTGCTGATCAAATCTAAAACATCATGTTTGCTAGTCATAATTACAACTGAGATAAAAACCATCAGCTCTATTTTTAATTAGCATGAATAAAGGTATATTTGGAAATTTTTAACTGTACTAAGCATGATTTAGAAAGGAGAATAGAATTTGCACAACTCATTGTGAAAATATTTCTCCATTTCAGAACTTCCTTCTCTTTGTATTGTCCTTCTCTGAGCGTAAGTATACAGTAGTCCATCAGTGTTCTTTTTCACAGTCTGTCCCTCATCACCGATGTGACTGAGCAGCGCTGTCTGATAAAGCAATTACAGTAAACTAGAATATCTGTCCTATTGCCTTGCATTTCCTCCTAAGATTCCAATTGCACATCAGGTCTCACTGCATCATCTCCAACTTCCTTATCATGCTCGTATGTTCTATTTGGATTTATATGCTCCATACTGCATGTTTTCTCCAAATGCTCCTTATAATTACTGAATTTGTCTTAACCAACCTCTTGCCTGCTATGAGGCCCCAGGCAGAGTACTTTTCTTCTCAGTTCTAAACTTTCTCCTATGGCCTTTTAAATGAAGGTTTTTCTTAAAAAAATATTTTTTCTTTAGAATTCCCTCTGGAGGGGATCAGAGAAAAATGTAGAGCTCAATAAGAATCAACAAAAAGAAAGCAAAAAAAAAAAAAGAATTCCCTCTGACAATTTCAGTGCTTTAGTTTATCTTTAAGACACAGTCTCATGATCATTTATTATCTGCATTTGAAGGTCCTAGAATTTGGAACATCCATTATTCTCTGTTTAAGAATTTTGCTGATTCTAGCCAACATGGCTTTTTGTGCTTTCTTTCTTTATTTTTATGCTTAGTAACTAGGGAAAAATTGTACAAATGATTTGAGACTTAGGGCCTTACTTCTTTATCTACATAGGATTTTCATATGGCTATCCTTGATATGTTAATCCAGGAGTAACATAGATTACATATCCCTCAACCACCCGACATGTATCAAGGCAGGTGGTTTACATAATGTGACAATAAGCACATCATGTAATGACTCAGTGTATATATATTTGTTCAGTATATCATCGTATAACAGGAATATTCAGAACTTTATTATGTTTCCATATTCTTTCAGTTAGCATTAATTCTTTTTCAAAAAATACACTCACATTCAATGAAGTAATTCATTTTAAATAGAGAAAACTTTCTGGCCTATTCTGGAAAATACTCTTAAAAGCAAGTTATGGATAACTAGTTATCAAGCTCACAAATTTTAACCTGCTCCAGACATTTGCCCCTAGAAGTCAATGTGACTTTAAACTTCTGCCTTGTCATCCATCACCTCCACTCCCAATGTTTATGTACTTTTAAATCTTTACTCTTGATTTTTTTTATCTTTAATTTTTTAATGCTATTTTATTTTATGTATGTGTGGGCATTTTGTCTGCAAGCGTGCCTGTGCACCACTTCCTGTGAAGCCTGTGGAGGCCAGAGGGAGGTACCAGATCCCGTGAGTGACAGGTGGTTTTGAATCATCATGCCAGCGCTGTGAATCCAGTTTGCTGAACAGCCAGAGCTCCCAGCCACTCAGCAGTCTCTCAGTCCCACTTTGGAGAATATTTTTTTTTCTTTTTTTGATTTCTCAGGCCTTAGTTTTTAGCTGCTATTTGTACTATTAGTTTGCTAACAACTCAACATACAAGCTTTCTTTGGCCAGAAGTTCTAGTATTCCTTACCTGGAGGTTTGGATTAAGGTAAATTGTTTAGGTTACAGGAAACTCAATGGATATTATATCATAAACCTTGACCACCAATGCTCACAGGGTTTTTTATGTTATTTGTTCTCCTGTAATTTAGTTTCTGTTTTTTTGCTGTTATTGTTTATTTGTTTGTTTTATGGTATGTATAATATGTGTCACATCAGCCTGACGGTGAGTCTGAAAGCCCATCAACATGGGTAGTTGGAAACATCAACCTGACAGTGTCGTGTTTGTCTTTATCCTGCCTTTCCCTGGTTCTGCAATAAAAGAAATAGACCTAAACTTTGAAAACCAATGTTGACAGGTTGCATATCTCTCAAACGTCAGTACTTCAGCAGCTCTTACAGTGTGATGACCATGTGCAGTGTGTCTCACCACATCTTGCCATTTGTGGTTGTCTAACTGTTCCTACGGTTATGTTGTAGCATCTTTTTAGGTAGGAGTGGAGAAAATTCCCCTATGGTAGCATTATTCTCCATCTTAGCCTGCTTCTAGAAGCTATTCTTCTGAGATTCTTACCTCTAAGACATCCTGCAATATGACATTTTTTTTCTCTTGATAAAACATATATATTCAGTTTAAAATAAAATGTCAACACTCATCATATCTTCACAGAATAATCAAAAGGGCCTTTATTACATGTGTTAACTGTTCAAGTGTTGTCTGAGGTTTTTGTTCTGCCCAGTTCCCGCAATTGTTAAGTCCCAAAGAAATCAAACAGAGGTCTACATTAATCATACTAATTGGCTCCTTAGCTCAGGCTTCTTATTAACTCTTATAACTTATATTAGCCCATTATTCTTATCGGTGTTCGTCACATGTCTCAGTATCTTTTTCAGTGACATAGTCACATCTTGCTTCTTGAGTCTGGACAGGACTGCAGAGGGAGATTCCTTCTTCCTAGAATTCTCCTGTCCTTATTGACCCACCTCTACTTCCTGTCTGGTTGTCTCACATCTACTTCTGCCTGGCTACTGGCCAATCAGCATGTATTTAAAACATAATTGACAAAATATAGACAATTGTCCCATACCACTCAAGTGAATAAGGTCAAAAATCAGAAGAAACACATGATAACTAAAAGCTACAGCCTACATGTGTTCTAGGAGTGGGCAACATCATTATAGGTACATATAGGTACATCCTTATTTGTAACGTTGAATTAATTTATAATCAGCAAAAAACACTTATAGCAAATAGAACGGGATTAATTATTCCATATTAAAAGAAGAGGAAAATAACAGCACAAAGATGCCTTAACTTAGTTATTGCTCAACAGTGAGTATAAATGGTGTCTGGCAACATCAGGAAAGCCATTGCCTCTTGCCGTTGCTCATTAGGCTTTTAATGGTGACACATTAGTCAGGTATCCATCACTAACTACTTAAATAACCATTAGTTACTGCTAATAGATGTATAATAGGCTGTCATTACAGGTGCCTCTAAAAGAGCAGGCCACCAGCTGTGCAACTGGCTACCGGTTTGAACTGCCTCATTAAGCAAGGTTCTGAGAGTTTGCAACATTATATAGGCTTGTCTGTCACATACAGCATGAACTTACGAAGGTTCCTACTTGAATACTATGCCTCCCAGTGCTCCAGTAGGGGACTTCAGGAGAGTGCAGAAGCTTGGAAAGTCAAAACTCTTCTTCATAAGTGGAGAGGCAACAACAGGCCTGCAATGTAAAATAGAGTACACATCCTATGTCTCCATTACTGGCCATGCTTTTAGAAGTACCTACATTTAGAGCAGATTTAATTGGATTCCAGTTTGTGTTAGCTCTAATAAAGAGAAATATAAAAAGACATTGTTCATATATTTATATAGCTTTCCTTAGCAGAATAGGGTAAGGTTCATGAGATATAATGTACAATTAAGCAAAGTGTTTGTTTGCATTGCTCCCTTGAATTATTTTGAGTGTGTTCATCTCAGTAGTGACTCACTGGTTTAAGGAACAGTTACGGTAATCCCTCCTCAATGGAACCCTCAGAGTTCAGATTACGAGGGCGAGTTCTCCTGCAGCATGTCCCTGCTTTTAAGAAGGTGTCTTCTTACACAGCTGGACACAATTTTTCTATTTCACTTTTTCTTTGAATTTTTATAGCTTCATTTATTCACAACTATAGCTTGCCTGTTATTTCATACATACCCTATTCTATTTCAGGTTCACTTTCTAAGGCCAACTCAATTTCGTGTAAAATCCTACTTATGTTTAGTCAGCTGCTCAGGTTGCATTCTGGAATGTTTTCCACTTTTTAAAAATGCTTTTTCCCAATCAGTGGTACTATTTTGAAAGGTCTCGGAGACTTTAAAAGGTGGTACCTAGCTTCAGAAATCAGGTCAGTAGAAAAGGGTCTATAAAGGCTGTACCTATTCCAGGTTCATGTTCTTCCTTCTGGGCTGAAGCCATGTGAAATGTCAACCAAATTGTCATGGAATGAGCTTCTCAATTCAGCTTTTCCAACTATGCTTGGTTCAAACTTTGGAAGCCATAGCCAAAAGAAACCTTTCATTCCATAACCTGCCTCTGTCAGTAAAATCACAAAAGCCACCATACTAACACACAAGTCATGGACTTGTGATATTTTACTGCTAAGCCTACAATGCTCTAATAAGGGATTTGCAGGAGAGTGAACTCGCCTTGAAAGTCAAAAAACTGCATGAGTGGTGAGGAACTAACAGACACATGATGTGTAGTTATTTTATGAGTTTGAATAATATCCAATTACTTGGTTGCTTTTTGCCTAATTTTCATTCCCTGCATTTTTCTAGTCAGCCATTTCAATTCTAAAACAGAAAAGGTTCACTTTAAGGCTTTAACTGGAAGAGATATTTGTATAAAACCATTTCTTAATTTTATGTCCAGGTAAAATGCTAATTAAAAATGTACATGATTGAATATCTAACTCTGGTTATATGACCTTCTTTTTTCCATTCCCATCTTCAGCTGTTATATAATTTTCTTGGCCCTCTATTATATTATTATGGAGCTGAATCTCACTGAATAGTGAGGTTTCTTAGTCATAGAAATACTTTCTGAATTTTAAAATTATAATGGGATTTGTACTATTAAGGCAAAGTATAAATTTAGAATTTTTATTATATGTAATTCACTGGATTATGAACTATAATCATCTTGTACATGTGAATATGTAACAACCACGGCTAAGCAGAGGAAATTTCATAGGCTTACAATAGTCATCTACCTTGCAAAACTGGGTAAATGCCATTAAATATATTTACATTATAAAAGTATTTTATTTTTATATAGAAATACCAGATGTTTAAACCTAATGACATCACAGCTTATTTGCTTTGCAAGGTGTGGCTATCAGAAAACCCTGTATATGCCTCTTTATAAAAATAGTCATACATGATTTTCATATACTCTCTGAAATGTTGACACAAAAATTATTGAGAACTTTATTTAAAAAATACAATACAAGTGATAAATCCTTTTATCTCATTATGTACACAACATTAGGAAGATGACCATTACAAATGAGACGGACTATCATTATGTGTCTGTCATAATGTTTGAAAAGTTACTACACTAAAGGCAAGAATATAAAGAAATGGGTACTCACACAATGGTAATGAGAACTTGAGATATTACAGGCACTCTGGAAAGAGTTGATCAGAGTAAGTATGAAATTACCATACAACACAGCAATGGCAAAATTATAGAGAGCACTAATTATCTGGGAGTGGAACCCAGGAAATTTTGCAAGAGAGAACAGCGAAGATGGCTACAGAAAGACAACAGAAACATACCACATCAGTGACAATTCACCTGGGTGTTGTCTCACTACTGTTTTCTAAGAAGCTAACATTGGTTTAACATCGGGCAAACTATATACAGGTATCCCTGTGCTTATTTTTAATGGGATCTTATCAACTGACTTCAAATTTAAAAGCTTAATAAAAGCAAAGCCAAAAAAGCTCAACCAGAAGAACATAAGAAGGAATGACAAGGCAACAAGGGCAATCCATGTTGTTTCTCTCACTATGATCTTTCAAGTCTAAAAAGAGCAAGCAATGAAGCCTGTGGCTGAAATTCTAATCAATTCTTGTACAAAGGCTGACAACAGAAGAACTAAGAGACTCAGATCTTCCCCCCAATTTAATTATCCTCTGGGGGAGTTGGGAAAGGATCTGAAGCAACCTCGTCTCTTTTTGAAACTAGAAGAGATTTGTGACTACTCTACCTGACCAAACCTAAGATTCTTAAAAGCCCACAGAGTGCTGATGCTGTCTCTATAATCTCTTTAGAAGCTCTAACACCTGAGATACATTAGGTTCTATGAAAAAATTTGCAGTCATGTTTATTTATAACACGGTGTGGTGGCTTTAATGAGAACTGTCCCCTTTCGAATTGGGCATTTGCACACTGGGTTTCAATGTGGTGGTCCTGTTTGTGGAGGTTCAGGTCATGCAGTCATAGTTGGGGAAGGACACCACTGAGGCAGGTTTTGAGATGATGCATCCTCCTACTTCCAGTCATGCTCTTTGCTTTTTTGTTTGCATTTGAAGTTAAAGACCTTTGCTTCCTACTCCAAACACTATACTTGCCATTTGCTTTCAGGTTCCCCAGCACGATAAACTCAATCATTCTGAAATATGAATCAAATAAATCTTGCTTCCATAAATTATTTTTGGACACATTATTTGATTATAACAAAGAAAATAAAAGACATATGTTGACTCCCCTTCCTCGCTACCTCCTTCACTCTTTTTCTTCTTTCCTAGGCACTGAATTGAGCTCTAAGATTCCTAGTTAGTGAAGACATCCTTTTGTTTTTCAGTGTTATTTAACAACATGGATGATGGCACGCTATATCATGGACAATATAAGACGCCTTAGTTCCTTCTATTTCCTTTACCAGGTATTGTCATTCAGTATTTCCTTTCCCTATTTCAGAAACAGCATGGTAAACAGAATGTTTTTCAGACTCGTACTGCCTGTGTGTGAAGCTTATATTCCTTTTTATTATGTATGGAACATTAAAGAGTGATTTCAAAGTCCTTTGCTTACGGTTCTCCTACTATAAAACTGAGACCATATTACCTACATTGTGGTACTTCTCTGAATATCAACTGACTCAGTATTGTTAAGATGGTTATAATATGAGATGGGATGCTACAATGTATGTATTTATCAATGAATAAATACAGAAACTGGAATTTGGAACAGTAGTCAAATGGGGGAAAGAAACAGGATAAACGCTTATTCTTTCAACTATTTTATGAAACTGTCTACACTGAATCAATTAGCTTATAATAGTGCCAATCGTGTGTGTCTAAAATAAATTTTACATTATAAACCGAGGAACAGGAGCTGGAGGCACTCAATGGCTAAGAGCACTTGTTGTTTTTCCAGAAGACCCAGGTTGGATTTCCAAGACCCAGACAGAGGTTCACAACAATCTGTAAACTTTGGTCTTGGGAACTTTGATGCCTTCTTCTAACCCATTAAAGCAACTGCTTGCACGTACACTTGTAGGCAAAAGTCCATATACATATATTTAAAATAAATAAATCTTTAAACAACGGCAACAACAATAGCAACAACAAAAAATGAAGAAAATGTGTTTTATAACATCTATTCAATGTATGGCCTATGACTTTCAGGTATCCCATATGGGAGGAATATCTTTTATAGGAAACAATCTAACCAAAATCTAGCCTAAAACACCCAATCTCCCTGAAATTCCCTAAGAATTATGCAAAAGTATGTCTCCATGAATATATTTGTATGAGGTTATACAGTACTGATCTTTTTATTGTTGCTTGGGGTATTTTTTTATACTTTATGTTGCATTTTGTTTTGTTTCTAGAGCATGTGAATTACCTCAAAATTTGTAGCATAGATTTGCCTGACACTTGCTGGATAGACCAAGCAGGCCTTAAAATTGCAAAGAAAACCAGCCTACAATTCATAATTCCAGAAAACTTAGACAACAATGTGGGCCCTAAGACACACATACGTGGATCTAATCTACATGGGAAGTAGAAAAAGTCAAGATCTTCTGAGTAACTTGGGAGCATGGGGACCATGGGAGAGAGTAGGAGGAGAGGGGAGAGGATGGGAGGGGAGCATAGGAAAATGTATAGCTCACTAAAATCAATTAAAATTTTTTTAAAAATTGTGGCCATTCTCCTGCCTCAATCTTCAAGTGCTGAAGGCCCAAGTAAGATTTACCTGTTGAATATAATTTATAACTAAACATAATAAAGTAGTCCAAAACTCAGATATCAAAGATAATTAATGCATTATTATATATACATACAATGCAGCCACATGGAGCTGCCAAGCTAGAAAAGATTGGGATCTAAGATCAATGTGGATCATTTTCCAGGTGATCTGTATGAGTGAAAACTGAAAGTATTAAGGATTTAATGTTGTATTGTATGTTTAGTGTCTGGCAGATGCAGATACATAGTAAAGTAAATACTATTTCATGCAAAGAGATCATTAAAAGGATAAAAACTAGTGATATTGACTTCTTATGAGAGATAAATAGAATATGGAAAACGCAGAAAGAAATGTGCACACATGTTTACGCATACTTGAACAATTCCTGAGATGTATGCACTCAGAGCAACATAAGGGAGGAGTGTTGCTCTGAAAAACAGTAGTTACTTCTTTTATCATTTTAAAATAGAAATTACAAGGTGAAAATTTTTCCTTCTCAGCTGTCAGCATTCTCACAATAATTGACATTTTCCCACTGAGTACCTATGACAATAATAATTTTGTTCTTTCCTGCTTGAAGCTCAAGACAGAGATGAAGAGTTAGAATTGGTGTTAAAAAAATTCAGCAGTGAAAGCTAGTATTTCCAGCCAATTGTTATCACTAATTTGCAATTTATAAATGAAATCCGTTTAAAAATATGGCTTTGGCTTTGTTCTCAGATGGAATTTGTTGGGCCCTAACTAAATGATTATTTGTAAATGGAGTTACCATTTGTTTACATTCACAGCAAAACTAAGTAGAAGGTGGAGGTACATTTCTACATATTGCTTCACTCACATAGCCATAGCTTTCTTGATAATTAGAATCCATTACAACTTACAAACATGCAGTGATACATCACTATTGCCCAGGCCACAGTTCATATTCACACTCATACCGTTCTTGCTGGTGGATGTCCTATGGGTCTAGCCAACCTCTAGTAGATGGAATGTGGCTAACACACTGTACAAACTTTCAGATGTTTTGTGTTTTCTGCTTAGCCTGCTCACCTCCTCTTTCCAAAAAATAAATAAATCCAGCGAGCACGGCTTTTTTTTTTTTTTTAATGCCTGAGGTTTTCTTCATCCAGAATGCTATCTCTTCAAACTGCACAGACTGCCATTCTATTTCCAAGAGTTAATAACTATTAATGTGTCCTCCTAGTTCTCCTGGCTCGTGTTCATGTCGTTAAAGCACATTAATACAACCCCCAAACAACATTGCTTTGGAGATGTAAAACACATCCAAGTCATTTTCCCAGGTATAATAATGACCCTTCTACATATTAAGCTTCACCTGGGGCAAAGAGATCGTACTATCTTTGGGGCAAGTTTCATTACTCTTCCTAGATGAAGGAACTGATTTGATGATAGAGGTATTTTCAAAAATACTCCTTGTATGTTCAAATGAACAAGTTTTTGAAATTTAGATTGTTGTTTGGTTTTCAACAGCTATGATTGTCAAAGTCATACATGGTATGCTACATTTCTTATTTGGGAGCTCTCTTCACTCAGTACCACCCAGTAAACAACAGCTAGATCTCATTTAAATATGCCTACAAATTAAAGAGACATCATCAAATCAGGCCATGGGGACTCTTCTATTGTGTCCTTAGGCTGTCAGCAACTTATAAAATACAGGCGAGGAGAAGAAAAACCCACAATGTCCACAATTATAACGTCAACAGAGTCAATGTATTTACAAAGAAAGATTCCTTTTGCTAAACTATTTAAGCCAAATTGAGGATGATCACATCTATAATTGCTATCATCTCATATGTCTTAGTTTATGTAATATGTTTGACTTTTCTACCTCTGTTAGAAGTGAGACATCTTTTCTCTCTTTTGCCTTAAGAGTTCAAGCAGCAGCAGCATTCTATATTATACTAAATTACATTTATCCAAGGTATCATTAAGAACGTGAAGACATTTGCTATATCCAGGTTTAATTACATATATTAATGTGAGCAAAAATGTTAGTGATAATTTTAATATACTATTTAAATCCCTTTCGGTCTTACAAGTACTATTGATGAAATTTCAGTTTATCCTTCTATATCAGAAATTACCTTATTGGTTTATATCAGCTTTTTGGGTTATATGCTGCATCAGTATCTGTAGCTATTCTAAATTAAAATTATAATGATTTTTTGATGTCTAAATCTTGTATAAAACTAATCAACAATACCAGGTATAATCAGTGAGGAAATGGCATATATATAATATATTAGAAGTATTTTCTGAAATACAACTGAAAGAATATTTAGAGGTTTTTTGTTTGCTTGTTCATACATTTATTTTAGATAGACTCTCATATAAGACCATCAACACCAGTCTCAAATTCATAGTCTTGTTGTTTTGTTTCCTGAGTAGATAATACTATAAGTAGATATCACATTGGGTACCAAACTAGGACGAGTCATCAAATGTCTGAAAACTCAGTGTAGTGAAATACTGTTAGTTTTCAAGTATATACAGACTATGACTTCCAAATATATCCTTTTCTGTAACTTAGAATTTAGGAAGAAGTAGTTATGCTCCAGTGACTGATGCTTGGTTCAGGAAAGACCAATGAAAAGAGTCATTTCACCTATATTTCCTCTGTGATAGAATCCATTCTCCATTCACAATATTTTCCATCAAATACTTTACAAATGTTTTTATAGTAATGTTTTAATAGCAATCGAAACAAGACTCCAGAATGAGGTCACACTTTATCTTAAGGTAAATGAAATAAAAAGTAAGAAATCCTTTATGTCACACTTTTAATAGCAATATAATTTGAAAACTTTAAGACAGTAGTGAAGAACATATGCATGTTTATGGTACGTCTACCAACGTGAGCTTTGTCAGTGGCAATTTCAGGAATGAATACTTGTGTATATGTATATATTCACATTTGTACACACACTGTAATTCTGAAAACACACAATTCCATAAGCTCTGAATATGTCAGCATGTGTAACAATTAGATGTTTCATAAATCACAGAAATTCTAGAATGAAAACAACACTCTCCGTTATGTAGTAAAACCAAGCATTATAAATTTTATAGTGCATATTAATAGAAGCATTAATTTAAACACCTCCCTAAACTTTAATGCTTGTATCCTATCTCAAAACAGAGAAACAAATGGAGTAGAATTTCAGTAGTTAAGTGTTGTGTCCCTTCTGAGTGAGCCACTGACATTGACATGGTTCTTTAAATGAGATTTTTATTTCCAGACTCTTGGACTTTGTGTGCTTGGGGGTATTTCTGATATTTTCACATATATTTCAAAGCACAAAAAGATGTTTTCAAGGAATTGCTTTCCTTCTTTCATTCAGAACCAGTAGCAACATTATAGATATTGTACACCAGAAGCTTGCCAGAGCATCAAGAGAAAGACAGGTTTCAACTGTTTTTTTATGTTCTCAACTTATTTTTTATAAGTTATAATCATGATGTGTCCTGATAGATAAAAGCCAGAGCAAGCAATTATTGTCTTGGAGGACTACAAAATCTTAGTGCAATATAGACACATATAAACTAGAAGGCATCTATAAACATACATTTCAAAGAGCATATAATTCTGAAATGGCATGTTAAAAATAAACCATTGCAAATTAAACTATTTTAAGATTTCATCTCACCTATTCAAAATGGCTATGATTAAGAATATACGTAAAGAATTCTGGCATTGATGTGGGGGCTAGAAGAGCCTCATACACAGCTGATGGTTGGGCAAACTAACACTACCACTTTGGAAATATGTCTGGAGGTTTCTCAAAATAATAGACCTACAATATTAGCAAAAATACTGCATGGCAATGCGATTGAGAAACATGTACATTCCCGTTTCTCTCTGCTCTGTTTAACAGCTTGGAAAAGCCTTTAGCTTAGGTTTGTATCATCCAATGAATGGATGAGGAGATGTGGTAAGTAAAAACAAAGGAATGTCAGTTGTAACTTAAAAAAATGAAATTACAAAATTTTCAGATAAATGGATCAAAGAAACAAGTCAAGAAACAGGAAACTCATACTGAATGAGTTTCACCAAGCTGAGAAAGAAAAGTACTAAACTTTGTCTTTAATGTCTGGAACCTAGTTTTAAATCATTACTTTTATATATACTTAGAGTACATACAGAAGGCAAGTAATTGGAAATGGGTCAATAGCAACAGACCCATTAAGGGAAAGTCTATAGTGAAATATAGGTAATAAAACATAGATGAGGAATGATGGGGTGGAAAGGTTTAAACACAGAGAGAGCTAGGGGATTGGACAAATGTGAAGGGTAAAAGGTTAAGCAATATTAGAAATGTATAAATACACTATATGTTTGGTAAATTACAATCTTTCAAATGTAGTAAGAATTTAGTTAGAGAAAATAAATAGAACAAGGTTGACATGAAAGCTATAATCTAGCTTACAGGTTTAAGTTAGAAAAAGGGTAGGGGGCAAAAAGGGGGAAAGGTAGATAGAGCACTAGGCAAACTAAGGGCACCTTAATGAGCTTTCTGGGAATGCACTAGTGTGTGTGTGCTAATTGAAACATATGAATACAAGAAAATAAGTTTTATTGCAGATATCTGTCATTGATAGATAATGCTGCCAGGAAAAGAAAGAGGGGGTTATTTAAGGTGAATCAAGGTCTTGACACTGAATACCTCCATGTAAGTTACTTCTCAGAGCATTCTCATAGGCATCCAAAACAAGACAGGCTATTGTATTTGCTCTTGATGTTCCTAAAGCTGAAGACATTGCCCGGTTTGATTACAGGGTACTGACTGATCGAAATACTTTCCTCTTGATGGATAGCTTTCATAGTACAGGAAGGAGGTTGGCAGGATTATGGGACAGGTAAAGCATGAGTTGATTCACCCAGCAAGCAGATCCTCCTCACCATAAATCAACACACAAATTGTGCCCACTGGGACAATAGTGAGAGGGTTACCCACTGCTTTATTCTTGGATTTGAGGTCTGCTTCACAGGGGACATTTCACTTCTGGTACTGTAAACCTTGCCAAAAGCCAATTTCTGGAGGCTCAAGGTTCCTATGGGGGAACCTCCTGGATTTGTCCCATTGTATACTATAGTATCAGTTTAACTTCTTTTTTGGCGGGGGGAATGATCTATTTTTTTTTTCATTTTTTATTTTAAATACCAATCCCAGTTTCCTCTGCTTCCCCTCCTCCTCCTTTGGTCATCTTCCTCCTACCCTACACCCCATTCACTACTAGTAGTGAGCAAGGCCTCCTATGGAGAGTCAAAAAAGCTCCTGAAATCCAGTTCATGAACTAGGGATAGATATTGGTTCCACTGCTAGTGGCCCCATGGACTGCCCCAGCAACACAATTGTCACCAACATTCAGAGGGTCTATTTTAGCCCTATTCAGATTGCTCTGCTGTCAATCCAGAGTCACTGAGATCCCACAAGCTGGGGCCAGCTGTTTTTGTAAAAACATATAAAAGGTAGAATACACATATAACTCAATAAAATATCTTTGCCAAATATAGCATTAAGTTTTCATGAGGCTTTCTGGTAATTTTTTTGTCATTTATCTATATACTCTGACTGGAAGAATTATTTTGAAATAAACATCTAATAAGTATTTTAAAAGTATGTGTTCATTATTGTTTCAAGTTTTGTGTTAGCTTCTATTTAAGGCCGTTGGACCAAAGATCCTTTAGTGTTTTTGGTAGTAATGGTAGAGTTTTGAGACAAGATTTCACTGTACAATACTAGCTGGTTTTGAACTTTAGATCCTCCTGCCTGTTATTTCCCAACTATAATCATTGGGCTACCACAGCAGGATCTCAAAGATTTTTTACCCAATGATTTTTT
>JAQHUG010000092.1:289349-300910 GCA_028555095.1 Dicrostonyx torquatus | reverse complement strand
TTAACTTTTACCCTCAATAAAATGAATAAATAGGACAATTTTGCAATATTACACATCTATGGAAAAATATCTATGGATATTTAGTAGTCTTCAAGAAATGTGAAAGAGGTGAACTAACAATCAAAGGTAAAAATAGACAAGAAAATTTTATTTAAGGGAACTACTAATACCTACATAAAAACCACAACAAAATATAAAGAGTGGGTATTATAAAAGTGAAATGATAATTCTTGACAATGAGAAAAGGAACTTGTCATGCTACTGATGAGAATATAAATTAGCATAACTATGGTAATAGTGTGGGAGTTCCACAAAAATTAACAGAGAATAATCATATGAGCAACTGTTTCATTAATGGTTACATTTGAGGGAAAATGTAATCAGTAAGTTGAAGAGATATCTTCTTCCATGTTCAACCTAGCACTGTTCTCAATATCAAGAAGTAGAAACAATCCAGTATATCAACTATTAAATTCATTAGAAAAATAGTGTACCCCACACATATATAATACTACTATTCTACCATATAAAGAATAAAATCCAGTCACTCTACAAACATATCTAGGACTAGAGATTATGGAGTCAATTTAGAAAGGCACACAAGATGTACATATTTATGTACCCTCACTAATGTATAATGCCAAGAGTTGTTTGCATAGGAACTTATGAATTAGAAATTCTGGTGTGGCATCACACAGTAGGATGACTACAGAGAACAAAGTTACTCCCAATTCCAAAAGCTGGGACAAAAGACTTGAAAGTTTTCACCATTAAAATATGATATTTTTGATGTAAATTTCTAAGTCTACTAAATTCTAATACTTATGGATGTTTCTCTAGTCCACATCATTCCTTAGGCTGTTACTCTCTCACTCTAAGAACTTGGTCCAGGTATCTTAGCTATTAATCTTTTTTATTGTTGTTTTCAGACTATGTCACTCAAGTGTTATTTATGTGTAATCTGTTATTTCTGTTATGTGATTTATAGAGTTCTTGCCAGCTAAGTTGCTAAAGACTTAAGAAAATTAGTCCCTATTCTTCAAAATTGGGGAATGTGCTATTCTCCGGATTTATGTATCAGCCATAAAAATTATTGACACCTTGTATTTGGTGTTCATTAATTAAATTCTCTATTAATGATTTCCTCATATTAAATGTTCATGATGAGATAACGCAGCTCATAAAGATTAAGTGCATAGGCTAAACAAGATAAAGTATTCATCAGTACAGGTATAGCACTTGAAGAATAAAAGTGGTGTGAGACAATGTTCTTTTATCCTGTCACTTGTATTATTTTTAACAAAATGCTGATAGGCCAGTAGCCAGGCAGGATGTATAGGTTGGGCAATGGTGACCAGGCAGGAAATAGAGGCAGGGCAATGAGAATTTTGAGAAGAGGGAAGTTTCAGATTGCAGTCAACACCCAGAGACAGAGGAAGCCACAGAGCAAGCAAGATGTGACTGCTTCGCCGAAAAAGTTACTAAGCCATGTGGCTAACACCGACAAGTATTATGGTCTAATGAACATTATAAGAGTTAATAAGAAGCCTGAGATACCTGGCTTCTCAGTTTATAATTAATATAGACCTCTGTGTATTTCTTTGTGACTGAACAACTGCCTAATTGGGCAGGACAGGATGGACAGAAAACTCAGCCAACATAAAAGTACTTTAAAATATATTAGTGCTAAAAGTCATAAACTTTTCATCAAAAGAAGCCCAGCGTTTGATCTCTGGTACTAACAAACAAAACAATATGAGATGTTCTATCTCTTTTGGGTGCTTACAGAATGCATAGCCTAATAACAGAGAAAACAGTAAAGATTAAATAAGCATATGTATATATTATCTGCTGAGTCACATACCATCCCTGTCACTCTTATGAGGCTAATATTGCTTTCTAGATTGGAAAGCCTTGTCCATAGTCATCTATTACATTCTCCATCTTTCTATGTCCATTGCCATCAAGACATCAAGTCTGCTAGAAAAAATGTCTTTCTGTTCACTAGAAACCCAGGCCTTTCAGTGTCTTTGTCTGAGAACCTGTGCACATGTGATCAAGACTCCCTAAGCATCAACCTTGTATGATAGAAAAGCATGTCTACCTCAATAGCAATGAGTGACAAAGCCTTCTCTCCACCCAAATATTTATATAAAAATGTAGTAAGAGGAGTGGGCTACCTTCCTGGTGCCTGGATAGCTAAATGCCTGAAATAACCATAGAGAAATTGTATTAATTAAATTACTGCCTGGCCCATTATATCTAACCTCTTCTTGGCCAACTCTCACATCTTGATCTAACCTATTTCTATTAATCTGTGTTCACCACGAGGTCATGGCTTATTGGGAAAGATTCAGCATGTCTGACTCTGGAGACTTCATGGCAGCTCTCTCTGTCTGCCTTCCTCCTCCCAGCATTCAGTTCTGTCTTTCCGCCTACCTAAATACTACCCTATCAAAAGGCCAAGGCAGTTTCTTTATTTAACCAATGAAAGCAACACAAATACAGAAGGACCTCCTACACCATGAAAATGGTGTAGCAGAATATGCAGTATAGTGGCAATGATACAGGAGAGAAATACAGAATGATGAAAAAACTCATAAACTAAACTCAAAATAATTTTATCAACAATTTTGAAAAATAGTCTTCAGTTAAACTACACTAATTTATACATGGAAATAAGTGTTTTTCAAATTAGAAAACACGTTTTGGTGTTGGTATATTATCAAGGTATATTTCCAAGGGAGTAGGTCTGAGACTTAGAAAATCAATATGCTTATTTATTGGAGAAGTTGGTCTAACATATTTCCAAACTTTCATTCTTTCATTGTTGGAATATTTTAAAAATAAGAAAACTTAAATAAAATAATAAACAGTGGATTTTTAATATAGACATAAAATAACATTAAGTTGCTTCTATTGCACTGTAATCTGTACTATTTGTGTTTATTATATTAATATTTCTTCTCTTACAGAGCACATTAGTTTTGGTTCAGCAATAACATATGCTTTTGTCAAGTAAACAATCAGTATTTCAAATGTTTCATTTTAACTCCTCTCATAGAACAGTAGTATTAGAAATATTATCGTTAATGCTTTTCTAGGCTGTTTTATAGGTCTGCATATAAGAATCCTTAAAAACTGAAGACATAATACAGATACAACATTGATAAATACTGAGTTTTAATAGGCTGGACATTACATATAACTAAATAAGTTTGAACTTTTGTAAACTCTCATTTTCCTCACCTTTTTCTTCTTTACCTTGTCTGCAAGGATTTGAATTAATGCCTGTTGAGTTAAGAGAATTAAGCAAATATTTCAGGATCAGCTCATGGTTTTCATAAGCACAGTCTTACAGGATTTCATTGACAGTACAGTTCCTAAGTGCTAATTGTGATTCTACTGATAATGTCAGCTGATTCTAACAGCATCTGGGATGGCTTGTTCACTCTTTGAGAGGCAGGATTTCCATTTTGCTGAATGATATGTCCCATGTCTATATTACTCTCTGTAATATACGTAATATACCAGGCACTCAATAAACATTGTTAAATAATATCAAATGACATACTTCTAAAGCTCTTCATCTTTAATGCTAGGGACTCAGGGTTTAAGTTGGACTTAAAGATAGGTTAAAGTTGTTTCAGTCATAATTACAGAAAAGACTTGAAAATCTGTGATCGATGTACAGAGTTCTTCTCATCTTTCTATCTAATGTGCCTGTGTCCCTTGCTCAGCATTTTCCATACTGTCCTGTACTGGTGTTTGTACCTCGACAGACCTATCAGGCTGCTTCATTCACTGAGGCAGCCATGAGTTACTTCAGAGGAACTATTCTACTGTCTAAGTTCATGAAGCATTAAGCCTTACAAATTTCTCTGATAATTTCCATTCCCATTTCCACATCATTCTCATTCAAGATATGCTTTATGGTATATACTCAGTAATTGTCACATTGTACTGATATCTATGGCCATGACTGGATTTGTGTCATATCTTTAGTTATCTCAAGAGATTTTGTGTATCAGTTTGTTGTAGTGTGTCAGGGGTTCAACTCAGTTCTTGCTATAGATAAAATCTTAAGTTACTATAAATTCAAAAATTAACCTCATTAATTTAGCACATATCTCTGGATGTGAGAGAATTGAGAAGCATCTCAAATGCACACATATTATATTAATAAAGTTATGAAGGAAGTACAAATTAGGATAACCATTTATTCAGTCAAACTAAAATGACAAGTTATCAATTTCAGAGATTTAAAGACAGATTAACAATCTGACATGCAACCAAAACTAAAGTCAGAATCTAATAAATTTATTAAACATTTGTGCCTTCCTTGTAGGACAATCACAACATTTTAATATATTTTACATGTATGTTACTTACTGCAAGTATTTATATTTTAGTAACTTCCTTGGAATTAAATTGCAAAAAAAGAAATATCAGCTGAATGTAATTCTTAAATATACATCTATTTACTCTTAATGGCAGATGAAAATAGATTAATAAAATGAATTATAGCCGGGCCGTGGTGGCACACGCCTTTAATCCCAGCACTCGGGAGGCAGAGGCAGGCAGATCTCTGTGAGTTCAAGGCCAGCCTGGTCTACAAGAGCTAGTTCTAGGACAGGCTCCAAAAGCAGGTTTTCGAGAAACCCTGTCTCGAAAAACCAAAAAAAGAAAAATAAATAAATAAAATGAATTTTTTGGAACTACTTAAGTTGACCATGAAAATAAAATAATAACTATATTGTATTTGTCCAACCTTCCTGTTGACAGTCATGACACTTGTAGGAATTAGATTCGTTTTGAGAATAGAAAATTGCCTTTCCAGATGTGATGCCTTTGGGGAAAATTGTCAAGGAATCATCATGTGGAGAATTTCAGGATGAAATGAAAACATTACTTGACAGCAGAAATAGACATCCTTATGTCTCAGTTATGAGAAGAGACCCTGGTGGAGACAGACTCATCTCCTTTTAGATTCATAGACATTATTTCTAAAATAAAACATTGTAAGTATGAAAAGAAGAAGAATCCAATTCAAAAGCAGTATTTCTAGTGTCTGACTCTGTCAAACATTGGAAAGGGTAACAAAAAAATGGTTAAATATTGTATCTAAATGAAAGTGAAATTGTGTTCAGAAAGCACCAATTTCTAAAATTCTCCAAGGAGCCTTCTGAGGTATTTGAACCTGGATCTGTAACATCAAAGCCACTGAGAAATAAAGTCTCCTCTACAGTGAGGATATTGAAGACCCTATTTTTTTCAATCATCACGTTTCCTACTGAAATCAGATGCCATTTATCTTAGCCATAAAGAAGTCCAAGCAAATAATGATTCCGCCAAATCACTGTAGAGTATTTGCAATAGTAAATGCATTCCAACTCTAAGATCCACATTTGGTTCATTGACCCAAGTTGTCTCTTTGATTGATTACAACATAATTTCTTTTCTCAGCATCTTTTTAAAATTATACCATAAAACAAAACAAAATAAAATAAGATAAAACAAAAACTGAAATCAAAGTTGGACAAGAAAAACAGACAGAAGAAAAGAAGTCAAAAGATTCAGAGATCCACTAGTTTTCACATAGGAAAATCCCATAAAAATACATACATACATAAACACACACACACACACACACACACACACACACGTGTGTGGAGAGAGAGAGGACCTGTGCAGACCTGAGATCTGTGTAGGCCCTGTGAATGCTGCTTTGCTCTCTTATGCTAACTTTGCTCATATAACATGATTTCTTAAAGGTCCAAATATCTAGGGAACATGAAAGCGGATGCAACATATATTATACTTTTATGCATTGAACCATAAATTCAATTATTTAAATAGTAGCCATTGTTTTATGGCTTAAAAGTGGGGTTGAATTAAAGTATCTCAATCAAATATAAACATTGATTAAAATATTAAAATATAAATTATTATAAAAACTCCTACATCGATATCTTAATTAATTACATGGGCAAATATTGGTGGTTACAAAGATAGTAATTATAGCCATATAAACAAAATGATCATGAATATATACTGATTGGTTATTTTATATAAAGCAACTTTAACAGATATGTCCCCCAAATCATCACTATTTTGTATAATAGCATTACAAATAAAAACAAGTGAAACTTCTGCTATAGAGATTGGAAAAATGAGGCTATAGTAAACTGAGCAACATACACAGTAATAATCATGAGAAGCAGAGCTAGGGCACACACTAAAGACAAGTTATCAAGCTCTAATACTTGCATTCCTAGCTAGCTGGCTAGATATAACAGCATCAGGCTATGCATATATATGATACACAATAAAAACAATTTTATGCTTAAGTACTCTAGATATAATAAGTGATTATCTGAGCATAGCATCAAATAAAGTACTTGTTCAGACTATAAAGGAAATATGAACAATGTTGAAACCTTTTAATGATTTGGAGCCATATTAGCACTGTATTCAGACTCTAAATATCAAAGGTGCATGAATATGCATCATAGATATAAGACATTTTATAAAGATGTACCAAGTTCAGGGGCATTTTATTCTAACTCAGCATGATATGCAGAGAGTAAGGAGGCCATGTAGAGGTTCCCAAATGCTCATCTCATCCTCCACACAGAATGTCAATACATCTTACTGAAAGCGCCTGAAGATCTCATCACAAATATATATTTTGAGAAGATGTTATACCTTATCATAAGCATGAGTTTAAAGAATTTGCAACTCTAATAAGAGGATTAACTGTTCACTCAATCCATTTAATTGATATATGAACAAAGTAAGACCATAAAAATGAGGTGGGATGATCTTTTGATATTGGATACTAATTGGTATGCTCTTTTTTTTTTTTTTTGAAACACTACCTATCATGCTCTCAGCAGTCCTTGGCCACCTTAAATTCTTTGTGTGGGACTTAGGCCTCTTGGAAATTTCCCCAATCACAGTTGCATGTCTACTGTTGTTGTCCTTGTCTAACTCACATTAACAAGTCACATTGATGAGACATTATGAAAACATAAGGCAGTGTAATTTTGCACAGACTGAGTACTTTATACACATAGGAATGCATATTACCCACAAGTATATATTGTATTAATATTAAATAATAATTCATCTAATATATATTCATTACTTTATATATATATATATAAAGAAACATTTGTGGAGATGCTACATTGCAAGTTTTATAACTATATATTGTTTAATTATATAGATATCTCTGTGCATGTAAAACAGCAATTAATGACAAAGAAATTAAGGAGGGGTATATGGGTTAGTTTGGAGGGAAGAAAAGGAAGGGGAAAATGAAACAAGTGTAATACAAAAATAAAGGAAATATTTTTTTTAAAAAAATGGTAGGGTTTTAATTTTTACAGCTAGCAAATCAATGTTCCTTTAACTCCTACTCTGTCCAATGAAGTAGTCACTGGTTATACACAATTTTAACAACTCAAAAAATGTGACTAACTGAGGTTAATAGATGTTGTAGGTGATGTGTACCTAGAATTTAAGTGGCTTATAGTGAGAACATAACAGAGACATTTCAGAAAACAAAATCATACCAAAAATTTATGAAGTAAACCAACAAAAGGAAAACAGTTCCAAGGGATGGCGCTAGAATCAAAGAAAAACTTGTTCGCACACTCAGGAGTCTAATAAAAACACTAAACTTAAAGCTATAATTAACATACAAAGGCCCTAATGCAGACCAGTATTGCCCTTGTTGTTGCTGCTTCAGTCTCCGAGTTCATGTGAGCTTTGCTCAGGTGTTTTAGAGAGCCTTGTTCTCTTGGTGGCCTCCATCTACTCTGTATTTTACGTACTTTCTACCTACATTTCCAAGGGGATTACTAAGCTCTTAGGGGAAGAATTTGATGGAGGTCCCTCATTTGGAGCTGTGTGTTTAACATCTCTCTGCCTCTCTGCATAATGTCTAGCTGTAGACCTCTGTATGTATTTCTATCTCTAGGAGGAAGCTGAAGAAGGCTCTGATCTATGAAAATAGTATTATTTCCACAGGGATTATTTTATTGCTACTTTTATTTTTCCTAGACCAGTTATGTTTGGTTTTTATTGAAGTCTCTGTGTTAACTAGTTTCTTGTTCTTGATCATGCAAACAATGTTGGGTCTAGGTTCCATGTCCTAGAATGGGCCTTAAATCAAATCAGACATTGGTTGGTTACTCCCACAAGCTTTATGGCAACTTTGTAGTAGCATAATTTGCTGTGGGACAACGATCTTATACCCTGTAAAGATTCATCAGTTGTCAGAAAATATAGGGCAAATAGGCAGGAATTATAGGCGGGGCAATGAGAACAAGAGAATTCTGGGAAGTGGAAAGGGTGAGTCTGCAGTCATGACCCAGCTGCACAGGAAGCAAGATGCCTTACTGATAAAGGAACCAAGCCACGTGGCTAACACAGACAAGAATTATGGGCTAATTTAAGATGTAAGAATTAGTTAATAAGAAATCCTTAACTACTAGGCCAACTAGTTTATAATTAATGTAAGGGTGTTTCTTTGGAACTGAATGGTTGCAGGACCTGGCAGGACAAAAAACTCTGTCAACAATAATTTGCATCCAGAATAGAATGTAGAACAAAGCTTTTGTGGCTAGGTTGGTATGTTTCTTTCTCTTTTGGTAGCATGCAAAATACTGTCCCATAACCAAGACACTAGCATGTAAGGATGTGTGCATCAGGTCAACCTCTCCCTGTTCAATGAGCTGTATTGGCATTGTCTTCAGTAATTTATCGATAATATTTAGATATAGTAGATTAAAAATCTCTAAGTGCTTTTCATAATTCATCTCATCTTTTACAATATTATATCACCTAGAAACTTTGAAACTCTACACCTGATTCGTATTAGATTTGTACTTCGCTGCATTGTTTTAGACCATTCTTCTTTACAATTTTATATTTCTCATATACATTTTAAGTATATGAAGTCATTTCGCATATAAAATTCACATCTTTTTTATTAGTTCACTAAAACAAACTCCTGTGTTATTCAAGAACCCATGTTTATAGACTCTAAATGCCACACCAATCAAGAAATGCCAAATGAGTTTCAGAAATGCTTGCAGCTTCATTATCACCTTGTCTTCATCAATCATGATTCCTTGCTTTGTGCTAATTAATTGTATTATTTATGTTTTTCCTGACTCTCTACAGTGCCCCAAAATCTATTCTACACTTTGACGAATGCTTACCTGGCAAAGTGCTAATGAAAAAGGAAGTATGTTGAATTTTCATTGCCACAGAATAACCAAAGATAATTCCAGAAAGAGTAGCTTTTTATTAAGCAATGACAATAGCTAAAAAAAATTCTCAAACTGAAATGGAAGGGAATTATGTTTATCTAACAAGGTAACATATTATAACTATATATGCCTTAAAATTTAAACATGTATTCATTTGAAGGTCTTGTGATGGAACAAAATGAAACAAAACATCATATCCCAAACACAACAAAATAGCCATAACATAGAGACATTTCCATGTTGCAGACAATGAGGTACCTATGCATGGCCTCATAGAACCAAAATGTGAAAGCAATAACCATGTCAGAGGGATAGAAAAAATATTCTCCCTTAAAACTCTTCTGATTATTCAAACTCTCAGTGCTAAAGAAGTTTCTACAGCAAATTAACTTATGAAGTTTGGGTCCTCTCTAAAAATAGTATTAACCTCATCAATTTTTTTCTTCCCTCCAGGGCAAACATATTCCAGGCAATGATAGATAATGCAAAGTGATCTGGTCATTCAACTTAAGCAATCATCAATCCCGTGGAAGAACCAATACAGCAACTAAGTTCTCCTATGAGTAAGAGAAGGAGGGACCACACTGAGGAGAGGTCAGCAGCAGGAATGAAAAATGGCTGATGGTGAAGTATTCTTAGAAATAGAGCCTTGCAGTTATCAGCAAGGAATTCCTAACTAGGAGCTTTTTCAACAGCCGGATGTTGTTGCAGGAGGTAGAAAGAGCAGGTGCCACAGGGAGCCAACTCTCCAGCTGGACAGGGGTAAGATCCCATCATTTCACAGTATGAATCTGAATAGGATCAGCCCAAAATATAACAATTGAAGTAAGGCCTGACAAGACTGCCACAGCAACCCAAATTGAAGGCAATATTTGCAGCTCTTCCAAAAGAGCTTCCCCAATTGTAATACTATATATATATGTCCTGTCAATGAATACCCAACTGAGACACCATATTGTGGGCAGTCCCTGGCCATGAGAGAGAAGTGCACAAGAATTTCATGAAAAGAGAATAGATACATGCTGGAGATGGATTCCTTGGCCAACAGAACCTGAAGTAGCTTCTGATTCAGAGTATTTGACCAGCCAGCCTTCAAAATTCAATCAGCAGCTGCTTACAAAGGAACTCATGCCTCAGTTGGTCACCAGAAACATGGAACTCTAGCTAGAAGCTGTTCCAGTTACTCTAAACTGTGACTTGCTTACTTATTCTGCAAAAGATTGATCACCCATGGTACCCTAAAGCTATCTGAGGACATAGTGCTGTAACACTCGCTCTCTCCACCTTAGGCACACCAAAGCATAACCAAGTTTATGAACACTCCAAATGTATTAATATATTACAGGAAGGCTTTTTGAAACAGCATTATTTTAGCAAAATGGTATGCATAAAAATAAAAACTATTATTTCAGCAGAAAATAGAATAACTAAAAGCACTTTTACTATGTTAATGTTAGAAAGACTACTAAAATTCAACCTTTATTTCAATATAGTTTAGCTAGCTAATAATAGAGATAACTGAACATGCCTTGAATTTTCTCTTATCAATCATAGCCTTTCTTTTACAGTCCATTAGAATAAAAATTAAACACTATTGTAAGGGGAAAATTAACATTTATTGTGGCTACTACCAAAATATGAATTAAAATAAATTTTATTGTGTGGCATGGTGAAACTCAGGAGGTAGGGGGCCTCACTCTTTGTGAGTTCAAGGCCAACCTGGTCTAAAAAGAAAATTCTAGGATAGTTACAACTGTTAAACAGAGGAACACTGTCTTAAAAACAAAAATAAATCAATAAATACATATATAAATTTTATATGTCATATTACAGAGGGTAAGTATATTGGCAAGTTAGTATTTGAACATCATTTATTCCTTCATTAAATAGTGACTGAGTACCCTCTAGACACAGGGATGTAGGTCTCATCAAGAAGACAACTTTCCCTGGGTTCATTTCTGAGGAGGAGTTATCAAAATAGTGTTTATATTTCTAATTATTTAACAAAACTGCTAGATATACTAGAATTAGAGGATATTTATAATGACATAAAATGGGTCATAGAAGATGAAGTAAAATCCAAGCTGTCTTCACAAGGCAAAAATAATGCACACCATTTAAAAATGTCATGTAAAGTTATAGTCCTTGAAATCCATTTAAAATAATTGAGAAATACAGGTTCATAGTCATCTATAACAATAAAATTTATGGTCATGTTAGGTATATTTCCAAGGTCAATCACAGTCATTTTAAATATATAGGTAATCTTATTTTTTT
>JAQHUG010000092.1:250523-289112 GCA_028555095.1 Dicrostonyx torquatus | reverse complement strand
CCTCCTTCTGCTCTTCCACTGGACCTTGGTAGCTCAATCCCTTGCTCTGTTGTGAATGTGGGTCTCTGGCTCTATCTCCATCACTCATGCGAAATTTCTATGGTGACGATCAAGATATTCAACAATGTAACTATGGGATAAGGTCAGTTCAGGCACCCTCTCCTCTGCTGCCCAAGTATCTAGCTGGGGACACCCCTGTGAACACCTGGGATCCCCTCTAGAGACAAGTCTCTTGCCAATCTTAAAATGACTCCCTTAATGTAGATATATTATTCCCTTCTCCAATATCCACCTTCCTCCATCTCTACTCTCCCCCAACCCCAGGCTCTCCCCAGTTCTTCCTTTTTCCGTTCTAACCCCCTCCTTTTGCAGGGTTTTCAGGGCAAGGACAATCCTGGTAAGAAGGATGCAGTCATGAGGAGACGCTTAAGATGGACAACAAGTGTCATGGGCATTTCAAACTGAAGGTAACATGCTATATGAAAGAAATAGATTTTTAAAAATGGGTTAATTTAAGTTAATGAATTAGTTAGAAAGAAGCTTAGGTTATTGGTCAAGTTTTCAAAATGAATAAGAAGTCTCCATGTGGTTATTTGTGAACATATAACATGTAGGACAGGAAAATCTGCATGCATATACCTTTTCAACACTACTAAATATTTTATTAACATATGAAGAGAAACCAAGAGATAGTGGTAAATGCCTTTAATCCCAGCACTTGGGAGGTGTTGAAAATTACACACAAAATATAGCCCTGATATTTATCCATGGTAGACACAGTATTTTGACATTATAAATTGTTATTTTATGAATTCCAGTTTTATCAACATTTAATGCACACAAGCAGCATTGATGAAATAAATTTATATTCTAACCAAAAGACTATGTTTTCAAAAAAACCTAAAATAATTTACACTCCTAGTGGACATTTCATATATATTTCAACATTCCTGAAAGCACTTTTGTAGCAAATCATTCTACAGTTAACAAATATATGAAAATTTCAATAATCTTGCATTTTACACTTTGTATTCTCCATTTGCTACATTCTGTACTGAGAATTGCATAAGTTTTTAAAACTGAGTTTGCTTTGCATTTAGAGAAGGTTTTGAAGTCACTTTGAGGAATATCTCCAAAATTCTCTTTCTAGACTGTCTTATTTTAGTAAGCACTTAAATGATCTAAGTGACTGTCTATTCTATTATTTTTATGATAAAATGTTCTAAAATCTTAGCCATCACTTTTAATTTCGATAGACAATAATACTCAAATTGAATAGGAATCATAAATCAACAGTTTATCCATGGATAACTGCACTTTCCTTTTGTTCTACAAGCAATGCTAATTTGGCAATGTTGACTCTCAAGCACCCACTGCACAGCAAACTGTAAATCTCCTGCACTCTTGTTTCCTGAGGCCCACTGTGAGTCTTCTAAAAAGTTAAATAATCTGTAGCTTTTTTTCTCTTGTCCTTTCTTATGCTCTGTTCCAGTTGCCACCTAAAAAAGTAAGCTTAAAAAATGCTTCAGGAATAGTCCATGACTAAAAAGATACAGCATCTGAAAATGGAAACCCCTGGCAGCTGCATGCATAGTCTTCTGAGTGTTTATGTATCATACGTAGCACCTGAGAACCATAAAGGTTCTTGAGAAAAACATCAAAGCTAAATGTGTTTGTTTGTTTCCAACTCATTAGACAGAGAATTCATCCTCAATTCAATAGTAACTTTTGCAGTAAACACACAGCAGACAGACATTATTTATCAAGTGCATTATTTCATAGTTTAATTAGAAAAAACACACCTGTAAATATAATCTTGACATTGTTTAAACATGAGGCTCCTTGTATTGAAAGAAAACAATGAAATAAGCAATTACTAAATAGAGTATTAGATAACTAAAAGCTAGAAAGCTTCTATTTTGTTAGTTATAAAAGAATATTATGAATATTATATTCAAATAAAACAATGTGGGCTAAAATATTTAACAGTGGTTCAAACGTTGTTGATCATGAATGCACAGGAAGTAAAACATTTAGTTTTGAAGATCATCATTTGCACAAACTCAGTAAATTCTCTAATGTAGACTTACAGCAAGAAACAAAGAAGCTGCAAATTAAAACCATATTTCCATTTGCCCAGAAATGTGCTTCATTATAGATCAGAACAATTCTAATTATGCATTGCCTAAATCAATATTAAAATTAGATTGTCATTCTTAAGCAAGCATTACCTAAGAAAAGGAGAGGGTTATGAAAATATGTATGTAAGGAAAGGGAATAATACAGGACTCAAGAACATATAGATAATGAAGAGTCAATTATAAGATTTTGGCTACAGAAAGATACTTGAATTTCTGTTAATTTATTGAAGTAGGCACCAACACAATATATTGGTGGTTATCAAGGGAATAAAGTAGTTGATATGAATAAATGCAAACAGGCAAAATGTGTGATTGCAAAATCTGCTTTGAAAATAGATTTTTGCAAGCCTAATTATCTGGTAAGTGTACTATGCACTTATTCTAACTCTTCCTTTTTTGTCCTTGACTTAGACAAAATTTACTTGCAAAAGAGGTAAAACCGTTTTTGCTAAAGTATATAGCACTTTTCCCATTTCTTCTCATTTTCTGCATAACATTGAATGGAAATCTACATATTTATACGTGAACCATTAGTGTAGCCTGAGTTTACATATAAGCTTTTGCCATTTATTTTGCTTGTGAGTGGTTTTTTTCTTAAAGTCTGGTGAATAAAAAGCTACTGCATAAAGTGCTTAACTAAATCAATTTATTTCCACCTGCATAATTTCAGAAGTTTAATTACATATTTCATCTGCTGAGAGCCCACAGTAGTCGCTGCTTCTTTAGAAGGTAGACTGTTTCAATTACTAGTCATTATAGGAAAATGCTTTATGTTAAATCTAACATTTTCCACATATTCCAGCTGTTGCCACTTTAAGGAAAAAGAAAAAAATGAAAGAAAAATATAATGTGTGTGTGTGTATATATATATATGTGTGTGTGTGTATACATATATATATATATATATATATATATATAATGTCCTATGATTTCTAAAACTTAAACTGAATTATTAAATAATTTTCTTAAAATTTAGGGAGGCACATAATTATGAAAAGGTGAGCCTCAGATAGTATTAAACTATATGATGCATTGAAAGTGCGTGGCCACATCAAAGTCCATAAACACCTGAATAGTTAAAGTCTGCTGAACAAGGTGTGAAGGGAACCTTGGGAGGAGAGTGGATCATCAGCATGAGAAGACCAAACAGCTGTCTGTCATTGTCACTGCCCCAAAATATTCAGTCTGCGCCCTCTTGAATGCACCAAGTCAGCACAGAAATGTGTAAGTCACAACGGAATTGGTAGGGCTGGGGATCCTTGCCTCTGGATTCTGTGGGCTGTGCATACTGGAGAATTTCCTGTCAAGTTGCTATAAGCTGATGGGATGATAGGGGAGCACGCACTAGCACACGGACTCCTGCTGTCACGGTGCTATTAAGTTCCACCCTCCAACAGCATTAGGCTTAAGTAATAAACTGCCATGGGGAAATTGATACCACAGGAAGAGGAAGACAGTAAAGACTGTAAATAATTTTATATTTCTCTGAAATCATTTCCATGAACACAACTTAATTGAACTCTTTGTATATATAAAGTATTATGGGTGTTCATTAATTTCAGGTCTATATATCTATAATTCTTTCTTTCCATCTGTGGCTCTGACTATCTATCTAGATATAGATATATTTGAGTTTTAAAAAAACATAATTTTTTAATTTAATAAGATTCTTTTAATTGTAGCTATTTCATATCTGTGTGTTTATAAAGTATGAATGATACTGTATTTTAATTGGTATTTATCTTTTGTTTTCTAAAATATTATGGAAAATCAGGAATATACCATATCCCTTATCCCAAGTTCATATCAAAATACATCCCTTATTTCATGAGAAAATAAGGTGGAATTATTATTCTTATTATTCTCAGGAATCGAAAGGAGCACACACACACCACTGTACCATAGGTGTATCATTCACTTTGAATCAGGGTTGACTTTGCATACAGATTTACTAGAAATATCCATTTCTGAGCTCCACCTGGGGACTGCTGAATTAGAAATTCTAGGGAGTGTAAGCTTTTAAATCAGTATTTTTCAAAGTCATCCAATTGATTCTAAGAATATATAGTTCTATAAAACTACTCCCATTTCATACTAGAAGAACACAGGAAAAGCATAGAAGAAACCACAAGACTTGCTCCTTGCTGTAGCTGTTATGACTTTTGGTGATGTCCTATCAAAAATAGGAGTCATTCTAAGATTTGCAAGGTATTCACAGGGATCTCCCAGCTAGGTACTTGGGCAGCAGAGGAGTGGGTGCCTGAACTGAACTTGCCCCATAGTTACTTTGTTGAATATCTTGATCGTCATCATAGAAATTTCGCATGATGGATGGAGATAGAGCCAGAGACCCACAATCACATCAGAACAAGGGACTGAGCTACCAAGGTCCAGTGGAAGAGCAGAAGGAGGGAGAAGATGAGNTTTTATTTTCTAATGAAGTATCAACCAAACACATATTTTTGATAATTTATATAACTCAAGGATAAAAGCCTCATTTCCTGCTATAATATATTTGGGATGATTCATAAAGTCAATAGCTCTATGAAAAATGGAAGCTATAATATTTGGTCACACTGTGAAACAAAATATTAATAGTAATGTGTGGGCCATGTAGTTCTCAGTCAGGAGAATCATATAATAACTTAGGGGAGGTTTATGCTCAAATAATTAAACTCAATGTTGCTTCCTATAGGCAACCTTGTTTCATAAGGCAGAAGGCAAAATGTATAAGATAGTATCACACTCAAATAAAGTGCATAACATTTTACCAAATATGCCTCTCTAAGCATTTACTAAGATACATCAAGTGAGGATAATGGGATTACAATCTTTTCATTTATTGTGTTCAGAGATCAAATAGCATCAGATCTTTTCAAAATGTACTTTTACTTATTCACTTGTAAAAAAAAAAATCAAAGGTGACTTTGTCTCTTTGGCAAAAAGTAATAGAAAAGCAAAGAGAGGAAATCACAAAAGAGAACACACTGCTATTCTTTCTCCTACTCTACCAAACAAAACAGAAGGGGCCAGCATTAACATAGTGTAACAATGCACGCAGCTACTCAGTCAACAAGTACAAGGCCAATCTTGTGCTAGGTTCTGCATAACCAGTAAAATCAACCAAATCTTCCTTACAGGTTAAGCCCTAAGTGCTGTGTGTCTCAAGCTTTAAGGTGTATATGAATCAACTATAATCTTGTTAGGATGTAGGTTTTCATTCAACAGTTCTGGGGCTGATATGAGGTCATTTAAAATACATTTCAAAGCAGATGCTCAGACTGGTACTCTACAGAACACACAGGATCAGCAAGAGTTACAATACAAAGTTACTCCATCCTTCATGACAGAAGCCATAGGAGCTAATATATATCATTTTTTAACAGGATATATATTCTTTAACTCATAGACAATGCAGTAGATAATCGAATATATCATGGAGGTGTATAAAAAACCCAACATTACTTTCTTATTTTAGGTGAGCACAGCAACAAATAAGAAATTACCAATAACTTTCTAGAAATATAAAGTGCCTACATTTGAATAATCACTTTATCAGTACCCATCTGTATTCAGGGACATTTATGAAAAATGATACAATCTTTATAATGTCAGTATATGAGGAGTAGTGACTGAAATTTAGTGAAGAACCTGCACTAAGAGAGATTGTGAATATTACTTCAAACATACACTGCCAACAAAATATGCTAAGAAATTACATCATAACTTTAGATAATCTCTTATCTCAGATCATAATCAAGATGAAAAAAGCAAATAAACTTTTTCCATATAGTGAAAAAACTACATATGCCCACAAATTCATTTTGGGGATCTTAGAACTAGATTTTTAAAATAAATGTTTCTTGAGATACATCAAGAATGTAAAGTATTTTATATTTAATATATTTTGACAGTTGTAAACCCATGGTTTTTCATGCTAGCCAAGTACTCTGCTATTGAGCTACTTATAACATTTTAATATGTAACTATGACATATTAATTTATTGTTTTTTAATATATGAAGCATTCATATCACCAAACTTTGGACAGATATTAAAAATGGGGAGTTCTGATCTCAAAAGCCAAACAAAACATTACATTTCATTGAAATTATTAGATGCACACTATTATTTTTGTAGCTATATTATATCTTTTGAAATTAAGTTTTCTTTCTCTTTGAGTTCTATCTGTCCATAATTCACCTCTTACTTATGTTGCTGTTGATTACTAGAGATAAAGATATTGCAAAAAATGAATGAAGAGGAGTGGGAGGAGAAAGGAGGACAGAAAAAAAGAAAAAAGGAGGGAGGAAGAAAAGAAGGAGGAGGAGATGGAAGAAGAAAAGACAGGAAAAAAGAAGAGGAAGAGAGGAAGGAATAAAAGTGTGAGAACAAGGAATAGGGAAAAGGAAAAAGTGAAATTCCATAGGCATTTGCAATAAAGAATACTGAACTGACGAATATTTAACAGAGGTGGATTTTTACAATTAGGGTGACAACATCTGGGTTAAATTAGAGCTTTCCCAATATCCAGATGCATTTCCCTGAAAAATGTTAGATATTTTTTCTAGATTTAAGTTTCTTCAGAAATAAATAGTATGATATGATACACTGTCAATAAAACTTGCATAGAATCTACACATATAAATAGGTAAAGTCAAGTGCTATGCCAAATAAGCTTTTGAATCCAGAAAATTATCTCCACAGATATTTGTAATATATTGTCTTCCATTTAAAATGACAAAGGAAAATAGGCCAGTTTTAAGCACTGTTTTAAATAAGGGCCTTTTATGTTACTTATTTTACAGGTCATTATATTTCTTAAGTCCTCTATTGTATTTTCAGACTACTTTAAATGGTCAGGAAATTTCAACTTGAACAATATAAGGAAGAAGGAAACTCATGGCCTGGCAGATGCGTCTTGCAAGAGCACAATCTGCTTAAATCTACTGGGAATCCAAGGTATTATTGTTGTTGCTTATTTAAGACCTTTTCAGAGACAAGAAAAAGCACCATCCAAATTCTATGAACTAGTGGTATTTCAGCAAACACACAGTATTTTTTTCTCTAGTACATGTTTTAGAAGTGTTTAAATCCTATCATTTTGCAGACCAGTTCAATAGCATCCTATCTATAGCTCTCCTTTTCCACGTTCACACTGCTACCAGGGTTCACCTTGTACAATGAGATCTATTTAGTGGTCCAGCCACCTGCTGTGAGAGTCTGATAGGAAAGCAGCATCCTCTTTCCCTTAGTAAAAGTGCAGACCTACAGAAAAGGAAAATCCTTTGCCAGTGACAATAGTAATGAAAGGTGCTATAGTTAATAACTTTTACTTCTATTTCATTCTATACAAGGCATAAAATACAGTACTGAGTCCATTCTTTCTTTGGTAACAATAAGATTTGAGTCATTCCTTTAAAATAAAATTACTAATGACAATGGTTTTATTATTTTGTCAATTTAACATTATTATGCAAAATAAAACTATGTATACTCTTTGTATTTCAATTATTATTCTCACTCTAAATAAATTTCCTTCTTATCACAAAGATGTGTCCATAGGAAAAAACAACTCTATTTGGGGCGAAAGGACTTTGACCTACATCAACCTATTGCCAACAATCTTTCAGACATATTTGCTCTTAAAAAGTAAGTATTCCATTTAATCAAAGAAATACATTGTCATGAAATAATTACTTGAAACTGCACACAGTAAAATTGAAGTATAATTTCATTTTATTATATTTCATATATATCACAACAAACAACTAATAAAACTAATGAGATAGACAGAAATGTTTATGAATATGTAAACTAACAGATATAATTTTTTTTACATCTAATATCCTAGTATAAGTTTGTCAGGGTCATTTGTCACTTATAGATAGTCATAGTCTATGCTTGTATGACAATACATCATTATCAACTAGAGAGTTGATCATTGTCTCATGTGTTTTACAGTGATCCATTCCCTGAAATTTTCATTAACACTTTAAGAAATATTTCCATTATATTTTTTCTACATGAAAATTTGCTTCTCCTTATTGTTTCTTGGACTCCTGTGCTACAGAAAGAATCATTTATATTAAGGAACTTCACCGGTTATGAATCGCTGCAGTAATCACTACTATTAAACTATAAAGACACCTCTATCCATGACTAACTGAGAGATTTAGGATTCTATGAGACTAAACATAAATGCTCAAAGGCAATGTGGCAGGCTCATTAGACATATCATCAAAACAACAGAATCAGTTGTTTGCATCTCTGACTGTCGTACCACTATTGGAGCTGAGATTAAATATTTCCTGGCATATTGGTATTTATGAATATACCTCAACTGTGAATACTAAAGAGCTTTAGGTTTGAAGCTACTAGACAGAAATAATTATCTTGAAATACAACTTTTAAAATTGTAGTCTTATATATTATTTTCTAGTAAATAATTTTCAGGGTTTTTACACGGGTTTCTGCATAGATGTGAGCAAGTAACTACTCATTTTAGATTCAGCACTCATGATGAACTACATAAATCTTTTTACCTATGTCTAATTTTCTGAAACAATGTTGCTATTGAAGTTATTCACAGAAGTATGCTAGGGGAGTTATTTGAAAGATTATAGGTGGCTCACAGGCAACTGCATCAGGGAAAAGGCAACCCTCACAGGGCTTAGAGTTCCCAAAAGCTGAATGTCTTTATTTCCCCAAACAAATAGTAGTCAGCTCCACTGAAAACTATGACACTTACAATGTTTCCTGGGCTTTATAAACTTCAGTAATTTTCCCACATATTTTGAGCTTCCCTTCAACAAAGGATGTGTGAATTTAGAAAACATAGCCATGTACAAGGTATACATCAATAGTAATAATGGCATTAATAATATTGTACAACCAATCACCAGAATTTTTAACCTTACCACATCATAGTTCAATGAATTCCTCTCACTAATATTCTCTCTCATCTTTCGCTACCCAGTTTTTCCCCTGAAGCAAGATATACAGCACTCAGATATCCAGTACAGTAGAAGAGCTTTCTTCAAGTGTTTGTATCTTATTAAGTGTCTTTTACAAATTCATCTCTTCCTTTTTTTTTAAATAGTATCGATGACTAGTTTCAAATATCCAACATTAAATGGACATAAAAAAGTGACATTAACTAGAAACTTTCATTTTCAAGTTTTAGTTTCTTCATCGGTTTCTTGCAGAAAGAATTAATTGAGCTTTAGAAATTCTTCTAGACCCTGTAATTTATGAATATTGATGAGTATTAACAATATACAAAGCACTTCATCACTAATTCCGTACATGTCTCAATTAGTGCCTTAAAATTAAACATTATAAATTAGATGGGAAAAATATTCATAAGTAAAATCATAGGATTACTCAAGAAAGATTCAGTTAATTACACAGTCTTGGCCAGTCTTCTGTATCTTGGAATGCCTTAGGTGACCTTTAACTCTCACATATGTGTTGTTATAACCAGATTCACCTCCATCTCATTTATTTTACAACATAATAAAATAATTGAAGCCACAGGTTCTGAAGATGCTATTAGCCTTTTGACCTCCAAGTTCCCTAAGGGAAGGCCCAAGACTCTAAACATTCATTAATATATGATACTAGCAAGAGATAAAAATGAAATATTTAGTAATAATACTGTAGAATCATATTAACTACCAGATCTCAACTCTGATTTATTATCTTCTTAGTTGATTTGGGACAAGAACCGATTCTGCACATATCTCTATTTTCTGATCTATACAATGGTGAAGGCAGTAAAATCGACCTATAATAAAGATAATGTCATTTACATCTGTAAATGTTTCTAAATAATTACCAGAAAAATAACATATTCTTGATAAGTGTAATATTATTTAGTGCTGGGTGGGAGGTTATTAATATAGCCAAAATTTCTAAATTTTGCTCAACAAAGGTAATTATGAATCATGCAATTCTGATACAGAGGCCGTCTAACTCTGCTGCAGCCTCAAAAAGTATAGTAAGAACTAATGAATACCTTTGAAATTTGGAAGCTATCATCAATATAACTGAATATATGTCAGTGTATTTAAAGAACACCAGAGTATGGGTGATAAAAACACAACGGTTTTTTACTTGGATGGCTTTAAATTTTCCCTCTCTCTTATTTATGCAGAACTTGATCCCTTGGCCATTCAGAGACCATTCTCATCTCTTCCCTTGGCACCATCTCTGTTTTTGTATAATATGAACAAAACTATTAGTAAGTGCATTCACTCATCCTATGTTGTCCTATAGAGTTTTGACTGAGATTATATTTTCCATTTTTTTGTTTTTTTTCTGTTTTTTATTGTTTTTTAATTTTTTTCATGTGTTTCTATTTTTTATTATTGTTAAAAGAAAAATTTACATTTACTCCCCTTGTTCCTGGCCCTCCCGCTCCCCCACTACCCCACCACCCTCCCCCTGCTTCCTTAAGATGGGGCAGGATACCCTGCCCTATGGGAAGCCCAAGGCCCTCCCCCCTCCATCTCGGCCTAAGAAGGTGTGCATCCATATAGAATAGGTTCCCAAAAGGCCAATATATGCAGAAGAGATAGGCCCCTGTGCCATTATCATTGGCTTATCTGTCAGTCCCCATTGGCAGCCACATTCAGAGAGTCCGGTTTGGTCATATGCTCCTTCAGTCCTGGTCCAGCTGGATTTGATGAGCTCCCAATAGATCAAGCACACTGTCTCTGTTGGTGGGCCATTCCCTCATGGTCCTGATTTCCTTGAGACAGGGTTTCTCTGTGGCTTTGGAGCCTGTCCTGGAACTAGTTCTAGTAGACCAGGCTGGTCTTGAACTCACAAGGATCCGCCTGTCTCTGCCTCCCGAGTGCTGGGATTAAAGGCGTGTGCCACCACTGCCCGGCTATATTTTCTATTTTAAAAATATTCTAGTTTAACATTTTTATGTTTCTACATCTGATACATGTGCACTCCTTAAGCTGAATGCTAAGTGATAAAAAACATACAGACTTTTAGAATGGAAAAGTTTTTCTCATGTTATAATACCTGAAAGGTAGCTATGCTTACTCCCAATTTTGCAAAGGAGTAGTTTAAGACACGGTGGCTTAATAATCAATTCAAGATTAAACTATGTACAGCCCTGCTAATCATATTCTGTGTTAATTTTAGATAACTCAAGTCAGTTCATGTATTCTGTATTAAGCATCATTCTCCCCCCGCCTTTTATAACCTGAAATGACTACCTTTAAGTATCAAAAGTACAAATTGCTGAATTGTTTCCAACTATCAGAAGATGTCAAAATCAATGGACATCACTTTTGAGATAAGCTTCCTAAGGACTATGATTTTGTCTCACGCTTTCACTAGTTCCATGTAACAATGCAGCTGCTATTGTATAGCCTACATTTGATTTAAAGATGCTATAAGGTAAGGGACTTTGGATGCCACCAACCAGCAGAGAAAGGAAAACAAAGGTCTTTTGGGTCAAAACCTCCTAGCACTTGAGAAGTAGGGGTTGAAGTGCCATAAATTAAAGCAAAGTTTGAAGCTACCTGAGATACAGGACATGCGGTCTGAAAAACTGTAAAGGAATATTATGTTTTCACAATTTTTAAAATGAAATAAGAAAGTGGAGTACATTTATCTAGGGGCTATACTCAGCCTTTTAAAATGAAATTATGGAGCTGGGCAGTGGTGGTGCATACCTTTAATCCAGCACTCAGAAGGCAGAGGCAGGTGGACTTCTGTGAGTTTAAGGCCAGCCTGGTCTACAAGAACTAGTTCCAGGACAGGATCCAAAGCTACAGAGAAACCCTGTCTTGAAAAACCAAAAAAAAAAAAGAAAAATGAAATTATGTAATTCACAGGTAAATAGACACTACTTGAAAAATATCATCTTGAGCGAGGTAACCCAGACCCAGACAAATATGGCATGTATTTGCTAATATGTATATGCTAGAAGTTAACTCAATCATAACCAAGCTACAATCTATAGAATAACGGAGGTTAGGTACAGAATAAAGCACTATGGGTAACAGAAAGATCTAACTAAAAAAAGGTACTAGAATATAAAGTTGTAGATAGATTGAGGGTGGATGGAACATGCAGGTCAAAAGTGCAGAGGGAGGAAATAGGGGAATGTCAGAGGAAATACAGGGTGAGTTTGCTGAAATTAAGGTCCATTAGACAGGGGTAGATGAAAATCTAATAAAGCAGAAGCTTCCTAAAATATATAGATAAATGAAGGTGAGCTAAATGAAAGTGCCAAATAATACTCAAAGAGTCTGGGATGTTTGGGTTAAGACTTCACCTCAGCCCCTGCTGGTATCCACATACCCAAAGATTCCAGAATGTTTGGGTGGAAGTTCCATCCCAAGCCCTGTCCTCTGGGAGTTGCCTCAGTCTAGACTCCACCCCTGAGAGAGCCTGCCAAATGATAACCCCATCCAGAGATGCTCAAGACCACTCCCATAGGGTATGTAAACTGCCACACAGAGGAAAAAAAATCATGGTTTTTTTTTTGTTGTTGTTGTTGTTTGTTTTTTAATCTTCCTTCCAAGTCTCCTCTCTCTGGGGCTGGAAGGCCACCCAGGAGTACTGCTATCCATTAAACCTGGGCTTTTTTTTTTCATTTCTTTTTTATTATTATTGTTAAAGAAAAATTTACATTTACTCCCCTTATTCCTGGCCCTCCCGCTCCCCCACTACCCCACCACCCTCCCCCTGCTTCCTTAAGATGGGGCAGGATACCCTGCCCTATGGGAAGCCCAAGGCCCTCCCTCCTCCATATCGGTCTAGGAAGATGTGCATCCATATAGAATAAGTTCCCAAAAAGCCAATACATGCAGAAGAGCTAGGTCCCGGTGCCATTATCACTCTATTACAAAGCTACAGTATTGAAAACAGCTTGGTTTTGGCATAAAAACAGAGACACTGACCAATGGAATCGAATTGAAGATCCGGATATTAGTCCACAAACCTATGAACACCTAATATTTGACAAAGAAACTAAAAGTATATGATGGAAGAATGAAAGCATCTTTAACAAATGGTGCTGGCATAATTGGATGTCAACCTGTAGGAGAATGAAAATTGATCCTTCTCTATCACCATGCACAAAACTTAAGTCTAAATGGATTAAAGACCTCAATATAAATCCGACCACACTGAACCTCATAGAAGAGAAAGTGGGAAGTAGCTTGCAATACATGGGCACAGGAGATCACTTCCTATGTAAAACCCCAGTGGCACAGACAATAAGAATAACAATTAATAAATGGGACCTCCTGAAACTGAGAAGCTTCTGTAAAGCAAAAGACACAGTCAGTAAGACAAAAAGGCATCCTACTGAATGGGAGAAGATCTTCACTAACCCCACATCAGACAAAGGCCTGATCTCCAAGATATACAAAGAACTCAAGAAACTGGACATAAAAATTCTAAATTCCCCAATTAAAAAATGGGGTAATGATCTGAACAAAGAATTCTCAACAGAAGAAGTTCGCATGGCCAAAAGATACTTAAGGTCATGTTCATCTTCCTTAGCGATCAGGGAAATGCAAATCAAAACAACTTTGAGATACCATCTTACCCCTGTCAGAATGGCTAAAATCAAAAACACCAATGATAACCTATGCTGGAGAGGATGTGGAGTAAGGGGATCACTCCTCCATTGCTGGTGGGAATGCAAACTTGTGCAACCACTTTGGAAATCAGTGTGGCGGTTTCTCAGGAAACTGGGCTTTTTTTTTTTTAAATTCGGTTTGATTTGGTCTGATTTGTATTATTGTGTTGGCGAAGAGGTTTATCGGGGTGCAAAAACTTTTCACATAGGTTAATGCCTCTTTCAGCGATCATAGAGAAGCTTCCCTCAGCAGCAGATGGGAACAAATATAGAGACTCACAGTCTGACAACAAATAGAGAGTGAGAGACTATAGTACACTCAGCCCTAAAGCAGATATCTCCTTCAAATTCCTCTTCTCAGGCTCACAGAAAGCCATAGAAGAGATGGCAGAAAGAGTGTGACAGCCAGAGGACATGGAGGATACCAAGAAAACAAGCCTTCTAAACCAACATGATTGATTAACACATGAACTCACACACCCGGGCAGCATGTCTGTGATAGGGCCTGAACAGGTCTGGAGAAGATGGGTCCAAAAGTTGAAAGGAGAAGTGGACACATGCACCCATCGCTAACCCAGAAGCTATCTCCAATTGATAACCACTTGCAAATTAAAATTTAATTTCCTCCAATAGAGTCTCACTGGGGAAGCAAATTACCCTTAACTGTAGGTTGCATTTCCATCAGAAGAAGGTCAATAAGAAATGAATTCAGTGGCACCTTTGGAAGTTCCTTGCTTATAGCATAATGACAGAGCTTTACCTTAAGTTTTTGGTTGTATGTTTTGATCTTGTCTTATTTTTATTTTCATATTTATTTTATTTATATATTATTTTCTTTCCTCTTTTTAGCCTAGATGTCCTCTGCATATACATTATGTCTTCTAGTTTAGTGTTTTTACGGGACTGCTGAATGTATGAATTTGTGGGTCTGTTTCTTGTGCCTTTTCTCGGGCTCCTTTCCTTTTGCTTGTTTGTGTTGTTCAGTTCCAATTAGTTTTTATTCATCTCATTTCATTAGATTATTATCACATAAAAGCCTGTTTGTTCCTGATGAGAGAAAGAAATCTAACAGGATTTTTAAATGAAATAAAATTGGATGTTACCATCAAAGTATGAAGCTTTCTTGTAAAGGTAAGTATTTAGACAAATGCGGAATCCTTTAATAGTGCAATTGTGGCTAACAACTAATTTTAATACAGGTTTTAAATTTGAACTACAAAAGCTTAAAACTTATAGAAACACAATGCAAAAATATGTTATGCTACCAACCACAAAGAATAGGGGCTAATGTGCATTAAAGAATAAAAATAGTGGTCTTGATTGAACTTACCAAGTTAAAACTTGTAATTATGAAATGTCTTAGGCTCTTGTTAGCAACCATGGTGAGGCTGGGGGGTTTCACAGTAGATTTCAAGAGAAAATCTGCCAAGAATACAGCATATGAATAGCAAACCAATCCAAATAAACACAATGGTAGATTCTAGGGGCTTGAGCAGGGGAATGAGAAATTCTTTCTTCTCACCAATGGTATGTGACAATTGGTTAAATTGCTCTATCAAAAGAGCAAAACTTACACAAACTCACAAAAGCTAAGGCAGCATACAAAGGGCCTGCATAGGTCTGTAACCTTACGTTACAACTTCCAGTTTAGTGTTTTTATGGGATTCCTGGGTATGTAAACGGGTGGGTCTGGCTGTTGTGCCTTTTCTTTAGTTCTTTTCTTCTGTTTGTCTGTGGGCAGCCAACTTCAAAGTGATAGTTTTGTTTTATCTTATTATATTGTATTAGGTTATGTATTTTTAAATGAATGAATGAAACATAGCCACTAGGGTAAAGGTTAACAACTGAACTTTTATTTATACCTGCTGACAGAGGGAACAATCCGTTTTCTACACTGGATAACACTGGGTATATCCACCAATCCAAGGCAGATCTCTTGTTCAGAAATAGTTGACAAATAAATCATGGACTCCGAGGTTTGTTTTTGTTTTGTGCTTTTATTTTAGGACAGTTTGGTGTTTTATAGTTGTTGTTGGGTATCCAAATATTTCTTTTTCTCTTTTTGGTGATGCATTTTGTTTTTTAGGTTTGGACATTCGGTTGCATTTGGTGTTTGGTTTGTTTGTTGAGGAGAAACTTAAAGTTGGGTGAGTAGCAAGGAGAAGGGGAGGATCTGGATGAACGTGGCATGGCAGAAGAATATGATCAAAATATATTTAAATTCAAAATTGTTTTAAATAATACATGTTTAAAAATGAATTATACTAGATTATAGCTGTCTGCAACTGCACTTTAATGGGAAATGAGGCAGGATGTCTGAAAGGAATGGGTGAAAGTGTTGGATCCCTAGGCTTGGGCATCCAGATCTAGCTTTGCTGCAGCTTGCAGGCAGCTTCCTTACAGTAAGAATGCACACTATATAAAAACCCCAGGGTGGAAAAATTACAATCTGTACAAACCATTAAACAAAGGGAGCAAAGTCATTGAGTTCATATCAGACAAAGCAGAGTCAAAAACTGTCAAACACTCAAAAAGTTATGAAATAATGACAAGTCAATTCGCCCAAAGAAATACCAAGCATTGATACACCAGCTATCATTACAGTAACATATATGAAAACCGTCATTGCATTGACCCTGGCAGAACTGAGGAGAAAGCAATCATAAATAAAGGATTTATTTCGACACCTCTCTTTGATTACTAGATAAAAACAGACAGCACCCTAAAGGAATGAGGAGTTTTTTCTTTTATTTTGGTTTTTGTTTGTTTGATTTTTGTTTGTATTTTTTTTAGCATGATTGGTTAAATTCACTAGTATTTTATGCAGAACACATCAGCAACCCAATGAAAATCCTTCACAAAAGACCCACACTGATCTTAAATACAGACAGCATGGAAAGATTTTCCTGAGATTAGAAAATGTCCTGTCATCTTTATACTGCATAATACTGAAGTCTTAGGCAGAACACTTGAATAAATAATTAAACAAACAGATGATGTCTATTAAGACATAAACACTCTCCCTTGGCAGATGATTTTTATATAGAAAACTGGATTCCACATGCACATTGTTTAATAAATTTTTCACATCAGCAGTTCAGAAAACTGTACTTATTTTTATACTCCACACTAATAATAAGAGAAGACTCTAGGCAGGTAGAAGTGTCATCTGCTTTGCAGGAATCATTTGAATATATGAGTCTCTATATGTCAGTGTCCTCTGTCACAAATATCATGGTCAACAGTCAGTAATAAACAGTGCCATTTAAAAAGGGCATCATCCATGGTTAATAATTCCCTTCATGGATGTGGACAACAGGTCTTTAATAAATTTACTAAATCCTGGGACTTCTTCGAGATAAGACTCGTCAGGCTTTCTACACACACACACACACACACACACACACACACACACACACACACAAACACACACACACAATCTTGTATTACAACCTAAATAAATCCGTTCTAACTCCAAAAGTAGGTATTATACATCTGAGGATAGAAGGGGGTATCTATCATGTTGGTACCTTATGTACTCACCAAATCATTACTTCTCAAACAGGTAGAGATTTTCAGAGCCGCTGTCCTATCTCCCTGCTTTTTTCATCTCCCCTTTTTTAGGAAGCTGTTGAGATTAAAACAAGCTTGCCTTACTGGTTTATTTTCCAAAATCCAATGGTCCATTTGGGCAAGCAAGCTTTAAATTTTAGGAGAACAAGAACACAAAAAAGAAACTTTGTCCCATTGTGACAATAACAAGTAATATTAAATGAAATTAGCAGCAAGAATCCCATTTACAATGATGCCAGATTAATACAATACTCAGCAAGGAAATTCAATCAAGACAACTGAGAATTTAAATTTATACACTTGAAAGCTCTAAAGCATTTCTGAACTAAACAAGAGAAGCTGCTTCTAAGTTGAAATGTTTGCATCAAGATGTCAAACATTGAGTCTGTTTTTAAAGGAGTAGAAGACTTTTGTTGTTAAAATGCTTGTTCTACGCATAAATAAAGTACATATTCAATATAAGGCCAAAAAATATCTCAATGGCTATTTTGTAGAAATGAAAATAAATGGAAATATAGTTTCTTCCCTAGGTGACGGAGATGCTCCACCCCAGGAATATCAATTCTATGGTATCTTAAGTAAGACCAGAATACTGTCAAAACCAGTTGACATGTCAGACATGAATCTCAGAAGGCCCCACAATAGATTGAGAGCTGAAAGTCGTCAATGACTACTCAGAGGGAGAGTCATCATCCCTATGGATAGGCTCCCAGTGGCAAGACTTAAGAGTAAACACATAGGAACAACATTAAATGAATTCAAAATTAAATACTCTGTTGACCTAAGTAACTATTCTTATTAGACACACACACACACACACACACACAATAATTGCCTCTACAAACATTATATATTACAGAAGATAACTCCATTCCATCCTTTGGCACCAGTTGAAAATCTAAGCACTTTGACAGACCAGGTGATTAGATGGGCAATATTTTTTTAAGAGTCCAATTTGTATAGTACATAAGAATGGCTTAGACATAGAATGTGCTTCCAACAGCATAACGTGAGGAATCAGTCAGCATCAAAACTGAAGTAAAAGCAGGAAGTTTTAAATGGGCAAGGACAGGAATCCATGACTGACCTACTGAGGATTAGTAGTTTTCCTACCTGCGTGTGTGTTCCATTTCATTTACTGCTAACAAGACTGACTGTGTTCAATGCTGACATCACCATCTATGCAGCTTCTGCACATGGTGAATAAAACTGAAAAATTATAATAAATATCTGATTTTTCCTCTGAGGTTTTACTTGTGTATGCATGTGTGTTCATATGTCAGGAGTGTCCCTATGTTAGAATGGTTCACTATTTAATCCCAAAGGTATTTCTAGGGAATTTATGTGAAGTACAGTTAAAGTTCCAGTAGCTGTTGCTTGGAGTAATAAATCACCGAATGTGATTATAACTTCATATTTTATAAATGTCCTCAGTCACGCAGTTTGATTATTCTAGGAACATACAGGTGTAGGAGGTTTTTCTGTTCATGTGTTGCTTTCATTTGTTAATAAATAAAGAAACTGCTTTGGGCCTCAGGGCAGAACTTCAGTAGGCACAGAAGACAAACCTGAATGCTGGGAAGATGGGCAGAGTGAAAGAAGCCATGGATCCTCTGCCTCAGATGGACACTGGTTAGAACCTTGCTGGTAAGCTACAGCCATGTGGCAATACAGAGATTAATGGAGATGGATTAAACTAATATATAAGAGTTAGCCTTTAAAAAGTTAGAGCTAATGGCCAAGCATTGTTTTAATTAATACAGTTTCTGTTGTGGTTATTTCTGGTGTAAGCTAGCCAGGTGGCAAGAACAAACAAGCCCTCTCCTTGCAACAATATACTGTGGTGATCAGATGAGGAGTCACAGTTCATCTGACCAATTACCTTTGCTAATACCAGAAATGGTTTGTTACTTCTTCTAACTATATCAGAACATGAACTATCTTGAGCCAGATCTAAGAGTCTCTGAAATTGATAGTTCCTTAAAGGTAAAGAGGAGGAAAAGAGTTTATGTTTGAGTTATTTTAATTCCTTCATTATTTTCAATAACATAGCTATATGAGTAAAATAAAGTAAAATCCAAATTATTATTAATTGCACACTATTTTGAAAAATGCTTCTGAATACTATATTAATAATCTGTTTGCCACAGTACAGAAAAAATTATAGCCTAAATTTAAATGTTAGAAATGTATATGAAGTTACATTAAAAATATATATTCATTTTCTGACAAATTGAAAATATTTAATTCATACTTATTGCATTGCTAACTCACCAACAGTTTATTTATGAAAATGTGATAATTTTTTAAATATTAAGGTTTTTCTTGATTTTGTTTTTTTTCTTATTTCATACAAGACAGTAAGCTTCTTGATGTTAATCACAATAAATACTATATTACATTTTTATCTGTTAGGGGAATCATCTTTTAAATAAATACAAACATAGCAACAGATGCATACATGCTTTTAGCTACAGATATTATAATTCTACCTCTAGATAACAGGAACAAATTTGCCAGAACAGAATGGGTTCTGATGGGTGGTTATCAGGGATTCCTCTTCTATCAAAGTAATGGTTAAAAAGAGAAGCTTAAAAGTGGTAAGGGAGAGCAACCATAACTGACTAGATAAAGAGATTTTCTTTTTTTACTTTCACTGGTATAATGAGATAAGTGAACAAAAAATACCTTAGCAGGGTAATAAGAGGATATTAAACTAGACCACATCCAGACATCTAGCTGAAACAAGCCTACATCCAGGCTTCTGGCTGAAACTAGACCACATCCAGGTTTCTGGCTGAAACTAGACTATATCCAGACTTCTGATGGCCTTATTAATTGGCATCAGCATGAATTTAGCATTTAGTGTTTTTACAATAGCATCTGAACCCATTCACTCAAATATTTTTATACCTCAGTAGTGTCTAAAAACACTATATAAGATATTGTGACCTGCCGGGCGTGGTGGCGCACGGCTTTAATCCCAGCACTCGGGAGGCAGAGGCAGGCGGATCTCTGTGAGTTCGAGACCAGCCTGGTCTACGAGAGCTAGTTCTAGGGCAGGCTCCAAAGCCACAGAGAAACCCTGTCTCAAAAAACCAAAAAAAAAAAAAAGATATTGTGACCTTTTTTAAAACTGCTATGATAAAGGCAAGATAGAGAAGTTAAAACTATAAAGATGTTTCTGTATTATCATTTTATAAATGAGCAAAAATCATTTATTATTTTACGAATATATGCTTCAGTTCAGTTTTAGAGATACAACTACGTTACAACTAAGCACTAAAGTGAGATAATTTTGAACTTAATGATGAAAGTAATATCATTTTTAAATGGATAATTAATAATATAAAAGTACCTTCTAAATTATTATACAATTTTATTATGTATTTTGAAATAGAGTTGCAGAATATAGTATTCATTGAGAAAATAGCAACTACTTCAATATTTTATCTATATGAAGAAAGTCATTTGCATCTTTAAACAATCAGTATAATTTTTAGGTTCTCAAATTTTCATCTATGAATTTGTGTTGCTGGGACCTCAAACCCAGATAGACAAATGAACAAACTGGTAATGAAAACTGTACAGCATACATACTTTTTAAATACATAAGCCTATGGTTTTCACAGTCTGTATAAAATTTGCAATTTTCATCAAGTTGCCTATTTAGTTTATATGTTACTTTTAGAAATAACATGAAAAATTAAACAATATAGATGACATTTTCAAGTGAATGCAACAGAATAACAGTGTAGTGATATTTTTTGTATATTAATAAATAAAGTTTGCCTGAGGATCACAGTGCAAAGCTAAGCCACTAAAAGTTAGGGAGTGGTGGCTCCCCCCGCCTTAATTCCAGTGTTTGGGAGTCACACACCCTTAATGCCAGCACTAGGGTGATAGAGACATGAGTGATATGGCTTGGTGGAGAGAGAAATATAAAAAAATAAAAGCCAGGAACTCATTGGAGTGTGGAGTCTGAGGTTTGGTGGAGACCCAGCACAGTCTAGAGAGTCTGAAGATTGCCCCTTTGGTCTGAGCAGTGATAGAGGTAGAAGGTCTCTCTAGTGTCGTACTGCTCCACCACTCTGATCTTCAGCTTTAACCCCTGTATTTGTCTCTGGGTTTTTATTATTCATGATGCATAATAGAAAACCAATGTCCAAACAATATAGACCTATAAAATGTGAGGTATGATTTTACTCAAAAATTGTTTGTCACTATATAGTACAGAATATACAAATCCTGCCAGTTTTTTTTAAAGTAGTAAATTTCTAGTATCCATGTCTAGAATCCCCATGCTGCTACTGTGTTCTGCAATATACATAGATGTTAATTAAAATTTATTCCCCACAAACAATTGTCAATGCAGTCCATTTTTAGACTCACTTTCAGGATTTCTGCACAATTTGTCTAGAACATGTCTCATAGCAGTAGGCTCTGACATTTTAGACACATTATTCTTAAGGCCTCCAGAATCCTCACTTCCATCTTTATATTTTTTAATTAACCATTGTTTGACAATTTATCTTTTATTTTGAGATTAAAATTACATCATGTTTTTCTTCCCTTTTTCCTCCTTGCTCTTTTTCAAATTAATGGCCTCATTTTTTTCATTAATTTCAACCTTTTAATCACCAAAGGCCAGACTGATAGAAATCAACAATTTTCTTGCACATACATCTCTAGAGGTCACAAACACCTCTAGATACCGAGTCCAGTATCTTCAGTACTCTGAAGTTTAGGTAATTTTTAATAATTATAATATTAACTTTCATACTACATTAATCATATGGGTGATTCAGAAATCTACAGATTGTGGCATACTTGCTTGTGTAATGGAATATCTCAATTTTTATTAAATCCATCACAAGTTAAAAACAGAAACCTAAATGAATGTTCAGGAGCTTCTGGAAATGAAATAAGCTATTTAGTAAGGATGATTATATGTTTATAGTGATTAATTGGCTATTTTCCAGCAAACATTTCCAAATTTTCTATGTAGTGACAAATTTATATTTAAAGATTCCTCACCTGGTGCTATTTCTGACAGGTATCTATTTTTACAATAATGTTTTTGGCAATATGTATTTTACATAATAATAGAAAGAACATCAATGATAATAAAAATAAAGCCTAATAATTACAGTGAACTACTTCTGCTTTTACTGGTGGTGAAATTCTCTATACATTCTAATGAAAATGTCTTCTGTATTACTTATGACTTGAATCCAATATTTTTCTGGGAATTGTTTGAGTTTATAATTACAGCTAACCCACCACAATTTCACATGGCTGGCTGATTCTTCTCATAGAACATGATTTGTCATTTCACCTAGAGAAGCCAGCCAGAGGATTAGAGCTTTCTGTCCTTAGTCCAGTAGTCTCTAGCCCCTGGCCTCATCCGGCTTCATGCTTCTGCACCGTATCTCAAGAGGTAGTCTTCTCATCACTGTTTCCTCATGACAACCTCTCCAAACTTGAAACTTTTTATCTCTACCATATCCTGAGGTTTTAGCAAAATTTTACATAAAATGCTTTCATTCCTTCTTAATTTGGACTTTTCCATGGTAGATGAAAATTTGAAAGGGACAGAAACACAGATGATCATAGAAACCACAAATAGCTGACAGTTTCTAACAGCTTACTTCCATGAACTAGAGCCTACAAGTTTTTAGAAGAAGCTGTAGTGTAAGTGGGCATACTACTTTACAGATGTAGGTAGTAGTTCTGTAACTTGGCTCTAGAAGAATTATGAAATAAACTACCCATGTCCCAAAAGATGCCCGAAGTAAAGCTATGCAGCTGTTTTTCAAATGTTTACAGTTTTACTATTTTTATTCTAAATAGGGAACATTTTTGGGAGGTAAGCAGTATTCACGTATTGTTGCAGTTGACTCTCTGTTGCTCTGTTAAACACTCTGACCAAGCACAAGTGAAGGAGGAGAGGTTTATCTTGCTTAACGTTTCCAGTCCATCAACAAGGGAGCCAAGGCAGGAACCAAGAGACAGAAACTGAAGCAGACCATGCTGAGAGATGGAGGAAGCTGCTTTTTAAGGACTTTTGAACTCCCATGATTTGTTCAGCTTCCTTTACTATACAACCCAGGTTTACATGGTCAACGATGGCTCTAGTCACAGCAGATAGAATCCACCCACATAAATTAATAATTAAGAAAATGTCCCACTACATGTCCACTAGCCAAATTGCTGCAGATAATTCTTCATTTGAGATTCCCATGTCTCAGGTATGTTAACGTTTCTATAAAGTTGGCAAAATCTAGCAATGGTACATATGATTTCTCTTGTCTTTGTGATTCCTTTTAATATTTTTTTATTTTTATTAGCTCTTATTTAAAAAAAAGAGTACTTGAGGTGATAGGCAGTAATTCCTAGATAGTTTTAAGTAAAATTCTCAGAGAAGCCAGCTACTAAGAGTCTTAGTTTATTAAGTTGTGGTATATTAAAGTTAACACAACTCTAAGTATATGTGTCCTAATTTGTTTTGTTATGTTGTTAAAGATTTCAATCCAAAACAACTTGAAATTGGAAAGGATTTATTGATGCTTATATTTCCACATCACTGAGGGAAATCAGAGCAGGAAGTTGAGGCAGGAACCAAACCACAGATTTGAAGGAACATTGTTTCTGGGCTTGCTTCCTTGCTGATGCTCACTTAGTTTCACAGAGAATAGGCTGACCAGCCTGACCCCAACCGCCATCAATTATCAATCAAGACACTGTCACAGACATGGCTGAGCTAAATTGAGGAAATTCTTCAATTGAGGACCCCATTTTCCAGGTGATTTTTCCACGTTGTGTCGAGTTGACAGCAAAAACGAACCGGCACAACATTACAGTGTTAATTCTGACCTATAGGGCAAAACAATGTAATTTAAAGCACACTTTTTCTTAGTAGCTCACCTCAATTAAATTAAAATCAGAAGAGAACAACAATTTAGAGTTGTGTTGTTTGTGGTTTTTGGTTCTGTTTTATTTTATAAAAGGTAATATTGAACCTAGGCCTTCACCAAGCCAGGTAGGCACATTACTTTCTAGATATTTATTACTCAAACTTTAATTTTATTTTGAAACAGGATCCAGATAAGTTATACAAGCTACCTTTGTACTCACTCTGCAACATAAGATGGCTTTGAACTTGTTATTCTCCTGATAAAGCCTCACAAGCAACTGGCATTAGAGGTGCAACTGTAACCCTGGATTTTGGTAATACTATTTTGCAAACAGATTAGAGATGTCTTCTATCAGTAATGCCATTCTGATATTTTTATACAGATTTCTTTCTCTTTAATAATATCCTTTCATGACTGACTTCCAACAGAGAAGAAAATACATGGCTCTCAAATCAGTAGTCTCACTAAAAATTATGCTAGGAGGCTACACTGGCAAATACATTACACAGAATATAGTCACCTTCTGTGTTTGTGTAGGGAATGCTCCCAGGATCACCTGTCCCAAAATGACAGAATCTATCCAAGTCCCTAAGCCTTTCACACAAAGGCATAGTAGTTTATATCTAACACACCCATCAACTTCTATATGCTTAAAATGACCTCTATACCTTTATGAATTTGGTATATATACTATGATGAGATTACTGGTAAGCAACCTTCATAGTGTATTATTTCAGGATTAATAAAAAGAGAAATATTTGTATGTGTTTTCTGGTGTTTTCAATCCACAGATGATAGCTGAACCTACAGATTCAAAATCCAAGGCGATGAAAGAACTGGTTATAATCAATATTAAACGCAGGAAACTTCTTATATGCTCAGTTTCTACCAAAAATATTTGTCTGCCTCCACTGGGGATAGACTAACATTTAAAACTCTGACAAACAGGAATTATAATTCTGAAGACCCTAAGCGTTCCTGAATTTGTAGAGTTCTATCTACTATGGTTGCATATTATACTTGCTCTAGTAAATGCTTTTCATTTTTTTCTGATCTGACCCTAGCTATGTTTCATCTACAAGAGGCTGCTACCATTTAACTATAATCCTCCAGGAGGCCTCCAGTAAACCTGGGATCCTGCCTGACCAAATTCACTAGTACTTTGCCTGACAGTAGAAGGGCAGAGCTCAGCAAATGATGTTTCTGCTTCTTTCCATTGCCATCACTGGGCTGCTAGTTTTATGCACCTTGTCACAAACTTCAGTCATCTGAGAGGAGAGAGCCTCAATTGAGAATCTGCCTCCATAAGATTGGGATGTAGGCAGACTTCCTTCCTTAATGAACAGTGATATAGAAGTGTGAGCTAAATAAAACTTCTCTTTCCTAAGTTGCTTTTCATCCTGGTGTCTCATTACAGCAATAGTTACCCTAACTTATAAAAATCACGATAATTTATTTATTTCTCTTAGTTCTATACAAATATCTCATCATTATACTTCTAACATTTATTTCCATGTGTAATCATCTTTGAGAACATGTCTTTATAGCAATAGTCATATTCAAGGAAAAAAAAATTATTATGAGGGGCTGGAGAACTAAGTCCGCAGTTAAAGGAACTGCTGCTGTTTCAAAGGACTCGTATAGTATAGGTAGAGTTCCCAAAACCCACTTGGCAGCTCACACCAACTCTGACTAGAGTTCCAGGAAATATGAAACTCTGTTCTGGGATCTGTGTATTATAGGCACACATGTGGCATGCATGCACACAATATAAAAGGGAAATACTCACATTCAATTTCACTTTATAAAGTATTTTGAACAAAATATTCTTCATTTTATATAAGCTTGGTATTACACTAGGTACTTTTCACTAATAATTAACCATAATTAAATTAATATCATCGATTTAAAGTTTTAATTTTAAGTAGGTTAAATGCCTTACAAGTTGAAGTTATATAGTATCCATAGCACTAACTATTATAATTTGTCAAGTTTCTATCTTGTTATAATTTTTAATGTCATATGTATCTTGTGGTCACTTCAAGAACAACAGTTGCCTGCTCACTCAACCAGGCTTATAAAGTAAGCAGAGTCAATTTTTTGACAGGTCTTTTTTATTATTATTAAAGGTAACATGCTTAATTCCAAATAGATTCTGGGATCCAGAGATTAACAAAAACAAACATGTAATGGAGATGTCTCTTTAAAACCTTAAAATGAAAGCCAGGCAGTGGTGGTACATGCCTTTAATCCTAATACTCAGGAGGCAGGAGCTTGCAGAATCTGTGAGTTCGAGGTCAGCTGGTTCTGGGAGAGCTAGGAGTGTTACATAGAGAAATCTTGTTTCAAAAAACCAACAACAACAACTAAAAATCTTTTTTAAAAATGTGAAACCTCTCTAAAATTATAAAAAATATTTATTTATAATAGCATACTCAAAAATCTAAAATCCTGAAAATTTATTATACATTTTTTATTATAAAATTAAGATCCTGACATAGGAATGTATGTTTACATCAAAGAATGCTGTAGAAATGTTTTATTTCATGAAAAAATTCAATTTTTTGCAGAGTCAACAGCTTACACTGACATCTCAAGGAATATAAGAGTATAGGAAATGTTATCTCTTTGAGGTTAAAACAAAAAATTACCCCTTCCCTGAGATGTCATGTACATCAAGACAATTGTGATTATAAAGCAATTTTAACAGAACATTCCAGAAGCGACAATGAAAATATCACGCAGGGAATTCTATAATACACATTAAAATTATGTTGTGTCCTTCTCTCCTCTAAATGTTTCCATTTGTTACTTTCATTAAATATTCACCAAAGGAAGTGCTTACAAGGAAACCATACAGCCTAGCACCAGTATGTTTTCCTCACTGTGAACACAAACACAGCCCTTAAGATGCAATTTATTCTTTTTCCATTTTTTTGGCCATTTCTTCTTTATTATTTTTTTAAAAACAAACTATGCATACTCATCCCAGTTCCCACTCCCTTCCCTCCTCCCATTCCCTCCATGTACCCTCCACCAACCATCCCCCACTGCATCTACTTCTCAGAAAGAGTAAGGCACATTGCTTTGGGGAAGGTCAGGACCCTCCCTACTATATCGAGGCTGAGCAAGGTATCCATCCAAAGAGAATGGATTTCCCAAATGCCAGTATAAGCATTAGGAATAAATCCTGGTGCCCCTGCCAGTGGCCCCGCAGTCTGCCCCAGCCATACAACCATCACCCACATTCAGAGGGACTAGTTTGGTCCTATGCCGTTTCCTTCCCTGTCTGGCTGTAGCTGGTGAGCTCTCATTATTTCATGCAAACTGTTTCAGTGAGTTAACCCCATCGCGGTCTTGACCTCTTTGTTCATATTCTCACTCCTCCCATTCTTCAACTGGACTTTGGGAGGTCACTACTGTGCTCCGACGGAGTTCTCTGCCTAAGATGCAACTTCTAAGGCCATGGAGAAATTGTAAGGAGGAAAAAAAAATCCCTTCTTACTTTTCACAATACACTGAAAAGTCTAAAATGTATGAGGCTTTTATGTCCATCACTAACAACTGACAGGTTACATACAAGTGTAGTTTCAACAATATTGGGATTTTAGTTACCTTTAAATTCATATTACAGCAGTCAATCAACTGGTGGCTTTAGGCAAGAAAAGAAGATCAAATAAATGATTTTCATTTATAGCTGGGTTTCTTACCTATTCTTAGTCATGAAACAGCCGACAAATGTACTTTGGTACATGATTACATCTCATTTATACATACAAATAAAATTTCAATAAATAAAGCTAAAATCCCAGTAGAGCTTGCACCCTATCACATTTCTCCTGATGACTTCTAAGACTGAAAGTACATAAAAAGTTATTTGTTTCTCCAGAAAGCAACATTTCATTACTAAAAGAACACAATGTAGAACCCTAGGTTCTTGGATAGCTCTTTGGATACAATTTCACCTTTCTTTTTATTTCAATATAAAAAATAATTCACTTGACCATACTTTTCTTTCTCTGCATAAAATCTTCCTGGGAATAAAGGCTCTCTTTCAGAAATCTATGACAATGAAGCTTTATATCATATATATTAAGGACCATATACAAAATATTGTTGCTTCTTCAAATTATATGATTTTCTTTAGATTAAGACTAAAGTCAAAATAAGCAAAAATCATTTACCCTCTTAATAAGGTTATAGTTTATTTACTTGAGGAGATATGTGCATGTGCACAAGTGTATGTATGTGTATTTGCAGTGTACACATGCACACACACACACACAAGGATGAGATTAGTGTAGATTGACAATTCATTTCTTTTGCAGCCTGTACCCTGAAGATAAAACTTATCTGAGTAAAAATTATGAAAGGAGCCTTCAGCACTAAAGCCCTTGATTTTTCTTGAGAATTCAAATTACATGGGCCTCTTTTATCTGTACTAAAGTACTTTCCTTGGGACAATTCATAAATAGTCCAGGCATTCCCTGTGATCTGCCCCACATATTGACACTGACTCACAGGGAAGATAGTGTTGTCTGAGTCACACACATAGGATGAACAAGCAGAACCAGAACAAAACAGCTGGAATAAGTATGCATCTAGGAATCCCTTTCTAATCTCTAGGAAGATGTTCTGGAGTTTCCCCTTTGTCTAGTTTTAACTGAATTCACTTCCACAGCAGATACTCTAGATAGAATCTTTCCCATGTATCCTTTGGTTGTCAATTTAAGAGCTTAAAGGACGGAGTCATCAGAAAGAAACTAAGGACACAGTAATCAATTTTGATCAATAAAAGTTGTTGAGAGAACACTGCTAATTACAAAGCATTCTCAGGGCTGTTTCGGTGGGTAAGAGCACTGGCTACTCATCTAGAGGTTCTGTTTTTAATTCCCAGCAATGGCACGGCAGTTCACAATATCTGTAACTTCAGTTAGAAAGGTTCTGAAAGCCTCTTCTTACTTCCTGAGGAACCAAGAGCACATGTATTTTATATATATACATATAGACAAAATCAAACATTCTCATGTGTGTAGCCCTTAGCTCAATAATATTAAAGTTACTGAAAGAACATGGCAGAACCATGTGCTTATTAAAGAACAATGTCCTTTAATAAGGACAATCTTTAAAACAGTATATAGTTGACTAAAACAAAGGTAAGGAATCTGTCTATGGATTATGTTCAAACTAATTAAATATAACCTACTTCCTGAGAATAAAATCTTGATAGATTTCGACAAAATTATATAACTTATTAGAGAATTTTAATTGTTACTTATTCTTATTGTGAAAGCCAGTGAGAGGGTTATTCTAATTCAGCAATCATAAATGATAATCTCAATCCACTCACTTGCTATAATATGATTCTTGGCAAATAGTGATGTGTCATTAATTTCAAATTATTCACAAAGAAAATTCTCTTCATCTTACTTACAATTTTGAACCTAGTCAATTCTCAAAGTAATTTCAAATTACTGGATACTTTTACTAGAATTATTTAGTCATTGAAAAATATAGAAAGAGATATTTGAAGAAGAAAAATAAATGGCAGGCTAAAGAAGAAAAATCATGTCCTCCCACTAAATTATAAAGAATGATGTTTTAGCTACTACTCTGGTAATTATGTCTTTATTTCATTATTTCTTTTAAAAGGAAGAACACTAAAGCTAAGGTAGGGACAGCAGAAGGAACTAAGAAAGACGAGAAATTGAAGAACATCCAGATACAAGTTTGACTAGTGATATAATGTAAGTCTGTAAATTAGGAGTGAAACCTCTTCACAAACCCTGCATAGGTGTGCCCACATATATATGAGCACATACATACGCCATGATACACACGCACCCAATATATTATTACCCAAAAGACAGAAGCAAGAGAGGTATTGGTAGAGAGGTCACCTAACTAAGCTTAAACACTGTCTTCTGTCCCTTGGTGTTGCTACTCTGAGGCTCAATGTAGTTTATTAATCTGAAAAAGGGGCGAGAAAAAGTGACTTCAATCATGGTAGCAATCATGTTAGGGCTTTTCCGACTGGTGCAGTTGCACCTGTTAGGAACAAGGCACATGCATTCACGGAGCATCAGATGCTGGAATGACCTCAATGCAAATTTTCTTTTCTAGAAAGCCAGTGCTTTATAGGAGCAGCTCCTTTCTATTCAGTTTCCTTAGTCTCTGTAAAATTTTACTTTTTGGTTATGGGAAAAGAAAATCAAACATGATTATAGAAAAAATATAATTCTATCCATTTTTGGCTATTATAAATAGTTCATTACTTTGTCTTCCCCCCAAATGACTCAAATATCTGTCATTTGAAATCCACTTGCAAGATTAAATCTACTAAACTATAGTAGCTATTTGAATTTTTTCTTTGTGAAAAAGTATTACATGTCTTGTAGGGAAAAAAATGACAATTACATGAAAGTCTCAAAGGGAATCTTTGGACTGTATAAAAGAAAGGGTCAACAATCATTCATAAAATAAATGTTAAATATGATTATCCTATGAAATTCATTAGAATATCTATCTAGGGAAAGAAGGAAATTAAAATTTCATAAAAATGAGAATAAGTTTGTAATCTATTTTCAGCAAGTTCTCTTGTTTCATTGAAATGCTTGCAAATACTTCATGTCATGTAGTCTTTCAAAACTGCCTTCTTTCCATATCTGCACGTGTGTCAGTGCCAGGAATGTCATACTGCAACTGGCTTAAGAAAATCATTAGTCTAAGGTGGGTTAAGGCATCAAATTGATATCTTCTCATTATCATGACATAATCAACCATTTAAGAAATCCACATCTAAAATATTATACTTAATATAAAATATGAGAAATAACCACTATCCTTGCCTTGAGCAAGCTTTGAAATGAAATAGGATAATCTATTTCACAGTTTACCTGTGAATGTGAACACTATTTAAAGAATATTGAATGCCATAGTTTTCATTTCCATCTTGGAACTTATCATTCATCCTCTTCAGAGCATCCAAATAAATAGGAAGATGTTTTATATTAGATAGTTTTCTTTACAAAAACCACAAGGTAGAACAGCAAAATAAATTTCCTTGAACTAGCCAACAGAGTAAAATCAACTGTGTCTGAATATTCTCAATCTTTTGTGTTGTATACTTGTAAAACTGTATCATTCGAAGATAGTGTTTCCTGTTACTGTCTGTTTCATGGATTCAAATCAAGTTCTTAAAAAGACCTTTCAATCCTTCAATTAAATTTTAAAAATACATAATCTTAAGTGCAGTTACATGAGACATCTTTTATACCTTGAGGCAATCAACTCCATCTATTATTTATTATAGATAAAGCTTTATGGCTAAGGACATAGCTCAACCATTAGGGTTACTTACTGCTGTTTCAGATACCCAAGTTTGGTTCCGTGCACCTGTGTCAAGCATGTCACATCTACCTCTAACTCTGGCCCCAGGGTATTTGATGCCCTTTTCTGGCTTCTGAGGGACCTAAATGCATATATACAAACCCATACACAGATAAACATGCTACACATAAGAAAAATAAAGTAAACTTTTAAAGAAATATTAAGCTTAAAAGTCTAACAAAACTGCATATTTTCTGGCCATGACTAGATGAAGTTAAACACTTCTAACAAAAAGGAGCACATGAAGACCAGGGCACCTGTGGAGTGTCTAGTCGGAACTACACTTCAGGGCACACGTTAGAATATGGATGTGAATGCAATACACTTTGCAGATGGAGCTGTAGAAATCAATCAGTGTGTAAGATCAAGGGCCTAAAATTTCAATGTCATTTCAAAAGCTGAGCATGCTATGCATAAAATTCAGAAACTGGAAACAACTTAGTTGTCCATCAACAAAGAATAGAGAGAGAAAATGTGGTGTATTTACACAAAGAAATGTTAGTCATTAAAAAAATGAAATAATGAAATTCACAGGTAAATAGATAGAACTAAATAATACCATCATGAGTTAGGTAACACAGACCCAGAAAGACAAATATCATATATCAAATATTTATATGGCTGTTAAGTTATTGATAAGCAAGCTACAATTCACGTCACTACAGAAGTAAGGTAGAGAATAGAGACAAAAGGGGTGGGGGGTCTCACTAGAAAGGGGTAAGAGACAGGTTGTGGGGGGTGATTAGAATGGGAGGATCAAGCAGGGAGGGAGAAGGAAGGAAATGACGGAGGAAATACAGGAGAGACAACTAAAACCAGGGGTTCTTTGAGGGATAGTATGGAAATAATACAGTAGAATGTTCCTAAAACATATGGATGCATTTCAAAAGAAAAAAAAGGGGGGAAAGAGATTCAAATGTACTTCTCTCATTACAATACGAAGCTTCTAATACTGAGATTGGGTTATATCAACGGAGTTCTAGGCTAAAGCAATCCCGTAGCAATACCCAATGCTATGGCATATCTTAAGGTGTTTAGAGCCTACTCTAAACCACGTTCTTGAGGTGATGAGTCCTGGGGAAACTTTCTAAAATGTGTATTCGTGGATACAGCGGGATGGATCTTAAGCAAAAGGTTCTTTTCACATATTCATCGGTCTTTAATATTCCACATATTTCTTTTTCTAAGGCTTTACCCACCAACCTCCAGATTCCTGCTACATGTGTAGAGGATTCAGTCTCAGCATCTCCACACTGTCAGGAGTCTTCCATGGCCCAGGATTGGTGCACAGCCTTGAAATGTACATATTCCACATAAAAATCACTTCTGTGAGGAAATGACATTGTGTATATCTGGGAAATTTCAGGAATTTCATGTTTTATCATAGCTAATATGTACAGTGCCCATATTAGGTAACTGAGGTGATCATTATTTTGCAGAAAAAAATAGAGTCTAAGAAGAGAAACAGCACACAAAATAGTAACTTGCCTTTAACATTCCACTTCTGTTGTTATTCAATTTTACTGCCTCTTCCAGTTCCTACCAGGGCCATCCTGAAGGTCTGAGACTATAACTTTCCAGCTATTAACACCAAAGGGATAAAGAGTAGAGGTGGCAAGAAAAACCAGACACAATTGGAGAATCTTCCCATGCTGTTTCTGTCAACATAGCCCCTCCACAACATTCCCTATCATTGCCTATGTGTGCACATACACACTTTCATATGCACAGTCACATGGTTAGGACTGGCGGGACTGGGCTTCTTTTCAGTCTCCCTAAATGGGTATATATAAAGGGCGTATTATGCAAATTGTGTTTAATTCGTATGCCAGTCCTTACATTTATACTCATAGGAGTTTAATTACACTCTGTGCAGGAAACCTAACATCTAAGAAAAGAAGTTAAAAGAGAGTAATTCATTTCTAAGAATTGTGGTGGCCAGAGAGCACTAGTACGAAATGCAGAAATATGAAACAACTGTCAAGTTAAAGAGACAGATGTTCCATAAATGAAACCGAAATTCTGGCAAGCTCCAGCACAACTTTTACTTTTATTATAATTATTTTTTCTTATGCTTTCTGACAGACTGACAAGAACCAGCAGCAGTAAGGAAAGGATGTAATCTAATAATCCCATTCCCTGAGGGCATAATTTTCACTTGAATGATAACTAAGAATTTGAATCTATAAAATCTCTGAGCAACAAGAAAAGGGCTAAGCACTTTTAGCACAAGCCAGCCAACTAGGGCAGAGTCATATCTGACTGGGCACAGATGTCAGAAATTGGCAGTGCTTGATGAACATGGCCGCCAAGGCTTAATGAGGGTCAATAAACAAAGCAACTCATAGCTCACTGATAAAAATTCCGTAGAGGTACTATACAATGTGTTTCTTCCACTTAAAAGATGTGACATAATTTGCGGATAAAAATAAAGTCATACAACAGCAGGAATGACTTACTTTATGGCACCTATTTGAAAAACAATCGTCCTATAGGGTAATACCCGATATACCTATATATTAACATCAAACTATCATTGATGTGTGTGATATTTCATATGTTATCTAAAGGAAATTAAAATTTAAAAATATAAAATATATTTTTCCAAGTTACCACAGCAATGGATAACACAGATAAGCAAAGATAAATTTCAATATAGATAATCAAATTTCAGGCCACTGCCTTGTCTGGTTCCACCTGGTGTCTTTTAACTGATCTTATATCAACATTGTTAAAGAAACTTACCGAACTATATAACTTCCAGGGACTCAGAAAACCTAGATTTGCTTCTAGTGATGAAACTAATATTGTATAATTATTTATATTTTTATAACTTTCTTTTTCATCCAACAGTTGTCATGCTAATTCTACTTCCCATTCCACAAAAGAAAGTTTTTTTTTAATGTGGATAAAAAAAGAGCTTGATCTTATGACCACGCTACAAGAACAGTGATGAATATGTAAGATTCCCCATGTTCAAAATAGCTCAAAACTCAAGATGTCAGTTTGACAGTATTGAGCTGCATTTATGTTACAAAGCTAAACACTGCAGTCAGTTAATTTTTTTTTACTGTTTTAAGACTTATAATCACATCTCTTGAAAAATGATTTCCAAGTTTTCATCATATTAAACTTCTACCTCCTTTTGGCTTGTGCTGTTCCTCTTCTGTTTGTCTCCTTTCCCTTTTCCAATTATTTTTCTATTGTGAACCCATCTCTACATGTATATATTTTTGGTCTACAATCTGTTCATTTATACCTCTTTGTCAATTCAATCAAACAGTGGATGTTCACTGTGACGAGGATGTACCAGAGGGAAATATTAATGGAGTTCAAAGAATCACTCTCCTTATCATTATATATTCTCAGAAAGAAGAATAATAAATAACTGACAACATAAGGAGTATTTAATTCCCATTGTGCTTAAAGCTATCAGAAATACGTCTCAAGAGTTCTAGACTTAGAAAGAGAATAAGACTCTCATAGGAGTGAATAGACAAAGGAAAGTGTGGGCCAAGTCGAGCATATAGGAGGCTGGAGTGGTCAGGAACAGTTAGAAAAGGCACAGTTGGCACCAAAAGCCTAACAGCTACACCAATACACCAAAAGCGTAAGAGCTATGCCAAAGGCATAACAGTTAGAAAAGGATGCAAAATACAAAAACAGTAATGTCACAAATACTCCCAGCCAAGATGGCACTGAAGGAAAGTAAGAGGGGAGGAAATCTGACTTATTTACAAGAAGATGATTGGAGTTAGAGATGGGGCAAGATGACATGAAGTGCCTGATGCCCTCGTGATCTCCATTGGGGGCTATAGGAGCCATGCCTCATGCAGACATTACTGCTGATGTGATTAGATAATTCCCCTTTTGCTTCATCTGGGATTCATGGGGTTTTGCTTTATAAGTTGCTTGCTGTAAGAAAATAAACGAGTTCCTTCTTGATTCCACTCCATCTTGCATCTAATTGTCTTTGGGACCCTGAGGGATGGGTGGCAAGCAGCATACTTCCCCTCTTCAGCCAGGGCCAGTCACTGGCAACTTGCTCAATTCTTCAGTGTAGGGGAGGTGTGGAGGGGTGAGGTGGTGAGGAGGAAGTGGGGATGTGGGGGGAAGGGGGATGTGAGGGGGTGTCCTATAGAGAGACTCTGCAGGAAAGTACCAAATTTTGGACCAGATAACATTTTAAAGATGATGATCTTTGCCTTCTTGACAATGACATGGTAATCATTTCTTTAAACTCTAAACCTAAAATTATTCTGACATGGGTCTCCTTTCAATGTTTCTGAGTTGGGTTGTAGCATATCATTTCATTATAATGTGATTTAATTCATTCATAGTCTTTGAGCAAAATAAGACTCCAGGTAGGCTTGATTCTTAAGAAAAGACAGTTATATTCTCACTTAACCTAGAAAACCTTCGACACATCTTTGGGCTATGTATAATGGCCAGCTCCTCACATTTATTTATTTATTTCTGGGCATTTATACACACTCATTACTGATTCCAAGATTCATACTGTAAAAATAATCCATGGATAGTGGATAGTTTGGAAGTATATTCCCAGAATAAATCACATATCTATTAATTTATAGGCCTCTTACCTAATGGATTTTTTCCCATGATATCTTTGAGAACATGTATATCCTTTCATATATTTCTTACATATAGTACAATGACTTCAGTGAGTTACCAGTTAGCTCAGGAACCAATAATTCTAAAATCCAACCACTTTAGCTGACAAAAGATAGGGTAAGTTCAATTTGTCTCTCATTTGTTCTTTCTAAATTCCCACCAGCACCAAATTTCATACATTTAAAAATCTCCACTTTTGGATTACACAAATTAGCCCAAAAGGTGAGTGACCAGTTCATCAGCTAGAAAGTCTCAGACCCTGGGACAAAACAGGCCTCTGACACACACATTTCCCCAGCTTCATTAGCCTGCCAACAGGCAAGCACCCTGCAGAGAGGCTGCTGCAACACCCCCTATCTATCTGACTCTGTAACCTACAAATCACACTCTAACCCCAAACCCACCCATCCCCTGTGAATTCAGAGGCTCACTGAGGCAAAGACTGCCACTATACAGAGTAGGTGAAGAGGTGTGTGACGAGCTTGACAGCTGAACAGTCTAGTCTCTAGAGCTTAGATGTCAGGGCAAAACCCCAGGACCCTCCCCTACCCAGGTCATTGGTACTAGCCAGCCAGGAGGCAAACATTCTGCAGGCAGGCTGCTCCAACACTCACACCCAACTTTGATCAGACCCTGAAATCTACAAGTCCCCTCACTCCCAAATCCACCATTTCCAGAGACATCAGTAGCTCCCTGAGATACAGGAAGGAATTGCACAGAGCAGACCAAGTGCAGCTTCCAAAGACACAGGCAGCAACTGCAAGGGTCCAAGAGAGCATCCTTGAGACAGAGACGCTGACTGCAAGGATTGGATTAAGAGGCAAAGACACTGACTTCACGAATTTGATCAAAGGACAGGTAGGCATCAAAGCAAGAATACATTCAACAACCTAAAAAGCAACATGGCAACACCAGAATCCAGTGGTCATACAAACAGGAAGATCTAAATATCCTAATCCAGAAGAAGAAACTGACCGTAAATATAACCTTAGGAAGATAATAGAGACCCTTAAAAGCAAATGAAAAATCTGCTTAATGAAATAGAGGAAAAGACAAACAAAAATTGGAAGAAATTACTAAATCTCCCTTTTAAAAAAAGCAAAACAACACGAAAAAACCAAGAAATAACAAACAAACAGGGGCAGTAAACAGTTCAAATAGTTCAAGTCTTGAAAACTGAAATAGAGGCAATAAAGAAAACAGAAACTGAGCGAATTTTGGAAATGGAAAACCTGGATACATGAACAGGAACTACAGATGCAAGCATATCCAACAGAATACAAGAGATGAAAGAGAGAATATCAGACATTGAAGATATGATAGAGGAAATAGATTCATTGCTTAAAGAAAATAGTAAATCCAACAAATTCCTAACACAAAACATCCAGGAAATCTAGGACACCATGAAAAGACCAAACTTAAGAATAATTGGGATAGAAGAAGGGGAAGAACTCCACTTCAAGGCCACAGAAATATATTCAACAAAATTATAGAAGAAAAAATTCCAAACCAGAAGAAGAATATGCCTAAGTACAAGAATCTTACAAAACACCAAGTAGACTATTCTAAAATAATAAAAAGATCTCAATGCCTTATAATAATCAAAACAATAAGCACAAAGAATAAATAAAGAATATGAAGAGATGCAAAGGAAAAAGAGCAAGTGACATATAAAGGCAGACCTATCAGAATTACACCCGACTTCTCAGTGGTCACCCTGAAAGCAAGAAGGCCCTGTGCAGATGTTTAAAAGACACTAAGAGAACACAGATGCACCCCAGACTACTATACCCAGCAAAACTTTTAAACACTATAGATAGAGAAAACCATGACAAAATCATGACAAAACCAGATTTAAACAATAACTAGCCCCAAACCCAGTCTTATAGAAAATACTAGGAAAAACTCCAACCCAAGGTAGTTAGCTGTACTCACAAAAATCCAAGCAACAGAGAACCTCACACCAGTAAACCCTAATGAGGAAAACAAACACACAAACACTACCAGCAAATAATAACAGGAATTAGCAATCACATGTCATTAATATTTCTTAATATCAATTGACTCAATTTACCTATAAGAAGGCACAGTCTAAGAGAAGGAATATATCCTGCTGTATACATAAAACATACTTCAACCTCAAAAACAGACATTGTCTCTGAGCAAAGGGTTGGGAAAAGGTTTTCCAATCAAATGGACCTAAGAAACAAGTGGTTGTAGCTATACTAATATCTAACAAAATAGAATTCAAATTATAATTAATCAAAAGAGATGGAACAGAACACTTCATAATCATCACAGGAAAAAAGTCAATCAAA
>JAQHUG010000092.1:219579-233919 GCA_028555095.1 Dicrostonyx torquatus | reverse complement strand
AAAGTGAAATAAAATGTGTAAATATATATAAATTCATCTTAAATAACAGTTTTTGATGTGTGGACTCAGTAGAATGCAAACCTATAAACATTCTTTTCTATTTTGTATTTGAGTTCACTTTATTTTGCTTTTCTTTTCAACCCTTGAAAGTCAAAGGTCTTGGATCTTTGAGGTATTGGGAACAAGTCTCTTTTTTAATGTCCAACACTTTCTTCATAATAGAATTTAAATTTAATACTTCCCTGCCTCAGACTTGGAAATAATCTAAGTTAAATATGAGTAACAGTGGAGAAGTCAAATGACTTCACAACATTTTCTGCCTCACTCTTCCATTTTTTTTCCTGATATAGACTTTGATATTTCTGGCCTCTACAAAGCTAGAAAGACAGGAAAGGAATATAGGGAAAGGCTGCAATGATAACACACAGTAATTATGCACTAGCTATATGAAATACTGGCTATTTCCGAGACAACTGTATAAACTCTACAGTCTATGTTCACAGGTCTAGTGCCAAAGATCCACCTCTGCACCACTCACAGATTGGACTGTGCTACTATAGTTGCACATGTTCCACTCCAAAGCCACCACTGCACACAACCCCTCTCTAATGCCCTCTCACCCTGGTGTACTGTGCTATGTATTCTTTGATATCTAATACCTTATATTCCCCACCAGTCAAGACTTGTCATGGCAGAAGACGTTTAGAGGACACTCTTCCAGTTCATTTTATTCAGTCTGCTATTTCACACAGCTTCAGACAGACTTTAGCCTTTGATTCTTCCAATAGAATCATGTAATAAGCCTTATTCTTTCTAAACTCCAGGGAAAGAAACAAAATTTTCCAGTTCCTACTTCTACTGCAATAAGTCTGCTCTGATCACTGGGTGACAAGGAGTCCTTAAACAGTGTCACAACGAAAATGAGAAGGTTTCATGTGTTCAAATCTTTTCTAAGCAATTCCATAGATACTTTTCCCAGATTTCCCCCATATCTATATGATAATTCAGCTTCACTTCCAGCACGCTGACATTAAAGCACACTGCTCATCAGATTCTCCAATATGATTTGCACTAATTTTTTGAATATGAAAATTTAATGTGGCATAATTTCATACCATAGATAGGCTCTTGAACACCCATCTTAATCATGCTATAAACAACTTAGTGTTAATATCACAAGTGTAGTAGTTCGAGTGAGAAAAGTTCCCCCAAAGGCTCATGCTATGTGAACACTTGGTAATCAGTTAGTAGAACTGATTGAAAAGGTATGAGACCCTGAAGATGGACACCCTGTTGATGGAATTGAGGGTTCTTTGGCTTGGCCCACATTTCCTGCTCTTACTATCTGCTTCCTGTGTACGGATACAACTGTGATCAGATAGCTTACTGCCCTTGCCACCATGCTTTTGATGACGCCAGTGGTTACACATTTCTGACCAGGAGGGACCCTTTTCTTCTAGAATAGTAAGGTAAAAACAGCCACTTCCTCTGTAAGATGTGTTTGCTCATGGCATTTTATCACAGTAACAGAAGAATAACTAATACAACACAGAAGATATATGCAGCATTTTTGTGAACATAACTACCATCTATATTCCAAAACCGTGACAAATAATATGTTATTTTCCATATTATTTCTGTCATTTAAAAAAATTACATAAATGAACCCAAACACTACAAGTGCCTTCTGGATTGGCTAATTTTTCAATAAATTCCCTCAAGAATTATGTAAGTTGATATGGATGTTGATAAGTACTTCCTACTTAAAGATTATTTTTCAATGGTAGATACTGCCCAAGAAAGCAGTATCAGGGCTGTATATTAAAGACATTTAATTGTTTGAGAAGCTATCAAATGAAAACTATAATGTTTATCAGTAGTAGATCACATGCATGATTTGAGTTTTATTTCTCACGCATAGATTAAAAAGAGAAGGAAACGAAACTAATTCTTTTAGGTGGTTGAAGATTTTTTTAAAACTGCTTTCAAACCAACAATATGTGAATTATTTAGTTTCTGCGTTCCTTTGCCAACCTTTTATGTCGTTTTTAGCATTCTGCTAAGTGTGCTTGATTATCTCACCTTGGATTTTAATTTACATCTTATGGATAAAATGAGTTTGAACACAGATTTACATGTCTTCTACTCTCAGTATATCCTCTAGTAAAGTAACTGTTTATATTTTTAAGTATCTTTCTAAATAGATTATTTGAGTTTTATTAAAGAGTTTAAAACTTCTTGTTAGGCATTAGACTTGGTCATTTGTCAGATATATGGCATATACCTTTTTTAGACAGGGTTTCAGTGTGTAGCTCTGGCCGTGATCCCTGATTCTTAGTTTCTTAATATATAAATCAGAGATAACAAGGCTGTCTTCATGTATACCTTACATGAAGCCCCAAAAAGTTAGATAGTAGACTAAAGTGCCAAAATTTCTCAGGAACATCATGTAGTAGCCATGTTCAAGTCATCTGTACACATGTATGTATACTGTATAAGCACAATGTACAGACATTATCAACTAAAAACAAACCGTGATTCTAATAAACATGAAGTTTAAATAACTAAAATTCATTGGCAGAAAGTTACTTGCAATTTTGCATAATTATCAGCCATATGACAAATAAACCTAGAATAGCATTATAAAATGTTCCTGTCTAAATTAATCAGATAATTCTAGTGCTCAATTCATCAATAATAACATATCACAGACAATCAAAAGAAGTTGAGTCAAAAGCATGTGAATGGAAATCTGTACTCCCATTCAGAATATTTTGATCAAGTTTGTCACACAAAGGACTATAACAAGACAGACGAAGCAATACTACTATGAATATGAAAATAATATTTGAAAACTATCATGATACTTAAACACACCAGAATGCTTTCAAGTCTCAACCTCCTTAAATTTCCAACACAAAACATAACATATCCATGTTATAGTAAGTTTTATTCCATGTTATATTAATTTTAAATTTCTATAGTGGACACAGTTGAAAGTACTAATCTAATCATTATCAATATGCTTTGATAGATATCTCTCTGCTTTCCCTTCATGAAAGAGAATGGTTTGCAATATTATTCATGTGTTCATTCTGGAAATTGAATCACTAACTGTTTAAGTCAAAGAAATCCATGGGAAAAATATGCATAAACTTCCAGCAAGTGTGTTAGCATGAGTCGTCTGAATGCTGAAAGAAGAAATACATTTTTTTGTTCTTTTGAGACAGGGTTTCTCTGTAGCTTTGGAGCCTGTCCTGGAACTAGCTCTTGTAGACCAGGCTGGTCTCGAACTCACAGAGATCCGCCTGCCTCTGCCTCCAGAGTGCTGGGATTAAAGGCGTGGGCCACCATCGCCCGGCTGAAATACATTTTTAAAGTTTCATTAATTAATCCCACTTTGCACCATGGGTAGAAATATCCCAAGTAGCCTTCAATAAGAACTGAGTGAATTTACACCACCTATGTGTGAATCATATTGATTTCAGCAATAATAATAATTGACTAGAACTTCAAACCGGTCGTCAGACATTTCTTTAAGAAAACAACTGTAGAAAAACCTATTTTAATTCATTTTGTGAGCATGGTGAAACTGCAGAATGGTAGACATTACATTCTAATAACCCTGTGGAATAGAATCTGCAACAACCTTTTACAACATGGGTTCTCCTGAGATCTACACCCAAGGATCAATAGGTGTCAGATACGACATATTTAATGAAAGTTCTGGTTCATCTACACAGAACTTGTGAAAGATACTCAAATCTAGTTTTATAATCCAGTGTCACTTGAAGTTTAGGAGTTAAATTATTATGGATTAGGGGGCTCTGCTTGTGTTATAAATCCCACCACTGTCATATTCTCACCTCAAACATAAAGCGTTAAGATCTATTCGAGCTTGAGAAACACAGCAATTAATGTTTAAGATATGTAACATTTTCTCTTCCATAATCAATGCTGTAGGGAGTTCTTCAGTATTCTTAGGGATCATTTCATGCAACCCAAAGTTTTAAGGCAGTTATAAGTTGAAAATTTAAAAAAAAATGACTGTAGTCTTGAAATAACAATGACAAAAGAGGATCTGGATAAACATTCCTTAAAAGAAGCCAGATTCTGTGAACATTTCTCAAAGACCAAAAAAGGTAAAAATTTTGGAAGAAAATGCTTTCTGGGAGATGATTCAACTTCCATTCAAGAAAAATGTTCAAGGGAATGGAATAATGGCAACAGATGTGATAGATTTCCAGACTTACAGAAACTAGAAGACAAATGTTGCGTGAGTAGCCAAAAGAAAATACATTTCTTAGATCACATAAAATGTAGTTAAAAGTCATAATGAAGCCATCTGTGAAATACATGTATTTTTCTGCTCCATTGGATCATATTATGCAATATCAAGTAATTATTTAACTTCACGACTTGAAACCACGAAGATCAATTTCTTACTTACGCAATGTATTTGTTTTGTTAGTATAGGTGAATTACAGGCTGTTCTCATTGAAATTTTGTTGGCTCAAACTAAGGAACGACCATCAATGTCACTGACTACAACATCAGAATGAAAGGGAAGATTGTTGGGACCTTTCAGTGATGGCTAATCTCTTCACAATTTATTGGTTAGAACAATTTATTGGCCTCACTGAAAACAGACTTCCAGGAAGTTTAATTATACCACATACTCAGGTAGTACATAGCCAGATAAGTTTGATGACATTCACATTTACTAAACTATGCTAAGATAACACAAAGAATCACTTTAAAAAGAGAACTTACCAAAGCCAGAACAATATTAGGGCAGAAGTGTATTTACGTCAAGCCAAGCCAAGCAGTTTGCAGTTTTACCTTATTTTGCTTTCTGAGGTTCTATATCACAGAAGTTCAATGCAGAAAGTATGGGAGACAACTGGGGAATACTGAGGAGGCTGACCATATTCCCTTTTCCAAGACTGCAAAGATCTGGTTGGAACTAAGCTAGAAGAAATTTGTTAGTGGTAAATGAACTTTCAGGATTTATTAGATGAATGATATATAAAAGAAAGTAACTATATGAAAACTAGCACAACTCAAGGCAAAAATTGAATTTTCTATGAAAATAAGTAAATAAAATATGATTGCAAAGATTTATGATGAATAAAATACGTAGCCATATAATATATCCTTGATTTAATAGAGGGGGCAAAGAAGAGAAATCAAATTTCTTTAAATTGGAAGCACATATGGCTGACACAGTAATTGGATTGCCATTACCAAGTTCAAGGTTAGCTTGGACTAGTTAGAAAGACTGTCTCCAAAGTCAGTTTTTAAGCACATGTATGAAAACCTATAAATGATGAAATACAGAGAAATATAAAATCAAAAAAAAGTAATGGAGAAAACAGCCTTTCAAAATGAATCCAAACTAAAGCAAAGCTATGCGGATCCCTTCAGAAAACTCATAGGGAAATAACACAAGCAGCCTGAAGATTCATGGAAGCTGTAAGGTAAGTGGCCATTGCTAAAATGGAAAGACAGGTTAGAATCCTACAAAACTACCAGGAATTTCTCCAAGACACATACAATCAAAATTAGACATAAAAATCGTGTGAGAAACTGATGTAAGCCAAAAACATCTTGGACAATGCTCCATCATGGCAAATAAATGGCAGAAAATCTTATTAGGCTTTCTTGGATTACCAAATAAGAATGCTAGGCAGAGGAGAAAAACTAGATTCTGGCACAGAGTGACAACCCCTTTCCCATCAGGCTACAGTGATGGTGATTCTCTCAGAAGAAAGCAGCCATTAAGTCAGGAATTGTCTGAGCTCTGAGCTGTGATTACACTTTTACCCCTGCTAGTGAAACAGACAATATTATAGAAGAAAATATGACATTCTTGAAGATATCAAATATTAAAGTACTGATTATTATTTCAGATTGGCTGTAATTTGAAACAGGATAAATCTGGTAGTCCCACATAATCTAAGGTTTCCTCAATAATTCCCAATCCGGACAGAGACAAATGAATGAAAGTTACCCACTGAATCTTTACATGGTACCCATCTAGTTTATATTGTTATTCTCGTTGCATAACCAGTAAACTAAAATCTTATTGAAATTTGGAGAATTTATGTTATTTAAAGGCAATGGATGTCTCCCAGAATAGACACATAAGGTTTATTTCTTTCCTTTTGCTTTTCTGTGCAAATTTTCCATTTAGTTTCACAAAGTACCACACTTAATTACATGTAAGTTTTTGTCATTGACCTTTATTTATGAACCTAATACAAGAGCAAATTCTTCCATGTAAGTACTGAGTAAAGAATTTTACTTTATACCAATGTCCTGCCCTAGGATTAGCATCTTCATGAAGAGCACACAAAGCCTATGTTCCTTATTTTATATCTTAGGAAACTAACACCTCTGGAAATTGCATTAGGCATAAAGTTCAGTAAATAGCAATCAGTGAGAAAGTCAGAATTTTAAATCAAACCTTTAGTTTTTATTTAATATACACAAGCTTTACCAATCAGAAAAATATCAATGTGGTTTTATATATAATTTAAAACTCCATATTCTTAAAATCACATGAATCATTATGAAATCAGTGTTGAATGAGAAATACTTTTACCAGTAGATTTTTTATGATGATAAATAAAACAGAATTTTTACCTTCCTTAATCACATGCTTTAGCAGGCTGTACAGGTCAATTAACACAGTAATAACAATAACACTATTAATTATACCTATATAAGGCAAACATTAAAAATAAATTTTCTGTTTGTTTGAAGAATCTAAAATGGTTTTCTGGAGATACTAGTCTAGTTTTCAAAAAATGAATATGAATTTCCATGCTATCTAGGAATGTCTCTTTTACATCAAGGAATGTCAGAGTGCAATGCCTTGGGGATATATGTAAAAATATTGAGCTGTTTTATTAACAAGCTCTACATTATTTCAATTTTGAATACTGTTTCCAAATGTAAATCTTAAGTATAAATTACTAATTAAATTCATTACCACTTTAGTCTTATAAAGCAATCAGTATAGTTGAAGTATCTATGCACTTTATTCTTTATAAATAGAGCTACCGGAAAGGTATATGCTTTATCCCCTCTCCTCAAAAATGCAAATAACTTCCATAATCTTCTGCCGTCTCTCCTGACAGAACATCTGGTGATCATCCATATTCTACAGCTTTAATTTGAAACCATTAATTTCTATTGAATCAAACCTCACACCTTCCCTTGAGCTTTTCATCAATCATCGAAACCTCTTGTTTTCAGTGAGTGAACAATGCTTTTAGCTTTATTTTCCTGCTCTGCATACAGTCTCCAGTCAGGATGTGATGTGGGTACAACAATAATGGATGTCAGAACCAGAAGTTACAGGATTTGTAGGACACTCATGCAATCTGCCTCTTTGCAATATTTACTTAAGTCTAAGTATTTTATAGGTTACATAACCACCTGCAAATAACAGAGATTTTAGCATTCCACATCTAGTTCAATATTATACATACTTCATTTGAGTATAATGCAAAATATAACAGGTTTTATTATAGTTTCTCTGCCACCAACATTTCTATTGCAGATTTATTCAAATTCTCCTTATAAAGAGAATGTTAAATACAGAACCAACCACATATGCAAATATTTCCTTCTAACTTCAGCTCTCACAAATGTCCATCACTAACAGAGAAATATGGTTCGGAATGCTCCCCAGTGATTGTAATAAACAAGCCTGAGAAGAAAGAAGAGAAAATGTACCTACTAGTTTAGTTAGGGAGAATAGGTTTTATAGCAAAATTAAAATAAACTATTTAAGCCATGTATGAAATAATCTAATATGGGCTTTAATGTTTGGCAATAATATTTAAGATATATCAGACAACACTGAAAAGGAATGTTTTAGATGGAATATATTCAAAGTATGAGTAATGGGACAAATAGTCAAAGTTACTCTTTCAAAAGATTAAAGAGGAAGCATCCGCAATCAACCTGTGTACCTGTGTCTCATATTATTATTTGCATTGTTATCGCTAACCAAACAACAACAGAAAAATGGTTTTCAATAATATCAACCAGAAATCAAATCATTCCAGTCACATTAGCAAGTGTGATTTTGCTGAAGACATTGCTACTACATAAGTGTATAAAGCATGTACTGATGATATCCCGGTGTGGATGGAGAAATCTTACAAGGACCTATTCCAAAAACCAAAAGCCATCAATGTCTAGTCTTCCGTTTAAACATTGAAGAATCAGTTTTCTTCACAGACAAGCTCTCTGGCAGGTTACCCAGTCCCAATAGCCAGCCCTAAACATATGTACATAGGAGCAGCACTATCTTATTTGGAGTTTCTAGTGCTTTGATGCAAATAAGTTGTGGACGAAAGTGTTTACTTCAGCTTATAGTGCCACACTGTAGTCAATCACTAAAGGAAGTCAAAGCAGGACAAACAGGGCAGGAACCTGGAGACAGGAGCTGATAGAGCGCCCTGGAGACAGGAGCTGATAGAGCGACCCCGGTGATGCTGGTGGCTTGCTCTTACACTTGCTCAGCCTGCCTTCTTACAGCACCCTGCCCCACCCACAGGGAACATACCCTGTCACATCAGACATCAACTAAGACAGGGTTCTACATGGTTGCCCACAGGGCAAATCCAGTGGACATTTTCTCAACTGAAGTTCCATTTTTCAAAATGACATTAGCTTGCAACAAACTGAAATAAAACTAGTAGGGAACATGACTAGTAAGTGATTCAGTAGTTTGTTTGCGTATGCATGTGTGTGTGTAAAACAGTAATCTCTAAAGATAATTATAAAAGAGGTCATGAATTTGAGAAGGACTGGGAAGCACAGGAGGAGCTGTAGGGAAAAGTGAGGGGAGGAAATAATGTAAAAACAATAGTAACATATAAAGTTTTCAAAGCTAGAAATTTAAATTAAGTATTAGAAAACATCCATATTCAAGTATTTTCTAGCCTCTGTGTCTAGATATTCTTGCTTCCTACCTACAAAGCATCCTTCTCTTATTTCCTCAGCAACATTACTTTATACCCTGTCCAAACTTCAGATGTGGGGAATCCCCGGAGCTTTACCTTGTACACCATACATATATATAACGTTTGTTTAATATGAAAATCTACAAATGAAGAAGAGGGCTTCACTCAAATTAAATGATTTAAGAATTTACCTTAAACTGGGCGGTGGTGGTGCATGCCGTTAAGCCCAGCACTCGAGAGGCAGAGGCAGGGGGATCTCTGTGAGTTCTAGGCCAGCCTGGTCTACAAGAACTAGTTCCAGGACAGGCTCCATAGCTACAGAGAAACCTTGTCATGAAAAAAAGAAAATAATTTACCTTAAACAATGTGAACTCCTAGTGTGAAGAATAATGTTTCTCTTCATAAAAAGGCTTGCAGGATAAAGGAAATTCTTTCAAATGTGAAATGCATAAAATAATAGTATGTAAGAATTTAATGTGGTCGAAAGTACACTGAGCTTTTTAGATATGAAAGGAAACAGGCTGAAGTAGAAAAGATAAATGATCTGGATTCAACTTTTATGTAAATAGCTTACTACTGTTTGCTCACCAGTTACACATCTCGTTTAGAGAATTTTCCTGAAACTGTCTCAATCATCATAAATAAACCCATACTGTTGGATTTTCTTTATTTCGTGCACCAAATACAATCTTTTATTATATGTTTAGTTTATTTCAGTTGGTTTTCTTACTACAACAGCCCATAAGCTTTTATTTAATCCTGTCGTTTAACACAAATAAAATTTATATTAAATATCTATTATATTGAATCATTTTATATTAACTGTTTCTCTACAACCACAATTTTTATTATTGCAATAGAACTCAGAGATTTATCCATAATGGCATTTAATGACTATTCCATTCAACATCTTTTAAATCAACTCCAATTTCATGAGCAGTGCAAATCTTGACTACCCCTGTTAGGCATGTGGATCATCTTATTTTCAAACTTTCACACTGTAATAAGGTGGTTTTATATCTTCCTTTTTAATGTACCTCCTTTTTATTGCCTCCTTTCCAAGATCAGAGGAAAGAATTTTGGCTTTAATATAATGTTATTAAGTATTATATTAACTCTACGTTTATTTTTTTTTCTAACCAAGATTATGGACTTTTCATTCTACTCCCAGTTTGATAAGAGGTTTTCCAAGAATTATTGTCAGGTGTGGGGATGTAGTCTCAGCAAAGATCACTTGTCTATGATGAGTTAAAGTCATGCATCCAATTCCTAGCACAATTAATTAACTAATAGTCAAATTATTCTCAAACATTTTCATTCTTTACTAGTGCATTAGCTGTATATTGATTTTTATTTAATACCTGTCAATATAGTGAATATTTTATTTCTTTTCTAATGTTAACGCCACCACTGCACTTATGAAAATAATCGTCTTGACGATGACATTTTATCTCTTAAATTTTGCTAATATTTGCATTTTTACTTCTATTAATAATGATTATATATATTTACCTCACAGATTTTGGTCAGTAATCTTCTTACACTACTTTATGATATTGGTATAAATGCAATGCTGGTCTTTGGATCAACTTAAAATAATAAAATATTTATAATTTTCTCATTTGGATGTAATGGATTTTTTTCTTAAATGTTAGAGGGATTTTATTAATGATATCATTTGTATCAGTGCTTTACTTTAGAGAAAAGTTTTAGTGACCTGTTTTATTTTGAGTTTGTTCATTTAAAACCTAACTTTTTAAATAAAGTATATGTCATTAAATTTACTTGAGTGAACAATTGAAAGATTTTTAGTAAGTTAATATATTTACACATTCTTCTCCACAATCCAATAACAGATTCAAATACACTAAAACATTTGTCATGCCCATTTTCACTCTCATCTCCATTTACCAGACAAACACAACTAGCAATCTTTACAGATACATTTCTCTGTACATTTTATATAAGCAAAACTATGCAATAGCTAAGTTTCTGATTTCTTTAATGGACTATATTGGTTAATAGTTTTCTAATTTAGGGCTTGTCTTGACTTTATTCCTTTTAATTGCTGAGTACTTTTCCACAGTTTAGATTTTACACTATTTATCCATTCACAGCCAGCTTTGTAGAGGTGGTGTTGTGCTCAAATACAAAGTCTTTTGAAGATACGGAGTCATTCACACTAGTCATTTCCTCCTGTGTATGCATAATGCATCACTAGAGACTCAGGAAAGCATCTCTGAGGGTGCTTTGTTCAAAGGTAAGTATAAGGTCAGTAGTTATGAACATTTGCTATTGAATAGATGGTTAAGTAATAATTATACAAATTGTACTCCAGAGAGTATTAGCAGTTTCTAGTTATATCAATTTCTACACGTACTATCCAACTCTAGTACCAAATTAAGAAACATATATCTGTTCCCAATTCTTCACTCTTATTACTGAGTTTACTTGCACTGCTAAAATTATTAGTAAGGCCATAGATTTAAATTATATACCCATATTAATCCTCTCAATAAACCCCTTTCTACTGTCTGGTTTTGTGTCAACTTGACACAAGCTAGAAGAAGGAGTCTCATTTGAGGGTATCCCTCCGTTATATCTAGCTGTAAGGCATTTTCTCAATTAGTGATCAATGAGAGAAGGTCAACCCACTGTGGTTGGTACCATCCCTGGTCTAGTGGTCCTGTGTGTTATAAGAAAGCAGGCTGAGCAAACCATGGGGAACAAGTCAGTAAGCAGCAGCATCCATGGCCTCTGCATCAGCTCCTGTCTCCAGCATCTTGCCATGTTTGAGTTTCTGTCATGACTTCTTCAATAATGAATAGAAATTTGGAAGTGTAAGATGAATAAAACCTTTTCTCCTCAACATGCTTTTGGGTCATGTATTAAGTCACAACAGTAGAAACCCTAACCTAGACACCCATCTCCAAAACTTTTGCAGAATACTCTTATTTCATCCTACTCTTAATTCCCTAGTGACACGGCCTTCCATATTTGTTTTTTGCTTATTTGTTTTATTAGAGACTTGTAGATATCAAAATGACTATCAAGCATTTAACTTACCAAATTTTAACAAGCTTTTGTAACTAACAAACATTTAACAAGTATTTTCTTAACTTGATAGTAGTCTGGTTTTATCAACTTGTTTTCTCAAACAAGATTATATGATTTAAAATGACAACAGATACTTTCATGGATGTACAGAAATAAAGACACTTCATTACTGCTGTTGGGAGGGCAAACTCATACAATGACTATTAACATCAGGGTTGAGTTCCCCTACAATTAGAAATAGATCTATCACATGAAATAGATCCACAGCTCTACGACTTCTGGGCATGTCCCACAAGGTTTATAGATCCTATGACAAATATGGCTACTCAACTATGTTCAACAATACTATATTTTCAATATCAAGAAAATGGAAACAGCCCAGATTGGAATGATAATAAAATTATGGTTCATATGCACTATGAATTATTGTTTAGCTTTAAGAAAATGAAGCTATATTACTCATAGATGAATCAATGGAGCTAGAAATAATCAGTCTTAGGAAGAGAACACAGTCTCAGGCAGACAGATGTTCCATGTTCTCTTCCATAATCTGATGCTAACTCTGAGTCTGTTGATATGTGTATTCATATTTGCATACTCAAGGGAGAGAAGCTCTCCTCTCATGGTCCATTACTAGTTTCCTAGTCAACATGCAAAGACTAAGAGACTGAAATATTCAAATCTAAATTGGGCATCTATAAAAACACTCTCCAAGCCCTTGCAGAATCAGGGATGTTTGAGAAGAGGGGACAGAAAGAAAGAAGACAGTCAGAGGTAACAGATGCCTGCACCAAAACCCCATTTTCCAGACATGTCAAGGACTATTACACATGTGACTCATAAAGGTTGAGACCGCATGTTTAAGGCCTGCACAAAATCAAGCATTCCAAAATCCGAGAATGGATGGGGGAGGGTCTCATGAAGTCACACCTCTACTGAGGAGCTATTGACAAATGATAGTTGCTACAGGAAGGAGGATAAGTTTCCTTTAGGCATTTGGGACTTAACTACTTATGCTCCAAGAGATAGTGCCACACCCATGCACATACAAGTAGCCTAAAAGGACTAAAAGCAAACAAAGAGCACATGAATTTAGGAGGAAAAAGTGAGGGAGATGGGTGTGAAATTAAAGAGGACAGAATGGGAGTAATTTGACTGAAACACACTATGTGCATATCTGAAATAAACAATGAAAAATCATATATCTTAAATGCCAAGTAAAAAAAAATAGAACATCATGTGAATATTAACAACTTTTCACACATTAATTAATATAAATGAATTCAACTGAGGCCAAGGCTATGGATTTTTGACTACCTACAAGTGAAATTACATAAAAGAAACTATATGTAAACCATAATCAGAAGCTTAATGAGAAGGTTCTTGTCATCATTTATCTTTACAGGAACCACTATCTTTCTCCTTCTCATATGATACATATGCTTGTGCCTTCACAGGGTGAGAGAATTATATAAGAATGTGTGTCCATGTGTGGCTCAAATCCAGCAAAAAAATACTTGTTATGATGATAAAGGCACCTCCCTTTTGAGCATTGTAGCCCACTGTTTTATATCTTGGCATTCCCTATGAGGCACTGTTTGTGACTCCCAGGAAAAACCAGGAGTAATGCACTTTGTATGCTTAGCTTTTCCTTTTGTGCTGGCTACCAGGTAGAGGCCTTAGAACTAATCATAGTTACTTTATATTGGAATGAAACTGTATGAAAATACCAGGTCCTCTTATGCAGTCCAATTTAGAATCCACTTCAAAAACTCTTTAGTGCCACAGCTAGAGCTGAAATGTGCCAGGAATTGTAAATTTCAACATCTATTTCTGCTATGCTGAAATTTGGTTTTTAATTTTGTGATGATGATAACTCCCTCTTTACAGACAGATAGCTATTATGTTCTATTATCTGAAACAAAATACAATTTGTTTTCTAGCCTAGACCTCTAGGCTTTGATTTAGTCTTACTCACTTTATAATGAAAATAAACTCATATTGACAGTGAATCCAAAGCTGAAAAGAAGGAAATGATATCTGACTTACACTTATAGCTAATAAACAGGGGCTGAGATTAATATTAAAAATGAATGTAACTGAGAAACACAGCAAAATGTGTTGCTGAGTTTTACTCTTTGACCCTTTGGATCCTTTGGGAGGCCTGCCACCCAGCTCCCAAATAAATCACACACAAAATCCTATTCTTTCTTATAAATACCCACCTTTAGCTTTATTTGTTTCTAGCTAACTTTAGCTTTTCTTAAATTATCCAATCTACCTTTGCCTCTGAGCTTTT
>JAQHUG010000092.1:195187-219449 GCA_028555095.1 Dicrostonyx torquatus | reverse complement strand
TTTATTAGACCAATCAGGTGTTTTAGGCAGGCAAAGTAACACAGCTTCACAGAGTTAAACAAATGCAACATTAAAAAATGCAACATATCTTTGTATCATTAAAAAATGTTTCACAGCATTAAAAACTGTAACATATCTTAAAATAATATTCTACAATAAAACTGTATTCCAATTCCAAATCCTAATGGTATTCTTGGGTTATCAAAAGACCACTAAAGTATGCCAATGAAGTTTCAAAATTTTATTCAAATCCACAATTCATTAATATATGCTAGTTTCTTGCTAATTCACTAGACAAAAGAAACACATAGCTAACATTCCTGGCACTGAAATCACTAAAATGAAACAGGACAAGTGGGATATTTGATTTCATATGGCTAGGTCTACTGTAAAAACTAAGATGTTATATGAGGCTTGAGTTTAATGTTATAGATCAAGCTATTGAACCAACAGTCCAGAAGCTAACTATTTTAAAAGTATTTATTGATATTGAAAAACTATCATAATTTTAATGGAAGCAATCATAGTTGCTACCTGTGTCATATTAAGTAAACACAAAGGTAAAAATATAGGTACACAAAGATGTGTGAATGCATGTGTATAAATGATGTAATATAAGGACTTGGTTGGAATTTAAGCTGAGCAGGGCCCTGGCAAGAGCAATCTGTTCATGATGAACAAGGAACAATTGGTTACAGTGGGGAAAGTCACTGGAAGCAGAAACACCAAAGCTCCACAGCAGTTCATTCATCCCCACTAATACTCATCCTTCTTTTCCAAAGGAGTCCCTGCCCAACGAAGGAGACATCCAAGTGACTGCCACCTATTTACAAATTGATTAAGAACTACTAATTGTAAAATACCTTACAATGATTTTATTCTGAATAAAATAAAGGAAGGAAGAATCATTTTTAAGTGCACAGCAAAAAAAAAGAACCCATAAAAACAAACAAAACAAAACGGAAAGGAAATCACCAAGGTGAATACAGTGAGAGAGGTAAGGCTGAGCCCTGGAATTCCACCTGTCTGCAGTGTTCTACTTTATCTAATTGTCAAATATGGTTTACAAATTCTACTTTTCCCTTCATGATATGTATTGTCTTATGTCTAACCAGTTCTTTAAGCCTGTAATGCTGCAGTAACCTCTAAACTATAAAAGGATGTGGCTTGCTAGCATATCATCTCATCAAAATTAATAAAATGGTTAGTTTGAGGTCTTTTTAAAAAAAGGGAAATGTTCGTATAAAATCAGAAAATTGATTTTCTTTTCCATCTAGCATGCTGCTTTGTGGATGAAAAACACACCAGACTGGAGAATCAGTTATTGCCAAGCCTGTCTGCATATAGCGACCACTTCTCCCTGTACTGCGGGAAAACATTTCCACCTAGAGTCCTTTCCCAGAATATCTGGAGACCAAATGAAATCAACCATAATGCCTACCAGAGCCAGATCATAATCAGTTTTTAATTGAAGCCTCAAGCCAATTAATTTGTGACAGCTTCCTATCGGTTCTGATTCTACATGTGAAGTTTCAGAGGACCCAGGCCTTTTTCGGCTCCAGAGCATCCCTGGAAGAGTTCAATATTTGGTCCTTTCTAAAACTGCCTGCACTAGGGAGAAAATCTTTTAGAGATGATGCCTCAAAACTTAATTTGAGATTGCAAAGCAGTGTCACTTGTTAGATTCAATAAAATTTTATGAAACACAAAACATTTTAAACCTCAAACACGGTTTTTAATTTAAAAAAAAAAATCCTTTGCCTTAAATGTGTTCCAGAAAGACAACTGAACCTAAATTTCACTTTTGTGGTTAATTCTACAAATACATGCTGTGTGTCTGTATATGCAGATAACTATGTAGACTGGTAACAATCATTTTGCTTGTCACAAAATTTCTAAGGACAATATATCTTAAGAACTGACTATTTTCCTGGGATCCCGGTAAGAAATTTAATCTTGCCTCCCCTGAAAAATGATATAAAGGCTCTCTAGATGATGGTGTGTAATAGTCTGTAATATAAAGCATCAATATTCTCTCTAGCCGCCATTGACATTAAAATATAACTATTATATGAAAAATTAACTTCCATATATAGACTTATCAATAGGTGAATAATGAATGTCTTCTACATGAATGATAACTAAACCATTTCATCATCAATAGTCAGTTGCTCCACTGGAGAACTTTAAGTTGAAAATACCTGGTACTCTATCCCAGTACATAGTCTGGCTTTCAGCAGCAGATAATGCTTCCGTTTTGTCTGCCTCACACTTCAGCGGCATTGCAAGTAATATACACTAATAAAGATAGTGAGAGCACTCATACAAAGATGTCCTTTAAAAAACGATGTTAACCATGGCTTCTCAATTCTGAAAATCATTTTCTCCTCTCATTTTCATCGTGTGACCTGGTATATCATAACTGCTAGATCTTGGCTTGTATTTATTATTCCCAGAACATACAATGATCCACCTATTTTTTTCCTTCCTGGAGTATTATTCCATAAGAGGGTTAATACACAAGAGGTGTAACAACCACCCTTAGTGCATTCTAAAATTGAGTTAGAGTAGAAAATGACCACACGTGATGAGCACAAACTCTAGATAGCACACTGGTAAATGTATTTCTAGCACTGTGACAGACACACAGTAATCTCTTGAAGTATGTACAATATTTTAAATATCCATTTACTATTTTGTGGGTTATAAATAACCATCAAACATATCCAGTGGCCACCATGGCCAAGTCAGTCCTTAGCAGAGATATTTGTTAGTGCATTGAACATACTAGAAATTATCAGGAACACTGTGAAATGTGAAAAAAAAAAACCTTGCTTCATCAAATAATCTGAACTCAAAGCCATTTCCCAACAACCCCCCCGCCCCCCACCTTCTCAGGAGCCTTAACTTCACCCTCCTTCTGCCCCTTGATATTCCGGCCATGACTTCCTACTCATCTTCCCCTCTCCAAGTCATTCAGCAGCTCTGCTCTGTTCTCAGAGTCAGTCCCTTGGGGAAGGAGCTCAGTAAAATGCTGAATGGGGCGACTCCACCAGCAGGTGAAGAGGAAGGGGGAGGAAAGGCAGAGGGTGTGGTTCTCTCTTTTGTCACCACACCCCATCCCTGGAGTCTTGCACTCAGGGTCCACTGCGGCTCAGAGGGGGACCTAACAGATCGCCTTGCTGAGCTCCTCGCAGTGAGTGACAGAAAGCCACCCTGCAAATACCACCACCAACAACAACAAAAAATTAAGAAAAAAAATATTAAAAATAAACAGAAACCAAAACTTGCCCTTAAAGGAAGCAAATGTCCAGAGTAGGGGGGAAACAGGGATTAGTTCGAAGGCACAGTCCCCAGAACGTCAGAGAAAAGCACAGTAGACAGGGATCGCACAGGTTACCCCCACCCTTCCGTGGGTGCCAACTGAATATCAACCAGAGAATTTCCCTAAACCAGGAGTAGGGTTGAAAGTAGAGACAGGCATTACCTCCAGAGCTGCCCTCAGAGCGCTGACTATTGTTGCCTCCCCGAAGTGGCTCTGGATCCCCGCACAGCTTTCTAGAGCACAGCTTGGATTCTGGCTCGCGTCCCGGCGACGGGGCGCCAAGCTGGGAGGAGCACGGAGACTCGGGCTCACGTCCTCCGACCCGTCCAAGTTAGACCCTCCTCTGCAGCGTCGCCTCGGCCACCCGGCGGGCACGCTCTCTCCTCGAGCTGCCCCTCGGTTGCCCGGCGCCCCCACACCCACCCACTCCGCCGCGCCCGCTGGGAGCCTCTAGCGGAGGCCCAGCGAAACGCAGCCGACCCGCTGCGCCCGGGCTCCGAAGCCGGCTGCAGGGAGCGGACTCGGTGGCCGCGTGGACTCCTAGATACCCGCATCCCGCCCGCCTACTCCAGCCTTGCCGGCCACCCAATCTACTTCCTGGACCAGGGCCTACAGCTCCCTATCACAAAGAGGGAATGGGTGTGCGGGGCTAATGAAAAAATATTTCCAGAATAGAAAATAAAAACAAAACAAGAGCCAAGCCCAGATGTAAATCAACCTGGACAGAGGACCCAGCCCCAGATGCAATTCCCAATAGGTATCCAGAACTGTGAGGATAGAACACTCCCTTTTGCCGCCTGGATCTCAACCATCTGCACTGGCTGGTCCTCCACTTGCCTGCCTGGAGCCATTCGCGCCGGTTGTGCAGCTGCGTGGCAACAGTCAGGGGGTTCCGCGTAACTTGCCTTAACCCCCACAGTATCCCCAAATATCTATGTTAAGTTATTCTCTCTGGAGATTCAAGCAGCGGGGTTGCGGTCTCTTACCTTAAGATGCAGTTGATGCCCCTTCGTGTCCTTAAAATCCAAAGCCAAGGAGGAAGAAGCGCCCTGGAGTCCGGGGTCTTCTTGCAGGCGTTACCCTGCCTCAGCTCTGCTGTTTCTTTCAAAGGGGGCAAGGGAGAAAATGTTGGGTTCTAAAGCCCTGGAAGTCAAGGTGTCTCCAAACCCTCAAGCCAGTTGTGACGGAGACAGGGACAATCTCGGCGGCGGTGGAAACCTCCCCTGTTCCGGCTCAGGCAACTTGGCTGCGGATCCAGTTTTCTTCTGTGACCCCACAAATGCTTTGGGCAGCCAAGCTGTGTATTCTATCAAGAGCCTAGGCTTCTTCTGTCTCTCTCCACCACACCCCTCCCCCTGCTCCCGCCAAGTCGGAAAACCTGCGCTCGGGCTGGTTCGGTGCGGAGAAGGTGCCGGCAGTGGAGACACGCCGAGGATCGCCCTCCACCGCGGCGTCTTGGCTCCAGTCACTGCGCCCAGGCGTCTCTGCCAAGGAAACTTTGAGTGGAGGTCCTAATGGATTAAGGACGGATGATGGGAAGAGCGGAGAGGAGGTTGAATAGCTGGAAAGGAGGGACACCGGGCGGGCGGCGGGCTGCTGGTTACTGGCTGCCACACTCAGTGCGCGGACTGCGCGCACACACGCCCGGCTCACACGCACCGCTCACACGCACACCCCTGCGCGCGCGCACCAACATGCACTCCCAGCTCTAAGATCGCGGTCACAGGCCAGAGGCGAAAACTAGAGGCAAGCCCACACCAGGGGTTCCCAGAATGAGAAGCATGGTGACATCGTACCTCTTCTCCAGTTAACTGAGGCCTCAAGTCTGTTTTACCTTTTCCCGTCTCCCCGCCCGGTCTCAGATTTCCACTCCTAGCTCTTCCCGGTGGTCAGTTCTTCCCCAAGAACCCTGAACCTGAAGATGGCTGGACTTCAGACCCTCTTCCCATCCACACCCTTCAGGGTGACCAGCGCCCCTTCTTCAGTGGAGAATTGAAGCGCCAGCAGCACCTCACCAAGCAAGGGGCTCCCAGACATCCTTTGAATAGAAGAATTTGGACACCATGTCCTGGACAGGATCTCCTCGCGACATTCCCACGTTCCCATTCCATAACTTTGTCTCAAAGAGCTACCGAAGTTCACCTAGATGGTTTTGCAACGAATTGACCAGGGACTTGCGTTGGCCAGCTTTTGGATCAGAACTAATTTCGGGTTCTAAACTTTTATTTCAAAAATAGATGGTAGCGAGCCAAAGAGTCAGCTGTAAAAAGAGGAGAAACTAGAAGCCTGGAGGGAGATCCAGCCAATTTCATTTTCCTTTCCAGTATTTTGCAGAAATAGTGGTGTAGGTCTCCTCGTAGTTCCTGTGGCAACTGATGCTGCGCTCAAGGTAGGGATTCCCATCTACTGCGCAGCTGGGCACGCTAAGCCAGATCATCTTTCCTCTTTGAAGCAGTCAGAGATCCAGTCACAAATACCTACTAGGAATCCATGTTCTGGAATTTGTCTTGCGTGGACTGGAGAGCAGGAATTCATTGCTAACGGGGAAAAAAAGGAAAGTAAACTTTTGCCACGAAGGTTTCTTTGGTTATTTTATTTTGTTATTTTATTGCGAGCCCTGATTCTCCTTTATGCTCCACGCTCAAATTCAGCAAAGCTTTACTGCGATTATTCCGCTTCCCAAGTACCGGAAAGGCTGAGTGGCTCTGAGTTTCTCTCCCAGGCTCTTCACGAAATCTCTGTGGATCTTGGCAGAAAACGAAAAGCGGCTGCATAGAGATGGCGCTAGGACCCTTTGCAGGAGGGACGTGCGCCACTCCCCCACTGTCTCCACAAGAGCTTCTTCTCTTAAGATCCAGGATATTTTGAGTGGTCCTCTTCCAGTTGAGTTGCCACCTAACCGACTGAGAATGAGAAAATACAGTATTTGAGCGCTTGGCGGAGGAATTGTGGGTTGCTGAAAGTGGAAGGAAAGATGATTTTGAGCAAAAGAAGAAACTTAGGTTGGTAGAAGCTGCAGCAACGGTAATCATTGCCTGCGTGGCAAAGCCTAGCAAGGTAAGCTTGGAGCAGCTCCCAGGGCTCCAGCATCATGCCACAAGCAGGGGTGCAGCCTGAATTTCTTGAGTGAGCTGACCTCAGACCCTGTGTGAAAGAACCAGACAGAATCACTTTCCGAGATTCTTGTTGTTTTGGGGGATGTTGGATCTGTGGAAACTATCCCTCTGAGTGAGCTAACCACAAGTCATCTGCTGCCCAAGGATGGGCACCCACAGAGTCTGAGTGTCTGAATTCAATGTTTTTTTCCTTCTGGTGCAGTGAAAGCAAGATTTAGAAGCCAGTTCAAGGAGCCTGGGGGGGGGGGAAGTGTATTCGGGAGAAATGAATATTAAGCAATTCAAATTAAGAATGCATTTTATTTAGTTTTGACATGCTAAGATGTATTTTGGACACCGATAGTTTTGCAGCGTTTCAAGTGGGATGTTAAGCTGATTTTGAACTTGGTGTTATCTATGCATTGTTTCTTGGTCATAAGATTTGGTACTTTTTGAGTTGTAATTGTTTTGCGTCTTTAATAAAGTAACTGTTGTGAACTGAAGTGGAGCTAAGAATTATAATAAACAATTTCCAACATAAGGCTATCAATACATTATGGTTTTATTGTATGGACCTATCAATTAATAATGGATGTGGATTACAAAAATCAAATGATAACTCTTGATGAAAGAAAATTCCCTGCTGCTGAGCAGACTCCTCTCCAGGAAGGATCTGGACTGGGACAGTCTTCCTGGCTGCTGTTGACATGCAAACTGCTACTGATGCCCTCTTTCAAAAATAAAGTAGGTCATTTACATGTACACTAAGTGGATTGTTCCAAGGGTGCCACACAGTGCCCCAGCCTCCATTCACAACACGATAAACACCTCATCCTCTATCTACAGAATTGAGTAAAAGGGTTGAAATTCAAAAGTTCTGTCAGATCCAACTTATTGCAGCTTCAGACTATGAGTACTGCATCCTTCCAGTGCGGGTGTGCTTCTTCATATCCTTTGAGAAATGGAAGTCGTCTTCAGCATAGGTGATGTCTCTCTTTCAGTGGAGCCTGACTTGTCCTCTATACTCCTCAAGGTTATTGTAATTTAATAATGGTGTTCACTCTCATAGAAGCAAAGCATTTATCCTGTTAATATGTAGCTTTGTTATAGATTAAAGTTATTCCTTAGTTACCAATATACCTTTCCTACAGTATGGTGCACAAGAAAAGCAAGGATGGTGACATGCACGTTATAGTGCTCTTTGCTGCCTCATAAGGATCCCATACAGAATAGACCTGAAGCATAGGGTGACAGCGCCCTGACAAGCGAAGTTCTGCCATGTGAATTGTGGACATTAATTCAGTGATGGTCTCAGATTCAGATTCAGATGCAGTGTTCTCAGAAGACAGTAAAATTAGTGCTTATGCAAATTTGCCAAAGGTAACAAAGATATTTTGCCATAAATAAGAAAGCATGAAACCCATATCTGCCTTATTATGTAATCTTAACTTACTTGGCTCAGTTCAATCATTCAGGAACAAACATTTTTAGCTATTCACGGCTAAAGGGAATTTACATATTTTTATGCAAAATACAGTAATATGATAATTTATAATAAGCTTCATTTTAGGCGATCTGGTTGGTATGTATTTGTGAATAGGAATATGAAATCAGTAACATTTTCCCCACATTTTATTGAAAATGGAGTTTTTCATACAATAATTCTGATTATGGCTTCTCCTTCCCCAGCTCCTCCCACATCCTCTCTACCTCTGCTCCTACCCAAATTCACACCTTCTCTCTCTCTCTCTCTGACACACACACATTAGAAAATAAACAGGTCTCTACAAATAATAAGAAAATAAAATAAAAACAAACCTGGACAAGGAAAGAACAAACAGACAAACACTTTAGCATTAAAACATGATTATATACCTGACTGACTCTACACACCTTTAATCCCAATACTCAGGAGGCAGAGGCAGACAGATGTCTGGAGTTGGAAGCCTACCTGGTCGAAAGAGCAAGTTCCAGGACAAGCTCCAAAGTTACAGAGAAAAATCCTTTCTTGAAAAACCAAAAAATAAAAGTAAAAAATGAAAAGTACAATTATACTTTATTGGCATTATTCCACTCAAAATAATAAATGCTGAATTATAAATTGAAGAAATTGGGGCTCAGAAACAATGGATTCACAGTTATAAGTAACTTTTATTTTGTATATTGCCAGCTATATGTGAAAATTAAGAGAATACTATGATAAATTTTTAGTTATGTCAATGAGTTATAATGATGTGGCTGGAAAGATTGTTCACTGATTAGTTCCAACCCCAGGTGATTCAATACCCTCTTCGCTACCCATGAGCACATACATTCACATGCCCATAATCATACAGAGACATACATAAAATTAATAAAAACACATCCTTTTTTTATAAAATTCTAAAAATATACCATTTAGTGTTTACAGTTTTAAGTATTGCATTAGGCCCTGGATATTTTGTTGATGATCAATCTCATGTACAGTATTATTACTACCTTTTTACAGTGTTAAAACTTAAAAGATTCAGAGCACATATGCTATTTGAATTTAAAGTGACATGTGAACATGCCACAAAAAATGTAGCTGACATTTCCAGTGGTCCATATTGTATAATATTCTCCAAATATGCATTAGTGTAGTACCATTACATTATACTTATACTTAGACTACGCTGCTACAGGCAAAAAGATGAGAAAGTCATCATATTTATCAATGTCTCCTTGGAATTTTTAGGTGAAAACAGACAGGTGAAGTAAGGTGTTTTCGTTGAATCTTAATAAAACCTGCTGGGGCTGTGGAATAAGAGGACAACATGTGGAGGCAGAGGTGGGATGTTTGCTTAGTTTGGGAATGTGTGGAAGTTTTGGAAATTTTACCTTTAAAAAAAGTATATTTTAGGAGAGACATGGAACAAAGAACATTTTGCATTTATCTCATCCTTTACATTTTAGGGAAATGATTTAAAAGAATGGATGGAAGTTTTGTGATACATTTTGTATCTACCTTTTATCAGGTAGATAAAAGTTTCTGATAAACCTCTCCACAGATGCAGCAATCCTAATCAGACCAAATCGATCCGAATTAGAAAAAGCCCAAGTTTTATGGATACAAATGCTCCATGGAAGAAAGACAGAAAAGGAAGACCAGAAACCCACATATTTGTTTTCGGGCGCGGGGGTGGGGGAGCAGTTTAAATACCCCGTGGGAGTGATCTTTAGCATCTCTGGGGAAAAGTCATTCTTTGATGGGACTTTCTCCTGGGTGGGGTCTTGACTGAGGCAACTCCCAAAGTAGCGGGCTTGGAGGGAGGGGGCTTCTGCCTAAGCAATCCAGACTCTTTGGATACATGGAAGCCAGGGGTTTGGGGTGAGGTAACATCCAAACTTTCCAGACTCGTTGGATATGTGGAAGCCAGAGACTTGGGGTGAGGCATCCATCCAAATTATCCAGACTCTTTGGATGCATGGATGTCAATAGTTGGAGTGAGACTTTGGCCCAAACATGCACAACAAGAAAGTAAGGGAAGTGCCCAGGCTTAGGCTTCTATAACAAAATAATATACCCTGCATGGTTTAGACATCAGAAAACTGCTTCTCACAATTGTAAAAGTTAGAAATCTAAGATCAGTTTTTCTACTTCATCACTGATGAACACTGTCTTTTTGGCTTAAAATCTGCACTTCCCAAACTATATCTCTGCCTGACCTTCCTTCAGTGTATTCACAAAGAGTTCTTTCTTCTTCCTAAGACTGCCAATGGGATCATAAGGGACCTAGTTCTTTTTACTTTTTGAAGACTTCTTTTTTTTCTTTTTTTCTTTTTTCTTTTTTTTAATTGTTAAAAGAAAAATTTACATTTACTCCCCTTGTCCCAGGCCCTCCCACACCCCAATACCCCACCCACCGTCCCCTTGCTTCCTTAAGATAGGGCAGGATACCCTGCCCTGTGGGAAGCCCAAGGCCCTCCCCGCTCCATTCCAGTCCAAGAAGTTGTGCATCCATATAGAGTAGGTTCCCAAAAAGCCAATACATGCAGAAGAAATAGGTCCCTGTGCCATTCTTCTCCAAGGCTAGGATTTTACTTTAGTGGTTTATGGAGGTCACACTTCAGCATTCCAGTGTGGGCCACATTCAGTCCTCAGCAGGTGGCAAGTCTAACTCTTGTTAGTTGGACCTTGTCTGTAAAGAGGCTGATAAGGTTCTCTGGGAGGAAGAGCCCTATTATGGCAGCATCTTTTCATGATGTGTTTGGCTCTGAATTAGCTAAGAATCCATGGCTCCCTGGGGAATGACATAATATGGCTGTGTGCCTCTGGGTTATCAAATGAAAATATGTTCTCTCTTCTAGGAGTATGCACACCTTACTCGGAGACATATTGTGGGGGGAAAAGCCAAATATGTCTATTCCTAGACATATTTGTTTATATCCTTGAAGTTACTTAGTTTACCTTGATGTTCCTTGTGCTGTCCTAATTCATGGAAGCCTTATTTGAAATAGCTCAGAATTTGTTTATTCTATTCAAATAATAGCCATCCTTTACTCAAAACTTTTAGTGTTTCAAAATTTTAAGAAAACTGGGTAGGGTTGTTTTAATACTTACAACAAACTTATTACCTTTATTTAATAAAGTGAGAAAACAGTTACAGAAACAGGAAGTAATTTTGTGAAGGAAATAAAGCTGCTGAAACAGTACGGGATAGGGGTGGGAGAGATTGAATCTTCACTGTCTCAAATCGAGGCCCAGAGCTAATGACAGAAAAAGTTATCTAGATTAGCTGGATGACTGTTAGAACACAAACTTTTCTCCACTGTGCATGACAGGGTCCTCTAAATCAAAAATAGCACATGGTTCCTGATTGAAGTAAAACATGTGAAGAGAGGAAGATAGAAATGTCTGTAATAATAACCTTCGTGCCTCCCACTGCATTAATTGCAGGATATAGGTCATATTATTTATTTATTAGCATCCTAATTTAATCAGTAGTACTATCACTTCATGTAAAAGGAGATTGCATTCCTTTTTCCTGCTGCCCAGACCCAAATAATCACACAGAAACAATGTTAATTACAATACTGTTTGCTTGATGACTCATGTGTATTTCTTGCTAGATCTTACTTCTGAAATTAACCCATTTCCACTAATCTGTGTGTCATCATAAGGCTATGACTTACCAGTATGGTTTTGGCATCTTTTTTCTTCAGCAGCTACATGGTATCTCCTTGACTCTGCCTACTCTTGCTCTATCTCTATTCAGATCTCCCACCTGGCTTTACTCTGTTAAGCTATTGGCTGAAAGATCTTTATTTATCAACCAATAATAGCAGCACATATATAGAGGGATATCCTATATCAATTCCAATTATCAAGATTGATAGAATCATATCCTAAAAGTCTCATTGCTTTTCAACATAGAAGTAATTTGAACACAATACCTAGTGCTTTTATACCCAGTGCTAAACTGACTTAAACTATTATCTTAAGCCACAATGTTGTGTACAACTACGTCACTTGTTTAATATACTGTCTCTCCTCTACTCTTTCAATTCAGAGCACATGGTGCAGCAGAGTTAAACAACAGGCAAGCTTCAATAAATGCCTCTCTGTACAGTTGGAGCATTTGCTGAAGAAAGCATTTAGGTGTCAGGGATTTGCTGCTTCCTGTCCTCCTAAGGTGCCCTGGTGATTGTTTTGATATTTTTTTTTTGTTTTTGGTTTTTCAAGACAGGGTTTCTCTGTGGCTTTGGAGCCTGTCCTGGAACTAGCCTTGTAGACCAGGCTGGTCTTGAACTCACAAAGATCCGCCTGTCTCTGCCTCCCGAGTGCTGGGATTAAAGGCATGCGCCACCACCGCTCGGCCTGTTTAGACATTTTTAGACAATGAAGGAAATCCAACAAGTAATATGGTCAGGAAAAAAATACGAATGTTGCATTCCTTTTATGATAATCTCAGCTTGCTTGATTTCTTGCTATGAAGTCATGCGTATTGTCTGCAACTGTCAGTCTGTCAGTAAGTCACCATATGAAATTTCAAAATGCCCTTCTTGATCACACATTAATGAAATGGAGTAGGCAATAGATGGTTTTTACTTCTGACCTTGGTGTAACAACAATAACACGAATTTGAGAGGGATTATGAGGGTGTACTCAGGTGAAGTTCAGGGTGAAGAAAATGAAAGGAAATAAATGAAGGAAAGGGACAATATTGCAATTGTATTTTAACTAAAAAAATAAAACTACATTGAAAGCACTTTTTCTTAAGTCATAATCAATGGTTATTGCACGAGAGTTGTCATGAGGGGCCCACTACTGGTCAGCTAACATACCAGACAAGGAGTTTTACATTTATTCTAAGTGTGCTCCTGTGTAACAGTTAGCCTATAGAATATAGCAATAAATATCTCTGATTTGAATTCTAGCCCCACGTCTTTCAGATTTTCTAAGTTCATAAATAATAATCAAAAATGACATAGAAATACATATAATGTCCCTTATTAGGAGTTGGGGCATCTTCTAAAGGCCCAATTATGGACGTTTGAAGCACCAGCCTCTGCTTCTATTGTGAAATGGTGGTATGTATCTATTAGATGGGGGACCAAGTAGAAGCAAGTTAAATTCTTGGGAACCTACCTTTAAGGGAAACATGAGACCTTCATCCTGTGTCTTGTTCTCTCTTTGCTTGATTACTATCTGGAAGAGTCTTCCTCTGTACATGGCCACCATGATACGGTATGTGTTCATATGCTCCAACCAACAGAGTCAAGTGCCCATGGACTCAATTCACGAGTTAAGCAGACTTTCCCATCACTTTAAAGGTTGTTTCTATCATCTTATTACTTTAAGGGACATGCAAAGAGGGCTAGGTTTCAGGAAGTGTTGTTAATCTCATTGTCATAGTGAGAAAAAGTTGAAGCATACAGGCCTCTAAATCATCTTATTACTTTAAGGGACGTGCAAATAGGGCTGGGTTTCAGGAAGGGCATTGCAGAAAACTGAACCTAGATGAATATGTTCTAAGTAGAACCAATAAGAAAAAATCGACAGAATTATAAATGTACAAAAAGAAAGGCAGAAACTTGTTCAACATTTTAAAAAGTGGTATTAAGAGAGAAAGAGGGAAAGAAGAGATAGAGAGACACAGGGAGAGAGAGTCAGAGAGCTTTGCTACTTGTTACACAAATGTAGATAGTGTAGTGTAAGCAATGACTGATCCACAGTACCTCAGACTGTGGCTAAGTTCAGAGACAAGACTTACCAATATCATAAAATGAAATAAATACATTGTCATGTAGAGATCTAATCTAATGTAGCCTTACAAATAAAACTGATTAGGACACACACAGAGATATTTGGCCTATGTTTACACACATGGAAAGAAAAATACATGTGAAGAGACAGCAAACAGAGAGCTTAAGGAAGCCAAGAAGAGAAACATTAGAAGTAAACTTTGGGCTAGGGCCTTGATGCTGTACTTCCAGCCCCCAGAATGTGAGCAATGAGTCATGGTGTTTCATTCACTTTCCTGGTGTTTTAATAGTTCTTGTAAACTGACACCTAAGGAAAGATACAATCCATGGGCCTGGAGAAGTCATCTAAAAGCTAGTGTGACAATATCATGTTAAAGAAAGAATACTAAGGGAGAGCAAACTAGGCCAGTTAGCAAGGAATAACGTCATGTGAATTGTAACAGGAGGCATAGCTAAGGAAAACAGGGTTGAAATTCCAGGGAAAAGGAAAGGTGGAAATAATGGGCTATGAATTCTTATACAGTTAGGGACTGACCATACATTACTAGTGGTTACCTAGGAAAGAATAGAACCTTTCTTCCAAGGTAAAAAGTAATGATATGAAAAGAGCTTTCTTGTTTGTTTGTTAATTGTGGAATAGTTACCTGATTTAAGTAGAATTGTACAACAAGCACGAATGATGTATACAAGGTCAGATAAGTATCTTAAGAGAAAGTCTTAGGGCTTCTATTGCTGAGATGAAACACCATGACCATGGAACACTTTGGGAGGAAAGGTTTTACAGCTTACAGTTCCACATTGCTGTTCACCACTGAAGGAAGTCAGGACAGAAACTCAGGGCAGAATTCTAGAGATAGGGGCTAATGAAGAGGCAATAGAGGGGTGCTGCTTACTGGCTTTGTTTGAGGTTTTTCCCTGGCTTGCTCAGCCTGCTTTCTTGTAGAGCCAGGATTAGATGCTCAGAGATAGCACCACCCACATGCGCTCGGCCCTCCTTCACTGATCACTAATTGAGGAAAAAGTCTTACAGATAGCTGGATCTCAAGGAGACATTTCCTCAACTGAGGCTCCTTCCTCTCTGATGACTATACTTGGGTCAAGTTGACACAAAACAACACAAACACAAAGTATATTTTAAGTACAAGTATAAATGTGGAGAATAAAGATTTTCCACAATGAACTTAAGGAGTATTTTTGAAAGTTGAAGCTGAGTTCTCAAGGATGTTGTATTTGAAAATTTACTATTGAGTAGAGGAAAAGAAAAAAAAAGTAAAAACAAACTGAGTCAATCTTCCTAGGACTTTTCAAAGAAATATTTATTCACAGAAAGCAAAACAGTTTGGACAGGACAGTAGAAGGATACATAGTTGAATTCATTTTGAAACTAAATTTTAATGAAATGACAAAAGACCTAGATTTGAGAACATTATAAGATTGTAATTATCTTGATTATGTTGGTTATATCACAGATATAAGCAGTCTATCTATATGACACATGTTTGTAAGAATTAAGTCCATTGTGAGCAAGCAAGGGTCTATATGACATTATACTTTGCCTTCTATGAAGTCTGGAGTGAGCAGTTCATAAATATTGTATCAAATTTGTTGTGTGACCTAGGTGGTGGTGGCACATGTGTTTAATCCTAGAGGCAGGTGGATCTCTGTGAGTTCAAGGCTAATCTGGTCTACAAGAGCTAGTTCCAGGACAGGCACCAAAGCTACAGAGAAACCTTGTCTCAAAAAAAAATGCTGTGTCATCCATGGGACATTACATATTGTGACTATCTTTTACCAGGTCCTTTTGTGATTCAAGAAGCATATAGACAGGTCCTGCACAAGACAAAGTTGTCCAAAATTCAGGAGTAGATGTGGTAGATGATGTCCAGACTCCACTCCTTACTGAGGAGCTATTGACACTGTATAGTTGCTTGAAAAGGAGGAATCACTTTTTATTGAAGATGTAGTCACTTGTAGGATTCCCATGCCCACTGAGATTCTATGCCCACACTCCTTTGCCAATATGGCTCCACTAACTGGAATTACCTTGAAATAAAAAGTTTTGAAGAAGCATTTTGAGGAGATGTAAAGGAATTTGGGGAGACTGTGAATGCATATTATTATCATAGTTCATGTATACATTAATGGCATTTTTAAAAATAAAAATGAAAAACGAAAAACAAGTGTACAAAAATTTCAGCAAACAAATAGAATAGCATGAGAAGGAAGCTTCAACAATGTCCCACCCACCACTTCTGCCAACATCTTCCCAGACGTTAGCCATTTGGTCACCAGAGCTAAAAGACAGGATGAAGGAACTGTGCTTTTAGTCATATGGCAACAGTCCAAGATTATAATTAGAGATTCGTTTTTGTGAGCTAAGGAAAACATAAATGCAAAGCTAGATGCTGTCTGTTCTCTAGTAGTTCTTCAAATTCATTTTCTCAAAATTGTCTCAATCATATTTTTGTCTGCAAATTTCTATTGACATTTATGTATTTTTGTGTTTATTTATCTTAAGTTAGAAATGTATTTTCTGCTCTATAAAATTTGCTCTTGCCAAAATAGTATCAAATGTTAACTTGAGAATACTTATGTATCGTGTTCTTCTATATTTGTACACACATAAATACAAAGGCACAGATTATGAAATATTTTATTAATAAAACAGTTTATGTTAATAATATAACCTTCCATATGGAGTTGACATGAGGCAAAGCCACAGATTATATTTGATGATAGTATAAAACATCCCCAAAATAAAATTTCATCGTCTTGAAATTTAAAGCTTCCAAATACTTTAGCCAGTGAAGGGCTTCATAATTCATTTTCTCATATTCTTATACTCACTGAATTATAGTCCTTAATAGATATAATCTTTGAAGTGGTTGGAAATAATACAACTTCAATAACATAGAATCAAACATCAATAAAAATTTTCATGGTAAAATGGAATGTTGAGGAACATGCCTCAGCCCTCTGCAAAGAGGACATTGGGTTTTCTAAAGCTTCACAAACATAAACAAGGTAAACATATCTTCTCTTCCAAGAAGAGCAGTGACAGTGAGGTGAATATGTGTCTTTCTGAATGAGGGCCAACTCTCAAGTGCGCTTCTTAGTGTAGCGATAAAGCAATGTAGTACTAGACTCAGTTGCAGTGTATGTTGACAAATTTCAAGGAAACATTGACCCATTTGTCCAAATAACATTCTGAAAGAAGAAAGAGCACATGGTAAACGTGTAGATATTTCATACTTATTGTTCTGGGATGAAGATTTTTTTTTGATAGATGGTTGGCTTAGTTGTTATGCTTAAATAGACACTGAATAGTTTTATTTGTAGAAATAATAAATCAACAGAGGGGAATGCTTAGCTCCTTTACTCTCCACTCAAGTTATCAACAATATCATAGAAATTGATGCTTTTCTTTTGTGCCTCATTACAGTTTAATTGTCAAATTACTGCAAATTAGTCCTTTGTAGATGGACTAATTTACCAAAGAATGATTTGTTCTTTTTTCTTTTATTAAAATAATAATAATGGAACTTTGACACATTTACATTACATTATTACCAGAATTATTTATGGAATTAGAAAGATTGCATAAGTATGGTTGGCTATGTGAAATACAGAGTACTCTTAATTATCCAATGGATTAACCATAATTATATTTAATTTTTTCAACTAAATGTATTTAAGTATAAAATATGACACTTTGTTAGACATAGACATGAATAATTGTTACACCAAAGTAAATTAACCTATCCATATCTTCAAATAATTAGCTTATATCTTGCGGGAAGGATGACTGGAATCTATTCTGTTGACAAATGTTCATTCATTCTTCCCAGAGCAGCTGGAAGCTGTGAGGAGATGAGGAGCTCATTGTCCAGAAGTATAAAGAATTGTGGGTTGCAGATCAGTATCAGAGTGCTTGTGCAGAAGGAATTGTGACTTACATTTGATTCCCACCCCTACAAAAAGTTTATAAATTGTGCAAAGTTTTAATTATATTGAATTACTAGACATTTAATGCATAGGATGTTATAATTCACATTTAATATAATTTCAATCACTTAATCATGATTCTTAGAAGATTAAAGCGGATGGCTTTTTTAATAGAGTTTGATTCCAGGAATCGTGTGGTAGGAAGAGAAAAACAATTTCCAAAGTTATCACTTGACTCACACACACACACACACAAACACACACACACACACCCCATAATGAAATAGTTACATTGTATTCTGCTCCCGACAGGGGTATAAGTCATATTAAAAGATCATATAAATTTGTACTTGATATAAACTTCATATATTTTCATTAGGGTAGAGTTGCATGTATATATGATCATAGTTTTGGAGTGTTATTAACATTGTTTATTAATAATATTTGTTAATAATTATGTAACTCATTATTTTTCTATGCATGGATTATTTATATTGTATCTGTTACTTATGTTTTGTTGTAAACGTACAGTCCTATTGCTTAAGGATGCAATAGTCAAACATAAGTACTATCCATAACAAAAGTTGGGAACTAGAAAAGAATTTGCAACTAAACGCATATACTTCTAGCTTTTGATGAACCTGTCTTCCTTCCATTAACATTATTTGACTACTATCTTCAGTATTCATTTATTTTCTTTTATATATTATATGTCTGCATGTATCTGAAAAGATAGTTTGATTTATGTACTTAATAAATTTTAGAGAAAAGATTCAGATTTCCATATATTCTTAAACTTCTTTGTTCTTGTTCTTTTATGTTTCTCTTCCTTTGCCCACTCATTTTGATTATGCCTATTCATCATTTCTCCTATCAGACGTTTTACTATTTCTTTTGAAACTTAACTCTGCTATGAGAATTTTTACTATGTTTCTTACAGTACATTTACAAGTAAAATTGCTGGGTCAGTTTCAGTTGCTTTCCAAAATGTTTATAAAAATAGAACTGTTAGAAACAATGCATGGACTCTTATGATATAATACATCACCCCAACATAAAATTATTAGATGTTTTATGTTATGATCAAAAAGACATAGCCAGGATTTAAGAGGGTACTTAACTTTTCATTATCTGTGCTCCGTTATGATTCTTAGCACCTGAATGCATTCGTGTTTCTTCCTTTGTGAAACAAGTGTACATGGCTCTTCTCCATACTCTTAGAATTGTTTGCCAATACAAATGCAAAAATCCTAAAGGTGTCAGTTGTCATTTCCATTGACTCTTAGCCTTTTATTACTCTGGAAAGAACTTTAGAAAAGTGATGCAGGTTTTCAAGAAACTAGAAACTCGATGGGGGTAGATTCTACCTCTACCATGCTTACGAGAAACCAATACCACATCAAATAGTCTGGTATTGTATATTTCATTTACCAAAGAGATAATCAAAGAAAGACTGAAACCAGAATATCAAATATCAATCATTTCCTACTGGCAGCTCCAGCAGGAAACTTTCAGAGGAGGAAATTTCCCATGATTGGATGCGTAGTTTCAGAATAGAGTAATTGTTATACTGACTCATACAGAAACTGTTTTGACTCTAATAAAGCATTCATAGGAAATAGATATGTATTTTATAACACAGCAGAACACAGCTTCTGTTTCTGCTTCTAAACTAATTATGTCTCCTGAAGTGTAGCCATCACATACGGCGTAATTGAAAATTAGCATTGGTGAATTTGTGTTGTTTAAACACACAGATACATAGGATATTAATACTATTTTAACTCTTTATTTTAGGCCATGTAATCTCTTTGTCTTTGACAATTAATTTAGTCAATTGTTTTATACGATTCTATTTCCTAAACAGTGGTTTGTTTGTATTTTATGCTAATATTAAACCCTTGTTTGTATGCCTCTCCACTGTTTTCTATGTACCCAACCGTGTTTCCATCTACATGTTTAACGTTATTTTCATACTTTACTAGATGTTAAAATAGCTTATAAATTTATAAACTAAGTGTTGTGTCCTAAATTGTTAGAGCAAGGGCTTAAAGGTTCTCCTTTTATTTTTCTGTTTAGCTGCAATAACATATTATCTCTTCTCCCTCTTGAAAATTATTCAGTTACTGCTTTTGAAAAGTTAATTCTTTTTTAAAACAAAACAAAAAACCCAAGATCTCACTATGTAGCCCCTAGAGGTAATTTTCCTGCCTTTGTGTTCACATTTTCATGCCTTTTTACTGGGATGGCATGCAGACATCACCATTATCAGTTTGCTTTATTTTATCTGAAAATAATATGAATATCTACAGGATGCTTCCCATAAAAATTCTTAGTAGGTTTTTGTTGAATACTTAAATATCTCTCTGGTTTTTAAAATCAAAGTTATATTTATTTTTATCTAATCAAATATAGGCATGGATTATATTTCTGTCCAATTTAGCATTAACATGCTTATAAAAATTTCATATGATCACATTTTCCTCTATTGTCTCCCATCACATAATTAAGCCCTGTTCTGATAAAAAGAGCCTGGGCATTGTTTAGTGGCATCATACGCCATGATCGGAGTGACCAGTATTCATACTGACAAATTTTGATGTACCCAGACCGAAAGGAACTTCAATTATCATGCTTTCCCGTTTTAACCCTTGAATGTTTTAAGTCAGATAAAAAGTCAGGTTCTTTAAAAATTGATAGACATTTAAATATACTGATGGAGTCCTACATGTTTGGGGGATGGAACTATTTTTTAGGCACAGCTTTTCAAAAGCTTTGTATAATTTCCATGCCAATTTTGATAGTATTTACTCTGGCAGATTTGGTTCCCTTTCATCTCAATGTATGTTTCTCTGTTCGAACAGTACACAGATGTGTTGCCTCGATGTGAAAAACTTCAGTTCTAAGGGAATTTAAATAAACAAGATCAGTGAATCACATTATTAAAATCATTATAATGTGGGTCTTCAGGACCACTTCCCGAAAACTCAGTTCAGAGAAGAGCTGAAAGGTGATTACAGGGTTTTAACTTTGAGGAGTCATCAGTTGGTTAAGAGAGGAGGTGAGGATGGAGGGACTACAGCAGTTAAGGTTAAGCTAGCTCCTTTTAAGTAAAATTGGAAAGTATAAGAAGCACTAAGTCTCTATACTGACTGTCTAAGAGCGAGTAAACATATAAATTTAAATAAGAGAGTCTCATTTATTGGGGAGAACATAAACAATACATATTCTGTTTTAACTAAAGAAAACTATTGTGTTGAAATGTGGAAATATCTTTATTCAAAGTTTCCACAGGACCATATCCAGCCTGTTTGTTTACTAAGTAGTATTAAGCTGATAAGAGGATTTCATTAAATTAAATTATGTTTCTAATTTTGACTTTCTTTGTCTTTATGAAGACTACATTAATGAATTTGATGAATACCAGTGAAGGCCTCGCATGTCAAGTGTCTTAAATCTCGGAGCCATTGACAAGAAAAACAGCAAGAATCTCCGTTCCTGTTAAAACTCAACAATGATTCTAAAATCAGTCTGTCTGCTATGAACACCTATAAAGAGAGGAATGTCTTGGTAACACTTCCACTGCAGGAGATATTGGTGTTTACTTTGCACTATGGTGTGATATGGTTACAACACATTTAATGTAGTCTTAAATTGTTTCAAAAGAAACAGAATCAGGTTTGCATGAATAGCCACATAAACTTTGTTATTATTCTGACCACATCAGAACTGTTTTGTTACAGCATTGACCACACTTTGGGATTTTATGTCAAAGTAAATCTGTAGTCAACCCTGCATGCATATCTGTATATATGTCCTTTATGGTAGTATTGAGGAGTCTCAACATTATCAAGAATAAAATTAATTTACAAAGTAAATAAAATATGACCATAGCTCACTTTCTAAAAATGTTATGCTTCCTTGGTACAGAAGGATTTAGTAACACAGTGTTCACCACAATGAATGGTTTATTAATCTCTCTTTGCAAAGGTGTTTCATGATTTTAAATAGTTTATTAACACTCCTTTAGCCACCCCCATAGAACAAATGAACAAAATCCACAGTAGTGAGAAGTGATTATTATAGAAGGGATAACAAGTGTTCTATGCCTGCTTCGAAAGGGAAAATCCAGCAGCCAATTTCAGATGCCATCTGTAAAGAAAACTCAATATCCTGCATCAAGGCTTGAAGATGCCTTGAAACCTATGAAGTACGTCTTGAGAAAAATGCATTTTTGTTTTTATTCCTACTCTAGACTGTGGTGTTATTATTTGTCCAATTCTGCCACGTCTTTCTAGCTTTTCATTAAGTCCTGACTCTTGTTTCTCATTTCCTTCCTGTTGCATCTCACCCACTGCACAAACACATAGCTAGAGAAAGATTTAAAAGTTCTAAGGCAGATTATACTATGTCTACTGCTATTTCATTAATTTATAGCTAAGCTGACCTTCATTCTGTGCCCATGTAACGCTAGACTTACTCTACAGCTTGGAGCCGTTCTCCAGAGTCTCTTGTCTTAACGCCTTACTGATCTGCTGTCAGTAGAAAACTTGTCCCTTGCAATCTACATTTCTCACATTGCCAAGCCCACACCATTCTATATAATTTTAAATTAATTTATTTTTCTAATATGTAATCTGGTGATTTTGATTTATCTTTCACAATAGAATCTAAGAACAAAGTCAAGTCTTTGGTCACTTTTGTATATTCTTGATCAAAGATAATTTATTTTCTGAAAGTAACTGAATAAGAAATCATTTCTTTGTAATTGTAAAATCGACCTGGTGACACCATTACAGGTAAACTAATACATTTATGAAACAAAAATGCACAAGTATTGATTCTTCAAGTCATTATAAGTAGTCAATAGGACATGGTCTTTTAAAAATAGGTGCAGTGTATAAATAGGCAGGTATTTAGAATTCAAACTTCAACAAGTCACCAAGGTATCGATGGAGTATTTCTGCACTCTAATAATTGTATAGATTCTCAGCAAGCAGCACACAGGGGCATAGTGAAATGTATCATTGTGACATTACTTTAGTCTAGAAGCCAAACGGCATAGTACATACTGACAAGGTGCTTTCTAAGGACATTATTTCAGAACGATAGAAGACTAAACCTGCCTAAATATTAATAAATATGCCACTAATTGTGTAAAGTCACATTTGAAACCTTGTCTTTACAATTTCATAAAATGAACAAAGTACAAATTAATATCTCAATACAGAAATTTGCTTAGCTCACTATGTCAAGGCTAAATTACACTGAAAAATTATACTGTGGATGTTTCTCAAAGACAATAAGAGCCTTGCATATCTTATTACCAAATATGATAGCCTGTGTGATTAATCACACTTCATCCAGAAGAGGGCCATTCTCCAACAGTGTGCTCAGAAAACCCATTATTTCAGAATGAAATGTGAAACCATATTCCAAGGTACTTACCCTTACCACTGTGATTTTTTTGTTTGTTTCTTTGTTTGTTTGGTTTTTCTAGACAGGATTGATCTGTGTAACAGTTCTAGCAGTCCTGTAATTAGCTCTTGGAGGCCAGGCTGACTTTGAGCTCACCGAGATCCACTTGCCTCTGCCTCCTGAGTACTGGGATTAAAGGCGTGCTCCACCACCACCTGGTTAGCACTGTGTTTTAAGTTAGTATATTGGACTGTTCTTCTATGTACTTTTTAACTTAATTTTTATTTTTTCCAGGTAAAGACACAAACTCTTTTTTTCCCTTAGTATTTAAGGTACTAGAGTTATGAGAACTTGGCAGCCTATATATTCAACTTAACACCCAATGGAATGAGGTAATCAGTTTAAGATTAGAAGAGAAAGAAGATAGAGCAAAGGAATTTGTGTGGTGCAGCAAAGGTCACGTCATGACACTAGAATCCCATAGAAACCAGGCCACTAACCCCGCCTTAGTTAAGACTCTCTCTTGCATTTAGTGATTGATTTGACAAACAGCAGCATGTTCTAAGGAACATACCGTGTTGGTGTCAGTGCTAAATCAGAAGAAAAAATTGGGAAGTGTATGTCTTTAAGGGTCTCATTAAATACAACTTTATGTAAGTACTGCTGCTTGTGTGTTCTTTCCAGGAATCCATAGTTACTACTTTGAGTTAATAAATGTGCAAAGAAACTGGGAACTATAAACTGAGAAGCTAATATACAGGGACCAGGATCATCCATCTTCATTCCAACTTCTTTCCAAATAACTCATTAAAACAAACACAATAGCAACAGTAGCATTTACTTTTTTAAGGGAAGCTAAATGCAATATTTGAACAATGTGATATTTTGGTACCTGGATGCTAAGGACAAAATTTCTTAAAGGGGCAATTGATTGACATGCAATATTTTCATTTGTTGCAAATGATAATTTGATTTCTTGATCCTAGTTCACTGTTTTCTAAAAGTGTAAAGGGAGTTTTGCTTTTCATTTCAGGAAAGAAAGCTCCAAAACACCCTTGTAGCATATATATTTTTGTAATCGTTGATGCTGCTCTAATATCTAATGCTCCTTATTAACCACATTATTAGCAATCCTTTGCTTAGATATCACTGCTCTGGAGCAATGATGCATGTTTCCTATAAGTTCTCACGGTTTTCATTTTAGCAGTCACTTTAAGCCCATAAAACTGATACATTAGGTTCCCTGTATCAA
>JAQHUG010000092.1:164636-177341 GCA_028555095.1 Dicrostonyx torquatus | reverse complement strand
CCTGATGAATGAATGAGCTTTGTGGGATTCCTTACAGGATGAAGGTCCCTTAAAGGAGCAGACCTGACTCAGACAGCTGCAGCACCAAAAGCCTGCTCACAAACCATGAAAACTTGGAGCACACAGCACACCCTGCAGGTGTGTCGGTTTGGGGAGTGTCCCTTCCAGGTGTCTTAGTTGGTCTTAACCTCTTCCAGGAAGGTTAGCTCATTTCTACTTTTTCCAGGTAGTGGGTCTGGTCTTATTTGCAGCGTGTCTCTGCTCTTCTGCGAGGAACTCTCAGTTTTCACTTCTTACTCTGGTTACTCTGGCAGGGAGGGTCCTAGAGAATGTGGTCAGTTTCAGGAACCTCCTGAAGCTCTTTTGTGTTGTTAACCTTCCTACTTAGGGAGCTTCCTTTCAGGGAGATCAGATATCTCAGTCTTGGAGGAAACTGTGACACAACAGTACTAAAATAGCATAATTATGGGTTGCAATAAATGCCATCAGTTTCATAATAAGCTATTTCTGGTCTTTCATATGGCTTTAAAACTAATAATGTAAACAGTAGTTATAACTTTAGCCAATTTAAAACTTTAGTCATGTTTTCTTCAAATGAGCTAATTTATGTTCAGCTTTATTTACCGTGGTCTAAAAGACAATATAAGATATTGAAGAACCAATATCTGAGAGTACTGTACACTTATTTGATTTGTATTCATGTGTCTGTGTGTCTGTGTCTATGAGTGAGTATATACACATATGCAACTCGGAGTGTGGAATCACTTGGAGCTGGAGAAGAAATTAAGAGTTTAGTGTGGGTACTAGGAACTCAACTTTTTTCCTCTGAAAGAGTAGCACCCATTCTTAAACTCTAAGCCCCAGTTGGACTTACTGAGGATAACAATGTGCCTAACCATTACCAGATCAAGTTCTGGAACCTGAATTCATCTAATCCACCTTTTTTCTTTGATATAAACACTTGTATAATCATCTTTATTTAATACTATCTAAAAGACATCATGCTTTCAAATTAACAATAAGGATGCTGCTTATGTAATTAGAAATTATATAAAGAATACAGTGTCTTGAGAAATGCTTACGTAGTCATAGAAACTAAATCCATTCATGAACATATTCACTGAAGGACAGAAAAGTTAAGAGCGACAAACTGGTCATGACCTTTTATTCTATAATTTTATACACAACACACATACAATCATATATGTAAAAACATGTACACACAAATATACACACATGAATATAACACACCAATCAATTTAGTCCTGCAGTTATATACACATTTCCTTTTTCATAGTAGTCACTTAACACCTGTAGCTTTGAGGGTCGAGTCTACACAAAGATGTTCAAGTGAGAATTGGGTTTAAGATCAACACTAATCAAAAATTAAGGAGAAGACTTTAAGTAGCCTTAAGTGGATGGACAGTTGATATTTAAAACCCAGTTCCCAGGAAATGGACTCTTCCTTAATAGTAGTTACTTAGGGAGATGTCTGAAGACAGGTTTTAATCATAGCTATAGGGTACAAACCAGAACTAGATGGTAAGATCCTATGAAGTATAAATTCCAGATGTTGGATACAGTAACTATTTCCAGCACGGCCTTTAATTCTGATACACACTAACATGTGGGAATCTCTGGTTCAGCCACAGCATAAAATCATCCTGATTTTCCTCAATGCACTAGGCCATGACTGATAGTGTGGAGTTGCTCTTTTACAGCCAACAAAGGGTACATTTGATTTCCTGAAGTAGTTATTGGCTGCAGACTTCTGGAAAGAAAGACACTGCTTTTTATGAATAGCTCTCTGAGATGGCTTACATAGACTGTGGTCAAGGGAAGTTTACTGTTGTGGATTTAAGACAACATGATCTCTCTGAGGCAATCAATCATGGTGGCAAGCATGACAAAATCTGTGGAGAGAAGAGGTTCATCCCCATGATGAAGTCCGGAATTCTGGAATATTTTCGAGGAGGTAGACTGCAGCTAACCTATTCCTTCACTTCATGTCTTCTTTTTTCCCTAGTGCATTGTGGACCCATAAAGGGGGAGGATAAAGACGATGTACAATAAAGGCTCCTCCTCTCTCTTTCAAGCACCTTGCACGATAATTATTTATAGAGTAGCACCTTATTGTTTTGAGAAACATCAACCTTACCTTTCAGTTATTGGAAGGACAGAAACTCAAAAAGGCATGAGAAAAGAGCCATACCCTGAAAGTTGAAAGAAACTTGCTTTTCTGGGAATTTACATAATTGTGAGTGGCTTCTAGGAATTGTTCTCATGTCTCAAGGAAGAAGTCCAGTGGCTCAAGTGGATATGGATTTAACACAGTGTCCCAGTGGGAGTTACAATAAAAATGAAAGCCAAAGAATCTAAACAGAACTACACCTAGAAATCATGCTCTCTTCATGTTTGCATTTCTTCCTACTCACTTTCAAATGGTTAGCATGACAATTTCTGAAGGGTGTTCAGTATACAGATCTCACCCACCATTGATCCAAGCCTGCTGTTGTAGAACTCCGGTGTCCATGTTCTACTGAAACCCACCCCATAAGGAAAGCTTGCACCTTCTGCTCAGAACTACACAATTTTATCTTTGCTCTTTGTTATTTATTTTCCTTGATTGTCTATCATTCCTGTGGGCATTTTACAGGCCTGAATTATTTTTTTTACACTTGCAAAGTGTTTATATTCTTTCTAAGATCTATCATGGTGTTGGAGAAAATAGTATATTCTGTAAAAAAAAAAAACAAATATCTTGCTGAATTGATTCCTTTAACTCTGTCAAAAATTTTTATGAAGTTATATATAAATATAAATCAATTCCAACAAGTATAAAAAGAACAGAAAAAACCTGAAGGATATAACCCCATATTATCCAAGTACACACAAAAGAAATGCACTGCGACTTGCATGGGCCTTTGGATCTCTTATTTCTGATGCCATCGTTATATTTTGACAAACACATTTCACTTCTCTATTGCTGCTATACTGTTCAATATTCTGGCAGTCCATCAGCCATGTCTGTACTAGGGATTTGTATCTAATATTGGTATTTCAGATGTTTAAAGCTCAAGTACATAAAAACATTATGATCTGATATTTCCAAAATGGGAGAGAATTATGCTCTCTCATTAATAGTAAATAGACTTACATCTGACATTAAATGATATCAAACATGGGCTGTAGAAGTGCCTTGGCTACAGTTCCAAATCCTGCTGATATTCGACTTCTTCTCAAGCGTCATCAGACAGAATTGATAAATGAATTCTCATGTTTAAGAGAAGGATGCTAGAGGGTAATGCTCGCTTTAGACAATTAAAATGCAATGACTGTCAAAGATCATCAAAGGCCAGCAGTGTCACATTGTTAGCATCGTGACTGCAGAGGCAAAGTCTTGCTATGCAGCTCTCTGCACCACAGTCATATACACAGAAATCACCGATCCCTCCATCTCCTTTAGGAAAAGAAAGTCTGTTAAAACACAAGCTTGAAACTGTGATATTTTCACACAGTTAATTCCTAACTTTTTTATTGCAAAGAGAAAACAAAATAAGACTTTGTTCTGAAACAGGATAAAAGATGTATCTTCTGTTCAGTGAAAATTACATCAATTCAAAAGCAGACGAGGGAATCATCCAGCTTGCAAACAGAGTGGGTTGCTCAGGAAAGGAGCACATTATGGTGTGCTTTGTTCTACATCCAGCTTAGTATTTCCTATGTGAGTTGGCGTCAGCTTGAAAGGAAGAAGTATATGTAAGGATTTCTGTAAATTTATAAACAGTGCCGTAGGTCATAATTTTAATGCTATATTAAAACTTCATCATTTTCCTTATTAACTAACTGATTTGCTTTAAGTTTGATTGCCAATCATTTGCCTTACATTTTCTTCTTTAATAACTCAGTGTTTTAAATATGACTTTAATACTACCAATGTAATATGCCTTTATAGCATGCTTGTAATTTGTTGCTGTTCGAATGAAATATGTCCTCCCCTCAGGCTCATGGATTTGAATACTTGGTCCCCAGATAGTGGCATAGCTTTGAGGTTTTGGAACCTTTTGGAGAGGAAGCCTTGCTGAAGGATGTCACTAGGGAAGGGCTTTGAGGATTTATAGCCTTCATTTACTTTATGCTTTCTCTCTCTGTGTCCTCTGTGGTGATAAAAATGTGCTCTCTCAGCTTCCCATTGATGTTACCAAAACTTCGAACATGGTCATTTTTTTAATGCTCTGGCAATGCTGAAGCATGCATGGGCAGCCCGTATATGGTGGTTTTGTTGAACTTGTCCATATTGGGTTTTATGGTCTAAGTTGATGGGGATGACTGATTTGTCTTTCTTAGCAAAATCAAGAAAATTCAGCCAGTACATGACTTTCATTTGATTCAAAAGCAGTGAATAAAAGGTGGATTAAGGGCTTAGGCTATTCACTTTCTATACTGTCATTTTCTTAAAGCCACCTCTAGAAACATAAAACAACAGCAACACTGCAGGAATGACAGCAAGCAAGGAAGGAAAAGCACAAGGGGAATTGACCAGAATAAAATCAAACAGATAATGAAGTAACTGAACAAAAAGTATTTTCAAAGTCTTAGCTTTGAAATTAAAATAGTCATTTGTGTTTTAGCAACTGAGACTCTGAAATGAAGTTACACCCATATACTATCCCACAAGCCTGGCATTGTCTTCTATGTGCATTCAGAAAAGACATTTTCCCTTTTTTAGAAGGCAGAACAATTTGTGTGCCCCCTTCTGGTTATAATGATCATGTTCTTCCTGGAAAAGCCAACAAGTCCTTTTCTTCATTAAGATGGATACTACTGACTAAATTCCCTTTTCTTACCAGCAATGCATCTGTCGACACCACCCTCACTGTTCTTACAGCACAAAAGGAGCATTGCTTTTTGTCCATAGACTTCAGTGACAGCAAATGCTACATGACAACTGGTTCATTCTCACAGACTTCATTAATCATAACATGGCCATCCTTATTATGAAGTAATAATTTGCAGATTTATAGTATCCAATAGACCATTTATTGAGGGAATTATTAATATCTGTCAGGACCAGCTATATCCTTTAAATTAGAGAGTGTTATGGCGCTCTTCCTTCTATTATTAGAGCCATATTTATAAAGTCTGGCTCTGGGTCTGAAAAGTTACTTGCATTTGAGAAAATGGCAAAGAACACATACAAAATAATAGGATTAACTTATGTAGATTTTGAGCTAAGACCTTGGAGAGAATCATACTCAGTTTGTCTCTGTGTACCATATATCAATGTTACAACTTATTTATTTTATTTTAGTGACACAGGATATTCATATTAGAACAGCAACAAAAGAAGTCCATGTTGCTTATCCCATGCATAATCTTTGTCCCTGTTATTATGAACTCTATCTTCAGAGCCCATTGATTGATATCTGGAGACTGTATTCTCCTTACCACTTTATAAAGTTCTATTAACAATGGTCCAGGTCTGGTCTGGCAGTTTCCTTGCCTCTTATCCCAATAATCAAAAATGAGGCTCACACTGTTGTTTGAACCCCAAAATTTTTGACCCACGTGTCGATAAATACTGACAGGAGTGTTTTGGTCCAGATCATAATTTATAGTCTTTAATTCCTGATTGGTTAGGAATACACTTGAGTGAAAAATGTCTAAATTTGATTGTTACTAGAGTGAGGAAGTTTATTCTATTGTTCAATGATGAGCTTATCTATAGTGCAATGAAGACTGGGATCCAGGTCAGATTTTGCAAATTAGGTAGGTGGTTCTGATATGGGATGCTGCTTTGCATGCAGTGAATGTTTTATTAATGTTGGTTAGTAAAGAAGCTGCTTTGGCTTATGGCAGGGCAGAACATAGCTAAGTGGGAAAAATAAATTGAATACAGGGAAAAAGAAGGAGGAATGAGGGAGACAACAGCAGCTGACAAAGAAGCAAGATGTGAGATAACAAGAAATGGGTCTCATGGTAAAGTATAGAAATAGAAATGATTTATTTTAAGTTATAAGAGCTAGTTAATAATAAGCTTGAGCTAATAGGCTAAACAGCTTGTAATTATTACTAAGCCTCAGAGTGGTTATTTAGGAACTGTCAGGCAGGAAATAAACCTTCAGTTATATGGATCTTTGAAGTAAAGTGTATGTCTAGTATCTTCAGATGAAAAAACTAAGCTTCCACATAAATTATTACAAGAAAGGAAGTGTGTGTTATTGGAAACCAAGTGAAAGTCTCACACTATCTTCTCCCGTATGCTTGTCAGCATTAGTTCCTCTCATTATTTACCCCAAATATTCCAGTAATGAAAATGCTGCTTCCTTTTCATACAACTATCATATCTACTTATTTGTTAGGAAGTCATTTTAATTTTCTTAAGTCAATGAGAGAGAAGGAAATAACACAGTTCTATCTTGTCCATAATTATCAGTTCACAGTGTATATAAGAAAATGAATAGCTATCAAAAAATGTAAGAAGTAAGTATTTGGAATGTCAAGGATCTTCTATAATATCTAGTTACTTCTGTGTCTGGCAACAAACGTTAACAGAAATCATTAAGAACCTGCAACCAGAAGGCCTGTATGGCTTTGTGCCCTTCTGTTTGAGTCCTCAGGCAGCAAGCCATGACCAGACAAAACTTTCACTGAAAGCAAAGGTAAAATGAAATGGGGAGTGGGGAAAGCCGTGAATTCCAATAAGAACCATGTTAACAATTGCAAATATAAAATTATTATTGATTCATTATTTTTAAACAAAGACATATTTTTAAATGTTGAACATCTCTTTTATTTGTCCCATCTAATATAGTTTATAGGTATTTAATGTCATGCCATTTTGTTTCAGTATTTATGTTACTGAATATCAAAGTAATATGGATAACATAGTTTGAAGAAAAGTGAACAATATTCACATAGTATCAACATAAAACATGTTGCTAGCCAAGTTTTTTGCCATCGTCACACTATACCTGGCATAGATGATGGTTTGTTTTTTCACAATACTTCAGAGCTTTCAGTCTGGTAAACTGTCCCTATTGCTCTGACTTAGGCAGAACATCACCATGTTCTAAGTCTGTGATTTAACAGAACTCAACTTATAACTTCCAGGAAAGAAGGGAAGGAATAGAGGGAGAGAGATGGACAGGCAGCAACAGAGAAAGACAGAGATAGAGACAGAAAGAATACAGTCCTCAAAGCTGTATCTCAGTACTCTAGTGCCTCCATTTATTGCTACTAGTTCCTCTACTAATATAAGTGTACCAAACCACCAAAGATGTTACAGCCCTGGGTGTTCAATCATTTCTTAATAGTACCACTTCTGGGAGAGCAAGGCCTCAGCCCCTGATTCTGATGGAAGGACTTTTCATATACCATCATAATCAAACAAAGGACAGAGTTTTAATTTCACTGGGGAGTTACATTATTTTTTGCATGATAAAATCAAGTGGTTTTACAATTTAATTAATTTATTAGGAAATTAATACAAGAAAAAGATATTTGCAATTTGGAAAAGATAGACTTCAATTTTTTGTACAGCTTCAAATGGATAAAGCCAAAACATCCTATAAGGTACACTTATCACTATGACTTTTTCTTAGTTTTGGCAGAAGAAAACTCTAGATAAATTTTAAATGTAAAAAGGGGTATCAGCCATTGTATCCTGAAGAATCTAATATCTCACTAGTTAATCCTGTGTGGAACTTCCCAATAATCACTATGACTTTCTTCCATGTGGTCAGCTCATGCTGAGAATTGACCAGTTGCTGAACTGTCTCAATTTGTGGTCCCAAGAACTATAAACTTAATGTGCTTCCTCAGCCAACAGAGCTGATGCAATGGTTACCTCAAGAGGATAGAAAAGTTATGGAGTCAGGTTTTGTGAGCTTTCACTCCAGTAATAGCTGCTGACGTGGTAAGTCCGGACTCCCTGGATGTGTCTGCAGGAAAGCATATGACTGCACATACGCCATTTTCTGCTTATGAAAAACTCATGCTCCCAGAATGCTTAATTGACTGAAAATACCTTTAATGAAGAGATGGTGAAGAAGTGACCAGTTTACCAGTTTGGACTGTTATGTCCAAAAGACATTTGTTTCTCTTAAGAGTTGAAATTTGAACGTTGGGTCACAGAGAGTTCTTAGAGAAGAAGCAGTGCCTTTTTAGTGACTGACAGAAGAAATTTAATAGATTCCTTTCTGTCAGAAAAACTGATGAAAACTATAGTTCAAGGAGGTTCAGATTCTCCCAGGGTACCACTGTCTGTGCATGAGACTTCCTGTCTAGGCCAGGACGCTGGAACTGAAAAATATTGCATATTTCGTGGGTTTGTTAAATCACCTCAGTAGTTACTGTATGTCTAATCTGGGCAAGACTTACGGTTTTTGTGTTGTGAGGCCCTTGTCTCTATGCTTATATACACACTTCAAAATATATTTTGAAACATATATGCAGCAAAAAGCAAATATTTACTGTTGTAAAGTAAAAGATAAAAATATGTATGTATTTTACCCCAAATACCTGCTTGAAGTAGAAAGAAAGAAGGAAGAAAGAAAATGGAAAGAAGGATAAGTTGTACAATTCTGTTGTGCCTGGAGCTAAACACAGATGTGGGCGCTTTCAGTGTTCTCACTTTTGTTTTTGTATTTTACTTCTTATCTGGGAAAGCTGGAGAGCGAGCACAAAACCGGCAGGGGACAGCAGGTCTTTGTTTGTTATCTGCACACAAATAGCACATGCAACAGAAGTTCCTTATATGCAATGAATTCCATAGATTTGAGGTTTATTAAAATTGACAGAAACTAATGTGACTACGACTTTAAGAAAATTAACAGTTGTATCCAATGAAATGTATTTCTCCTCTGCCCATAGACGTGACATCCCTACTCTAAAATCTTTGTGGAATGAGAGGTCTATGTAACTAAGGTAACTCAATTTTCATAGTGTAGCAGATTTGTGTATTATTGTGACTAAATTCTCATAATTGAATGGCTGTTTTTCCTTTAATTTACAAAAATTTGGAAAGAAGTGAATAAAATTAAGAATTTACAGCTAAGTCCTGAAATCTGCATTAAGGATATGTGATAAAGAAACTAGAATGTCCTCCCTGAGTTCTCCACTTCTCTCTCTCTTCGCCAATTTAGCATGCCCCCCTAAGGTGATTGATTGCTTTATAATTCTAAAAGCATTTGTAGTATGGACATATGTATTTGGTAGTTAAACACCAGTAACTATGTGCAACAAATCAGGTTATATTTGTGAAATATTCTCTAATTGCAAAGGAAGAAAACACCTAAAGCACGATATTATATTATACTTTTTCCCCAAGAATGAACCAACATTGATATTTCTCCAGGCTAAATTAGATCTTTAATAGGCTTAAGTCTTTAAATATCAATTTTATTTTTAAATACATGTATGTGCATGTATATGTTTCTGTGTGTGCACATATTTGTGTACATGTGTGTGTCTGTGCATGTGTGTTTTGTGTGTGTGCATTTGTGTTTGTTTATGCACTTAAGAACCCTCTCTCTCTCGTGTGTGTGTGTGTGTGTGTGTGTGTGTGTGTGTGGTGTGTGTGTGTGTGTGTGTGTGTGATTACAAACACAGTAAGAGTCCAGAAGATGGCTTCAGGTTTCCTAGAGTTGGAGTTGCAGGTGCAACTTATCTGGGAGAAAGGAACTGAACTTGGATTGTTTGCAAGATTTAAACACATTCTTCACTACGGGTCCATCTTTCATACCCTGAAACTTTGAAAGCTTTCTTTCCCTCTTATTTTAAATATAATTTTAGACTTGTCAAGATCATATTAACATAAGCAGTGATAGTACTCATTTATATTTGTAGAGAACCGCTGTTTTTTGAAGGAACATATGCAAATTGATTGTCTTAAAGTTAGAGCACAATTCATTCTTTCAGTTTAATAAATAAAACAATTTACATTTTGATATTCAATAAGACAGTGCCCATGTAATCCTTGGTGCAGAGCTCTTGCTATATATTAAATCAAGGGAAAAATATTGTCCTAAGAATAAAAGGAAAAATACATCTAACTTAGCACAACTTTTTCTGTGTTCCCTTAATCTTTCTTTAAAAACCATTATTGGAAGAATTCTTACTTTGTTTTCACATTAAATCCTTTACAAAATGATGTGTGGGAGAAATCAGTACAGAGAAATTGTGTGTAGCTTCCACGAACAGTCTTATTGCTCTTTTGTAACGTGGCAGGTAATTGGAACCTTTAAAAAATACCCTCCATTTCCACTGCAGATTATAAAGTTGCCTTTAGAGTCACAGCATCAATCTAGACCAATGGAACATGACCAGCACTGAACTTAAAACAATCCTGTCTTCTGTTCTATTGCATTCAATCTTATGTACTGTTTTTACTGAACTATCTTGAAACATTGGCAAGCAATGGGACACCGACTTGGACTAATCTCCATCAGGGAAGTATTCTTACATATTTAACTATGTAGAAATTATTTACAACATTGCCTCTTTCAAAAACGGACTCAAAAAGAAAAAAAAAAAAGGACTGAAATCCATCCAAGTTACATACCAAAACCAAATGAAATTCATAAACGTTGAGTTTCTGTTTGCTTCCAAGTAATGTAATTGAAGTTTTTTTTTTTTTTAAATTTTCTTTCTGTTTATGGTATGTGTAAGAGTGTTTTGCTTGCATGTATTTCCGTGAACCACGTACATGTCTGATACTGGAGAGGGCAGAAGAAGGCATCAGATGTCATGGGACTGGTGTTAAAGAGCGTTGCATTTTTTCTTAACCTTAGATCTTATGCGATCAAGGATGACCCATAACTTGCTATGTAGCTGAGTTCACCCAGAATTTGCTACAGAGTTGAGGCTGGCCTTGAACTCATATTGGACTCCTAGTCTTCCTTTCCCCATTTGCGGAGTTCTGGGAATATAGGCATGCATTACCATGCCCAATAAAAATACACATTAATTTTTATTATTAATTTTAAAACATAAAATATAAATGCAACATCCACCCCCACCTTTCCTCGTTTTGATGCCTCCTGTGTATCCCCTGTCTTACTCCCTCTAGAAATTATGACCTCCTTTTTGCTTTTCTTTTCTTTTTGCTACACACACACATATGCCTGTTTAATCTATTTAGTGTTGCTTGTACATTTATTATTTCAGGGATGATGGCTTGCTTTAGCTAATAAGGGTTTCATCTCTGTGGAAGAATGTTTCTGTTGCCCTTAGCATTCTTTAATTTTTTTGTCATCTTTTGTTTAGGGGTGGAGTCCCACAAATTGTTTTCTTCCATGCTGGCATGTCAGTTCATGTTGTGCTTGTCAGGACCTGTTTGGGCATACATGTTTTGAGGTATCACTAATCTTCCCTGACATTTCTCAGAGGTACTTTCTAACAGAAGATTTCCTAATTTTCTGGTTCTTTCGATCTTTTACCCCCCAATTCGGTGATGTTCCCAGAAACTTATGTGCATGAACTGTGTTACAGATGTAGCCATTGTGGCTGGGCACGCTATAATCACGTGTTCTCTCCATTTTAACAGGTACATATATATTCTTACAGACCTCTCAAACAAATTAATAATATATATATACTCTAATTATTAATTTGTTTGATAGGTATTTATTTATTATATTATTATTATTAATTTGTTTGAGAAGTACATACACACACACGCACACACACACACACACACACACACACACACAAAGCAATGCTTCAGATCTTCAAGTGGTAGCCATGAATAATTAAACCAGTTTTCTTTGATAGTGTGGTTCACAGTTCAGCTGTCAATAAAGACACTGCAATATAATTACATGTCAAGAATTAGGAAAATTTTCTAAAGCCCTTCAGATAGATTTTTCTCTAGGACCAAGATTTTTAAAGAATAGTCACTAAAGCCATTCTCTGACTGCACTCTTGTATTTGTTGGGTTAAATAATATAGCCAGCAGCAATTTTAATATTCATATTTTTGTATAGCTCTTAGAATTGGATCTGTAGTATAATTAAGTTCTTAATTTTACTTCAGCTGTTCTTACTACTGGCTGGTGCTGCAACCCTACAAGAAAGAATAAGATTCAAAGAAAAGCCAAAGCCTCCACATGCTGCAGTCTGTACCTCAGAAAAAGAACTGCTGCAGAAACATCTTATCATTTGGAGAAACCAGTCACAGGTACAGAAGAATCAACGATCTTCCTCCTTCTCTCTTCAATGAGTATTTGTTAAGTCTCAGTTTTATTGATGTGTAGAAAGGAAGTAAGTTTCCCTTTAACAAAGAGAAGGTAATGTCAACATGTAATAAATGCCTCCATTTTAATTAATTGGCACATAAATTTAAATATTTATTTTTAATTCACTGTATTTCTGTTGTCTGTGTGTGAGTTTGTGCATGGTATTTTGGTACTAGTGGATGCCAAAGGAAGGCATCAGATACCTTGGACCTAAGTTGCTAGGAGCTGCAGATAAGAGAGAGTGCTAAAAATTGAATTCTAGTCCTCTGCAAGAAGAGCACACACTCTTGATCTCTGAACCATTCCTACAGCCCCAGTTATTTCTTGTTTGTGAGAGTTTTTCATATTACTTAACCACAGGGACAAGAATGACATGTGTGGGATTCAAAGATGAAGTTATCCAAGAAGATCATCTCTCTCTCTCTCTCTCTCTCTCTCTCTCTCTCTCTCTCTCTCTCTCTCTCTCT
>JAQHUG010000092.1:84986-96096 GCA_028555095.1 Dicrostonyx torquatus | reverse complement strand
AAAAAATAATTAAAATGTCCTCTATTTGTACTTTCTTGAGAGAACACAATAGTGTCAAATATCTATAGCCTTAATGGGCTACAGTACCTAGTCACAAAGGAGACTATGCTAAATAATTCTCTGGTGGGTAAGCATACATTGGGTATGCAAGTAGCTTTGAAGCAGATATCTGGCAGGAATGTGGTACTTCTGGTTAAGTGATGTCAAGTTCCATTGTGGTGGGAACAACTGAAACCTAAACAGAGTCAAGATAATGTTTAGTGAGATAAGGTGGTATACCTCACTTTTTTTCTTTTCTTTTTTAAACTCATAAAATCCCCTTTAGGTATCCCGTCGGTGAGAAATGGGTAAACAGTATATATAGTTAATTTATATACACTAGCCCATTTTTACATCAAATCTTTCAGTAATTCTCTGATGTAGATTATAGAGCATTTTGCCTATTAGTAATAAGAATAAAATCTGCTCTACCTCTAACAAAGAAGCTATTTATAATTCACATCCACTTGCAAAGGAAAAATTAGTTTTCTCCAATGGAATATCATTGGGTATGTTAATCACACTTGAGGGTCTAACCCATGGCCAACAGTGGATGGCCAGCACACTTAATAGCATTTTTTTTGATGTTTTTCCTTATATATTTTTGGGTAATTCATGTCTTATTGAATTTTGCTTGTACGTTATGGCTTTTGATTATATTTTTAATTAATGAGAATTTTTGTGTGTGCCTGTGTTTCTTGCATTTTTTTATTCTAGTTTTGCTGCTGTTTGTTTGTTTGCTTACTCTCTAAAAAGAAACAGAAAAAGAAACGGGAGTCAGTGGATAGGGAAATGTGAAGGTCTGGAAGGCTTTAGGTGGGGAGAACTGATATCAGAATATATTATATGAAAAAAAGAATAAAAACAAAGAATGACAACTACACAGGCAGGACATTGCCAAGTAGAGGCTAATTTGTGGCTGAGCTTGCAATGGGAAGAAGGTAGTTTGACTATTTCATAGGCGTATGCTTTTGAAGCGACTGGTACTCTGCTTTCGGGGACTACTACTGTGCTATTAATATCTTTTATCACAAGGAGGCAGTGAATCTTGTAATTCAAGTTTATGAAAGCTGAAATTCTCAACACGTGGGTCAAAACCCCTTGGGTTTGCATATAAGATATCTTGCATACTACATATTGACTTTGCAATTCATAATTGCCATGAAATTATACTTATTAAGTACAAATGAAATAATTTTATGTTTGGGGGTCACCACAACAGGGTCACAGCATTAGGAAGACTGAGAAATACTATCTTAATGGGTACACAGTAAAGTTTGGGAATTATAGTGATAAAACACCTTCAACTTCTTAGTAATATATTGTCTTAATATATTTTACCTGGAAATATTATTCTCATTGAGTCATAGAGATTCCTTTACTTGAAGACAGGAGGCTACATTTATTCATTAATAATTGAAAATGTTTTTCCAAGTGCTTATCTCTGTACACTAGATGCTGTAGTGATACTGGGATGTGGAAAATACAGGTGAATAGACAGTCTCTTGAAAAGCCCCTTTTTATTAGGTAAAGTCTTAAAAGCCTTGAAGTAGTTAATTGATTAGCAGTCTTAAACAGCAATGTTTGAGGTGATAAATATTCTATGACCCAGCTATTGAAAAAACAGAAAGTGATTTAAAAACTAATTAACATATGCTTCAGGATCTGATGAACTTATTCTCCTCTGCATTCTGATTCTGCATCTATTTCTTATCTTTCTCTTGGTTGCCATATATTTCCCTCTTATATTTCCTTTTAAAAAAATGAATAAAACAAAAATGCAGAATTTTTACCCATTAGCGCAAAGATCTGAGATAAAGGAATCAAGTCCATATGTTTGGGCATCCTCACCCTGGCAGGCAAACACATGTCTTCCATGAAAATACCCAATTTCAAAAAGGAAGAAATACATTATTTTGCAAACTGACAGAATAAAAAGGAGCTGGTGCATGCGGAACCTCCCAAAACAAGGACTGAATTAGTTAGAGAGGGCTTTTCACATACAACTACTCTATAGAGAACTGAGGGCAGTGTCCCACAGTCCACATCAGGGGTAAAAGTTCTTAATGTTTAGTTTCTCTTTTTCTGTTTTTCTGTATGTTTTATGAACAGACAATTATACACTGTCTTTAGCATTAAACTTCAACAAAAAAATAGTGACATTTTGACTACCATGTAGAAAATAATTTCTACTAAGCTGAAGTAGAAATATATTGGAACCTTATTATTTCAAGAGGCTTAGGAACATTTTACCTGCTTATAAATGATCAGAAATTAATGTGGCATGTGTAAATCTTTGTTATAAAATAGAGGATAAGCTTAGTTTGTTCTTTAGATGAGATTAGCCGTCCTATCCATGATCTCGGGATCTTAAAAGACAAACTACAGATGGCAATCCATTACTTTATTAATATATCTTAAGTTTTATTTACCAAACTTCCATTTATTTACAAAAGCTTGTAATTGCAAATCCTTTCCCTGTCCCCTTGTGAAGTCCTAGAGTTGAGGTATTAAACATCTTCCAAAGTACCATGTGCTCAAAGCTTGCTTGAAGGACAGTGAACAGGAGCTGTTGTAGACACAGCAGGTGGAACTAATGGAAGCTGATGTAGACTTAGAAGATGGAATGAATGGGAGGTTTTTAGGTCCATGGATGACCTTGACCATGGATCCTTGGATTAGAGGACCCCAGATCCCAACTTCTTCCTTCTAAAGTTAAAAAAAAAAGCTACATGTTTAATTCATTTTTAAAGGAAGTAGAAGAGGAAAATATGTGGGGAGCTAGACAAAGATTGTGGGGAGCCGCGCCCGCTATTCGCCATTACAAGATGGCGCCCATATCCTGTGTTCCCGAGTAATAAACAGGTGCATTGCGCATATGCGAAGGGTTTTTCCACCTCGTCCCATCCCGCCTATCCCATGGCGTCATCTTGTGCGATGGGTTGCAACCAACCAGGGGCTGACACGTCCTAGGCGAGGAGAAGCCTCTATTTAAGGGAAGGGTTTCCCCGCCTCTGGGTCTCTGCTCTGGAAGCTTATGCTCTCCCTCTCAAGAAGCATTAAAGCGTACTGCAGAAGGATCCTTGTGTGCCGCGTCGTTCTTGCTGGCGAGACAGTCGCGCGGGACAAAAGATAAGAAATGCATGTATGAATCAGACTTCCAACTTCTTCATCTTCTTGGATTTTCTACTTCATGATCCTTGTTGTGGTCATTTATTTTGTTCACCAAAGTCCCAAAGTGGTGGCTCTGCTTGAATATACTAAAACCTCTAAGGTTATGCGTAGAATTTTATTCTTTATAAATTGTCTCAAGTCTTTTCTTAGAGAAAAGGCTGGCTAATAAAAGGCTGGGTAAAGGTTTTTAAATGGTTCTTGTTATTTTCCAACACTTATTTTTTCAATCACTGAGAAGTTGAAGTATGGAAATTTTAGATCTTAAAAGAAGTGTCCTTCCTTCCAGTGGGGAGGGAGGAGGCTGACATCAGTGGATATGTCACTATAAGATGTGACAGTTTTATCTGAAAGGAGAAGGAGGTTGATTTCTCCTTTTCCAAAAGGCCAATATGCAAATGTCAGTGTCCTGCGGCCCATTCCATGCCAGATCTAGAAACACCCTCCACCATCTCCTGGTGGAGGTAAGTTCACACTGAACTCTGGCTTATCCCTCTATTGCAAGACCTTTAATCAGATTGCCTTTCCTGCTATACTTTTCTCGTCAAGATTTTCTTTTTGACCCTCCCTTATCATCCAGCATTGCAAGAGAAATTATGGTACTTAAATTTCTTTTCACATCTTGGTCTTTCACTCTTTTTTTAATCATGGAGGATGTGAAATTAAATTTCTTTATACTTGTAATTATCATTTCCCTGATAGATTGACGTGTCCGTCTTTCCATTTTTCTTCATGATTGTTGTGTCTTTGTGCTTTCATGTTGTGTGACAGGCTTGATTAAGTTATTTTTTCCATTCCAATTTCTTTTTGTATTGCTAATTTTAATGATTTTCTCTGTTCAATATATTACCCTTTGTTGGCTCTGTGTATTACTGTGTATGTACTGTGTATGGGTATTTGTCACTGATGAATGTATGAATTTTGAGAATAGAAGACTCCCATTCCATGAAGGCAATTCTATTTATACTACATAGAGTCTGTGGCTTTGATATTATTTGAAAAACCTCCCCTTCCATTAAATTCATATTGTTTGCCTGAATTCTTGAACTTTAAGTTTTTATAAAAGTTTTAAATTCACTCAAAAAAGAAAGATATAAAGCACATATCCAATATCATATTCATATTATTCAAGCAGTTTTCCTGGCACTATTTCAAATGATTATAATATAAATTTAATTTAAAGGTGAATTCCTAAAAATTGAAGGCAGAATGCCACAAAATGACATTTTATCTGGTCACATTTACTTATCTTCTAATACTATATGTATATATTTTAAACCTAAGCAATTAAACTGCATACTTTAAAGTCAAATTACATAGGAAATATTTTATGAAGCTTTTATTGATTATTAAACTTGGTATTTACTTTAATTAAAATGTTATGTTTGGTTTTTGAGACTAAGTATCACTGTTTAGCTCAGAACTTCCTAAAATACAATGTCCTCCTTGCTTTAGTGTCATAGTTTTAAATTCATAGCGCTATCATAATTCTGGAATGATAACATTGCATTTCTACACTTGATTCTTGTGGTTATTTTGATACAGAAGTATCTATATATCTATATCTATCTATCCATCCATCTATCTATTTATCTATATACATGCATGTGTGATCATGTATGTATATAGCAAGTATGATTAAATAAGTTCAATAATCATGTTAATAGTATGTACTGGTGAAATTTATCTAGGATGCAAAGTTACTTAACTGACTTTTTTGAGACTATTCAGAGATTTAAGAGAATATAAATGAATGATAATACATTGATTTTTTTAAGAAATCTAATTCAGTAAACGATTAGAAAACTATTTTAGAGAACAGGTAGGATATTTAAACACAAAGAAGATAGTTGGTGGTTGTATTGTCAGTTTAAAAGGCCAGATGATAAAAAGTAATTAGGACTTTTAAAGTATTGCTTATCCTTAGGTGTATGTCCTTAGGAGCACTAGGAGATGAAACAATGTGATGCCTGGAATGTGCTCCAGAGCAAGTCAGACGATGAAAGGAAATGGGCTGGGTGTAGCGATGACACTGCTTAACCGTCAGTTGACTGTTGAAGCTTTGTGAAGTGTATAGGGCCTTATGTTATTTTTATTGTGTTATTTGTTCTACCCTTGTGCAAAGATTTTATTAAAAATTATGAGAGAACAAATACATTACAGAATCTTAAGGGATATTCAAAGCAAAATTAATAAGCTTCCCTGGAATCATAAAGATAAATTTTAATCAGTACTAAGGAAGATAAGTTTAAAATATTTTCACAGGAGACGAACTATAATGGAAAAACAAATAAAAATAATGTCTTAATGATTCATCTTCTTTACACTAAAATTATTCTTTTTAATGAGTGTGAATAAGATCTGAAAGTTAGCTAATTTGAGTTAGAATTGACTGGCTCTCTATCAAAGTCCAGGTCTGCTGGCTTGTGTCCAGTCATCTCGAACATGACAGAATTGGTAAAATCAGAAAGACACAGCAGTAAGCCAGAGCCTCAGAAGGCATTTCGTATTGCTGGCTTTGTCACCCTTATTCATCACCCGTAGTCCAAAACCAGCCAGTGAGTAGATCAGTGTCAATCATAGACTTGTACTCCATGGAAAGAGCAACAAATACACAGAAAGGATGAAGGGGAAAAAGAACAACATAAAGAGTTTGCATCAATAGCTAAATACCTGTATGTTTAATGCTTGGAAGGCAACACTAATTAGACCAGAATGGCTAACCCATCTGAAACATTTCCTATTTATTTCTTTACTGAAAAGGTGAGTCAATCATTTTCTCTATACTGTAGATAGATAGCTTGAACATGTCTGAGATCTGTCTTTGTATGCTGAGTTATCAAAGTTAATTAGTGTTTTTGTATCTACAATATTAGAAAATAATTCTTTTCCTGTAAGATCAAGATAATTTTCACAGTCTGATCCCTACTTGTAGTGTATGGAAGTCCACAGAGATATTTATATAGTAACCAGTCTCTTTGTTTTCTTTAATCTACATCAACATTTTTTCTAAATATAACTACAAATCTTTCGAACAAACAACAGTTTCTATTGTAGTAGTTATAAAACCAAGGCACAATTTAGAGTTCTGTGGCTCAATTTAGAGTTCTGTGGCTCAATATTTTTATTCTTTTGGAATCTTTTTTGGCTGAGTGAATTTACTATTTGATCATTGTTGTAGTTCCTTCAGAGTTCTATCAAAAGGTGTTAAGAACTAAGTCCTTCATTTTGTCTTCCAAGCCCTGTATCCATAACTTTCCACCTATCAAGAAAAGTATGGTCTCTTCCCTGAAGCCAACTTTGGTGAAAAATATTTTTTTTTACCTTCCATTCCTAGACTCTTTAGCCTGAATGCATTCCCTTTGACTCTGTTTACTAACTTGCAAGCTGCTTTCTAAATTAAACTTTTTCTTTCAGTTCATATAAATGCCTTAAGTATGATGAGTGCGTGATTTAAATTCTTCTCAAAATTAGCTGCTCCACAGGTTAGTTAGATAATCCCTTTCTACAATATTAAAGCTATTAGTTGTAACTAGCCATTTTTCAATTTAACTAATAGTTCACCATTTTTACGTTGGCTTTATTACTTTTCAGTGCCTAATCCCTCATTCCAAGGCCAAAGATTAGTATTTTACATTTGGGTTATCCAAGCATGAATTTAATTAATCAACTTATGCATAAATAAAATATCACTAATAACATTTAATGAATAACTATTGTTATCTCAAAGTGATCAGGTTTCTCCTGATTCAATAGCTAAAGAACATTACTAGTTGCTGCCATGTATGACAGTCTATTATCCTGCACTTGAGAAACTGATACAAGAAACCATCATGGGCTACTCATATTTGGAAATATGAGAAGAAACAAGTAAACCACAGCCCTGAACAAAACAAATGAAATCAACCAACCAACAAACCAAACAAAAGAGAACAAAGCAACACCAACACATTCCTGTTCTACAATTTGTAAGATTTAAGAAGTCTTCTAGATGGGTTAGAATGAACTCAATCCCATGAGTTTCTCATGTTCTTTACATGGATGGTGAAGAGATAAGTGTGCAGTTATATCAAATCTTTAATGCCTGATTTCTGCTAAACACTTCTGATAGAGCGGTTGAGTTCAAAGTCAAAGGGCAGGGATACACACTCCATTTGTAGAACTTTAAAGTGACTAGGGCAGACTGCAAATATAGAGAGAAATTAAAGACTAACAAAAAATAATCCAGCCTCTTCTCAAAGGAAATTGATAAAGAATTTCAATAACGTGGAACAATTCTGACATGTATAAGAGGATTTGAGTAATGAATCAGAACATCTGGAATAGAGTCCGTATCAATGTTGTATTTGAAAACACATCAAAACTAAGTGAGTGACAAGACACAACTGTGCGTTTCTGAATTGGTACTACATGATGCAACTGAACAAACATTTAATTTAAGTGAAAACACAACACAATATACTTAACACAGGAAAGACTAAAAATAAGAAGCAATAAAAATAAAAATAGAATATAATCTTCCAGAAAATAAGAAGAGATAATAAATTGCAAGCATTGCATTAGTTTGCTTTCCATTAATGTAATAAACCCCATGACCCAAAGCAACTTGGGGAGGAAAGGGTTTGTTTTACTATATGTCTCCAGCTAATACTCCATCACAGAGGGAAAGGCAGAAACCTTAAGTCAAGTGAAGTTGGAATTTTCTTTTGTGATCATCCACTCACAAATAATGACACAGAGATATCTTATTAATTATTAAAGCTTGGCCTTCAGCTAAAGCTCGTCTCAATTGCCTCGTAATTTAAATGAACCCATTTATAGTACTCTGCATTCCGCCATGAGACTCCTTACCTTATCTCTGTGCTACCATCCTGTTAACCTCTGTGTCTCATTGTCAGCTTCACCTTGCTACTTCCCAGAATTCTCTCTCTTCCTGGAAGTTCTGTTTATACCTCCTGACTAACTACTAGCTGTTCAACTTTTTATTACAGCAATCATAACATTACTGTCACTATACAGGCAGGGCTCCTTCGATGATGGTTTGTGTTCTGGAGTTACCTGCTCTTCCTTCAGCATTTTGCCAGTCATAGAATTTTGCAACAGATTAGAAAGAGGTATAGGTGAAATGGAATTGCAGAACACTTACAACATGTCATTCTTGGTTGTCTGTGAAGAGCAGAGAGCCTAAATCACAGGAAATCACAGAGTCCATGCACAGGGCTCTGTAACTGCTATGGTCCTACCTTGCTTGTCACTTATTTGGAAACAGATTTGCTTACTTTTAACCCTGGCTCCTGAGAGAAAAATACATCTTATTTCCCCTAATGATCTATCATCTTTAAAATTTGATTTAGAGTTTTTCTTTATTCCTGTGCATGCATATGGTGAAAACAGTTGGGAGTAGAAAAGGCAGACAAATGTTCAGTCTTCCTCTACAAACCAGATGCTGCCTGACTAGGAGTAAGAAACAGATAAATTATTATGCTAATCCCTGCCAAGTGCCTAATGTCCACTGGTGAAGAGCAAAATTGGGAGCTTTTGCCTGTACTTTGTGCTTCTTACCTCACTTCTTATTCACTGACATCAGAGATTTGCATTTTTTTCAAACAGAAATATCATCCTAGGTAAACCTGAGTAGTTTCCCAACTAATCAGTAAGAAGTGAATGGTAATTCATAACCCATCAGCCTGTGTATTTGAGTTCTCAGAGAATCTAGAGGACAAAAGATCACATAAAATAAAATATCTCATTTCTTAACATTTATCCATGTTAAATAGAAGCTATTCCCAATCTTGAGGCTGTTTGACCTTAATCAAATTATACTGAGTACAGCAGGAGAAGAGTGGAAAGAATTAATAGTAATTGAGCAAATGGCAATTTTTACCTGAGATAGAGAGAGAGAAGAGGAGAACAGAATTAAAGCTGTCTTGTCATTCAACCCTCACAGCAGTCCCTCACAGCTGTCTTGTGGAAAGAAGACTATCTGTTTCTTCACTTAGAAAAATAGAAGCTGAGTAGTTGAAGAGGTCCATGTCAGCAGCTTGAGAATTCTCACCCCATGTGTTCAAAGATGAAAATCCAGTTCTCTGTAGCTAGAATTACTACAGTAAAGATTCTTCTGCACTCCTTGTATTCTTGCTTTCTTCTAGTGATTGAGGTAAGAAATACTGTAGCAGGCAGTGAAGTGTTACTGTGTAACACTTTATTTAACTTAAATTTATAGCACAAAAATAATATAAACATACAATTTTTTATTTGTATGTTTTCTTTTTTATTTTTACATTTTTATTGAAAATAGATTTTTCAAATACAAATATTATCTTTATGATTTCCTTCTCCTAGTTCCTTCCAGATCCTCACAAACTCCCCACCCACCCCAATGCACACCTGTTTTTTGATGTTTTCAGTAAAAAACAGATATTTTAAAACAGAAAAGCAAAGAAAAAATGAATTAGATAAAAATAAAACAGACAAACCTGAACAGGACAAGACAAACAAACAAAAAACTAAGAGTCAAAGGAAAAGCACAACCAACACACAAAGGCACAGAGACACACACATGGACAAATACAGAAATCATATAAAGTGCCAAAATTTAAAAACACTGCTAGGGTAGGGAATGGAAGAAAAAAAATCAACCAAACAGACAACTAAGCAAATAAGCAAAAAACCAAAACCCTGACCAAACGACAGATGAGACAAAGCACTTCTAATGGCACTGAGTATATTTTGGGTTAGCTTACTGTTGCAGGGATTGGATGCCCCGTGAGGCTCTGTGGGAGAAAACACATTTTTCATTTCCGAAGAGTGTAGTGGCTATAGCTCCTAGGTTAAGGGTATGGGAGCTTGTATCCCCTTTCCCTCTCAGCACTGGGATCTTACCTGCCACAAACCTGTACACGCTGCCAGAGTATCTGTGAGTTCATAAGTGCAATGGTGCTGCCTTGTCTCCTTGGTGACTTCCATGCCCTCTTCTTTCACAGGGTTCCCTGAGCTTGATGTTTTGCACCTGGATATTTTCTTTGAACAGATTATCCATTTCCTCAATATTATTCTCAATTCCTGAATTCTTTCTTCCATCTCTTGTATTCTATTTGTGATCTTTGCCTATGGTATTTTTTTTAGAGTTCTTAAAATTTTATTTATGGTTTTCCCTCTATTTAGGTTTTCTTTAGTGATTCCATTTGTTTTAAACATTTTTTTTCAATTAATTCTATTTTTTCATGGATTTCATTAATGGATTAATCATATTCTTTGTAATTTACTTGGTCACATTAATAATAACTATTTTGACATTCTTGCTTTATGCTTCAGATATATTCATTTATCAATACCTACTGTAGTAGAGTGAGGGATATATAGTTGTGACTGTTATATGTAGTTTTTCTTCTGGTGTAAAGGCATCTTGGATAGGGATGACTGTAATTCTGGATATTGATATTTTGTTTTGTCTTAATTGGCTAGGTGTTTTGTTCCTTGGCATTTGCTCCAACCCTGGTTTTTAGGACTCTATGGTGGCTGTGGATTGCCTAGTAGGGAGTATTTCTGAGTCTCTGCCAAGTGTTACCACTGAAGGTCATCCCAGATAGAATTGTTTCCAGTACTAAGAATTGACATCCTGGCATACATAGGAGATAGAGGGGCAGGGAATGAGAGGGTACTCAAGAGGGAAGAAATCTTAGTCTGCCATGAGGATCTGATTTCCTGGCCAGTGGAGTCAGTGGGCTTCTAGTTAGAATGTACCTTGTATATTGAAGGTTAAAATAAAGGAATGGAGTGACAAATGGAAGATATAAGAGAAGATATATTCAGTTCATTTGGAATATGGGCAGAAAGGGAGGAGAGGCAATAGCAGATGGTCTGCAAGGCTAGGTATGAGAGTGGGAAATTGGAAGTGAAG
>JAQHUG010000092.1:27884-47455 GCA_028555095.1 Dicrostonyx torquatus | reverse complement strand
AATTTGTTTAATTATAGTTGATGGAAGTGAGACTTTTGTCTATAAGTGACACATTCTGTTCCCAGGAAATCTAATTTAAGTCCCATTATATGAACTGTAAATCTACATCTTATAGTTGTAGCTACTGTCCTAGCTTTCCTCCTTACTTTACAAGATAATACTTTAAATGTCTGAAATATAATTTGTAAATGTTTTGTTTTAGATCTTTCTAAAATTCATGTAACTTAGTTTCTGTTTATGATGTTTTCAGGTCTCATTAATTTAAATGTCTTATGAACATTAAGGAGTGATATGTCATCTGACACAATACTCTTTTGGTTTATGTAGGAGAGATTATAGTTAATCTGCTCTGTCTCAATGGTAGGAACAATGTTATTTTATTAGACATTAAAGACTGGTTATCTACTGCAAACAATTATCTCATGCATTTAGTTCATAGGGAGTCTTTGTGCCCCAGATGTTTTTAACATTAACTCATAATTTCCCGTTAGAAATTGTGTTAACTATTATTGAACTTCAAGCTTAAATATACATTGTGTTGAATTTATTATTTTTGTCCTCTATCATTTTTTGTCTACTGAACATATATGTATTTTCTCATCTAATATATGCTACACAGATAACAGACAAATGAAGGAAACGCCATGATTTAAGGTATACTGTCCAAATTTATCAGAAGGTAAAATTAATGAATTTATTAGTGCCTCGTCCTTTCAAGGCTCCAGGGATTGAATTAACTAGAGCAAGTAAAGAATGAAAAAAAAAAAAGACAGAAACTCTAACACAACAAAGCTGGGATTGCGTGGGCCAGGCTCACCAATGGAGAAACCATAGCATCCTGGAAGATGAGGGTGTTTATTATATACAGTTGTACTGTGAAAGAGAGTCATGAAGCTAACTGAGGAGACAGGGTTACTGCCTGTGAAGCTGACCAAAAAATTAGGATTTATTCTATCCAGCTGTACTAAGGAGGTAAGCTTAGCTAATCATAGTAGGGGCAGTCTCTATAGGGGATCAGTCCTTAGACAATAAATAACTCAGGCAAGAAAGCTACAGTGGATTGATTTATATTTTTAGCACATACTATCAGCATTCTTATTCAGATCATGAAGGTTTTGATATTCCTCATGGAGATGAGTCATTGAGGTCCTTGAAATAGCCCTTCCCTTAACAAACAATATATGTTCACTTAGAAGTTTATTGCTCCCCACAATTTAGTATTAAGTTTAATCACTAAAATATTTGTGAGTTCACCTAGTAACATTACCTAAACAATATTTTAGAAACATTAAGATGTATAAACACTGGGTTCAATTGTCTAAGCATTTGGGCAAATTGGTGAAATTTTATTCAAACAGAAAATAAGATCATATCAGGATTCATATTTGATGAATCTTTTTGTGTCATAAAAATTCACAATCCTTTCAAGCAATAGTAAATAAATTAGAAGAAAGGTTGAATTTATTATACCACTTTCCATGTACTTTTCTATTTTGGGAGCAATGCCCACAGTTCACAGGCCTTGTGATTAGAGAACAGATTAGGAAGTTGGGCTTTGGTCGATGGCAGGTTTGTATCCAGTGAAAATACATTCAGTATACTAAAAATAGTAACAGATGCCCAATGCAATTGTTACAAGCTTAACAAAATTTTATACACGACCTCCATTGCACTGTGCTTTTCACACATCTATAAGCATGTGATAACATGCAATTTTTATTGCCAACATTGACATACGTAGAGCAACCGCACTGAGCAATTAGAAATAGTATGGTGTCCATTTGAAGATGGAGAACTTGAAATGCAAAGATGTTTATCTATTAGTTTCTACCTAGAGTTGTCACAGTGTTAGGTATTTATCAAACAGAAGAATTACATGATGTGAACAGCCCAGAAAGCACGGAATGTGTACCAAATTTAGTCTTGAAAACTATAGGGTGGGGCATGATACTGTTTTCTGCACACAGTCACTTACTTTCTTGCACTGTGCATATGCTTACAACAAACTAAGTTTTTTTCATCCTTCTCTTTCTACCTGCTTCTCTTCTTCCTCTCCCATGCTCTTATTATAGTCATAATAGAAAACAGTGCAGTCTTGTATTCAATTACTAAGAATATATATTATGCTTATAGTGTGACCTGAAAATGGCCTAGGAACACCTTTAATAAACCACAAAGAATCATTTACAACCGGTATATGAATTACACATCACTGGATACTTTGCAGGTACTCATGAAGTTCAAATAATGTATTTTACTGAAGTTAGATGTTTTCTTTCCAATTAAAAACATTTTAAAGTGGTTATCCATTTGTAGGAAAAAATCTCATACAGATAATTAGTAGAGATAGAATTAGTGATGATTTAATATAATTTAAAGTTGTCAAATGCTGACCTTTTCTGTGAAAACAAATTCATTCCATTCAAATCTTATTGTCTGGGAGAATGATTAATAACTGTGAAAGTATGGCAAACTGTCTGGACAGATAAAAATTGACTAGCTGTATTTAACAATGTTGACTAGAAAGATCAACTAGAAATACAATGTCAAATGACATAAGAGCAAATCTGTTTAGGGTTTTACTAAATAGATTAAAACATACAGCATTTTATCCTTAGGAGAATGATAGCTCACTTCTAATGCAATTACAAACCCTATTCTAATGAAGCATTTTTATAGAAAAAAAGTACACTAAAATTTCTATGTAAAGATTGAATGTGAATCTTTAAAATACTTATCAGTGAGAAAGGGAGTCTTGCTATATGGGAGCTAGGTGGTAATAATCTGTGTGTGCACACAGGCATGCTAAAACAGGTAAAAAATTGAAATATTCAGATTACCAAAAAGATGGAGTTCTCAGGCTTTTAGGCTGGAATTGCCCTGCTCCTGACACATTCCTACCTTAGCATGAGGCTTACTACAGAATCCTGTAACTTTGTTACTGGAGGAGATAGTCCCCCTTTTTTCTTACTTTTGAAATGGAATGGGTTAACAGCAGCGGTAACGCCACGACCCCCCATCTCCTAACCCAAAATAGGGACATCAGCCAAGATTCCCTGCTAGCAAAAGCAGGATTCCAGGTGCCTTGGTATCTTTAAAGCAAGGCCACTCGGACCCATGGCAACAGTAGGCCTATAGTCTGAAGGTCGGGCCTAGCTAACAAAGAGATAAAGGATGAGTAGAGAATACAAGATGTATCTAGACAAGGTCAAGCTGACATAACTGAACTTTTCCCTCGCCTCAAAGTAGCTAATAGAAACTGTATAATCATCTGTTCATGTAAAATATAAATACTGACTCTAGTCTGTAAAGGCATGCTCAGTTCAGGCTGTGGCATCCTCAGGTCTGAGAAAATGAACCCTCTTGCATTTTGCATCCAGTTGGCCTCTGATGTCTTGCGTCTTGACGGTGGGTTGAAGGCACCCAGATCTCTGGGGTCTTTCACTTTCCCCTTTCTCTAATTTGAAAACACAGACTTTGTAGAGAAAGCAGAAGCAAGTGTAAAATGATGACAACTTTGAAGTCTTAAATAGTGGTCCTGGCAAACCTGAAGATTGGACTGGCAGAATGTCATTAGGGTATCCTTCAAGTATTGACCTGGAGGAGCCAGCGACCACCACAGGGGCAGGTACTAAGGAATGACCTCTGAGGGAGCAGGCCTGAGCCAGCTACTTCTGCAGGACTGAGTAGAGCCAGTAATCTTTACTGGAAGAGGCCTGAGAGAACAACCTCTGTGGGACCAGCCCCAAGCCAGCCAGTGACGTCCACTGGAGCAGGCCTGAGCCAGGGACATTTGTGAGAGCAGGCCCAAGCAAGTGACCTCTGAGGGATCAGACCTGAGCTAGCAGTCTCTGTGGAAGCAGACCTGAACCAGCAACCTCTGCAGTAGCAGGCCCAAGCAAGTAACCTCCATGGGACCAGGTTTGAGCCAGCAACCTCCTTGGAAGCAGGTATAAGCCAGCCAAATATGTGGGAGCAGGCCTGATCCAGCAACCTCCATGGGACCAGTCTTAGGCCAGCCAGCAACATCCACTAGAGTAGGCCTGAGCCAAGGACAATTGCAAGAGCAGGCCAAGCAAGTGACCTCTGTGGGATTAGGTATGAGCCAGTGACTTCTGCATAAACAGGCCACAGCCAGAAACCTCTGCCAAAGTAAATCTGAACCAGTGACCTGGAGAAGGTCTGAGCCGAGGACCTCCATGGAACCAGGCCTGAGTCTGCATCCTCCTCAGGACCAGGCTCAACCAAGCGACTTCCTTGGGAGCAGACTCCACTGACATTCAGGAGCACCAAGCAACCTCTGGGAATGCTGAGTGACCACTAGGGTGACTAGAACTTTGACTCTGACTCCACCATGAGTAGCAACCATCTGAGCCATCGATCCACTGACACCTGGACGAGTGATCACCAGTGAAATGGCCCCAACCTACACCAATCAGAGGAAAAGATGGGTAGACAAGGTATGAACACACTCAACACCACAAAAACCAACATGGTACAAGCAAAAACTAGTGGCTATAAAACAGCAAGACCTGAATACCCCAATACAGAGAAAGCAGAAAAAAATGACCTAAAAAAATAACATTAGGAGAATGTTCGAGGCCCTTTTAGAGAAAATGAAAAGTTGTTTCAAAGAAATGGAGGAAAAGACAAACAAAAAATTGGAAGAAATCAACAAATCCCTTAAATAAAACCATGAAAAAGCAATTAAACAGGTGAAAAAAATGGTTCAAGACCTGAAAACTGAAATAGAAGCAATAAAGGAAACACAAACTGAGAGAATTCTGGAAATGGAAAATATGAGAACACAATCAGGAACCACAAATGCAAGCATAAACATCAGAATACAAGAAATGGAAGAGAATCTCGATCATTGAAAATATCATAAAGTAAATAGACTCATTGGTCAAAGAAAATGTTAAATCTAACAAAAAGGTTAACACAAATTCCAGAAAAAATTGGGTCACCTTGAAAAGAAAAAAAGACTAAGAAGAATAGGGATAGTCCAACTCAAAAGCACAGAAAATATATTCATGAAAATCATAGAAAAAAACTTTCCCAACCTATAAATAGATGTGTATATGAAGATACAAGAAGCTTACAGAACACCAAATAGACTGGACCAAAAAATTAAGCCTTGCTGCCACTTAATAATCAAAACACTAAACATACAGAATAAAGAAAGAATATTAAGAGATGTAAAAGAAAAAGTCCAAGTAACATGTAAGGGCAGACCTATCAGAATTATACCTGACTTCTCAATGGAAACAATGAAAGGCAGAAGGCCCTGGTCAAGCGTTATGCGGACATTAAGAAACAATGATGACAGCCCAGACCACTATACCCTGCAAAAATTTAATTCACCATAGAAGGACAGAACAAGATATTAGATGACAGAACAAGATTTAACTAATAAATAGCCACAAACTCAAAGTACTAGAAGGAAAACTCCAACCCAATGAGGTTGTCTACATCCAGAAAAACACAGACAATAGATGATCTTACATCAGTAAATCCCAAGGAAGGGAAACATACACACAATAACATCACCAACAACAAAAACTAAAATAACAGGAACTAGAAATCACTGGTCATTAACATCCCTTAATATAAATGGACTCAACTCACCTATAAAAAGACACAGGCAAATAGACTGGATACAAAACTAGAATACATCATTCTGCACATACAAGAAACACACCTCAACCTCAAAGACAGACATCACCCAGAGTAAAGGGTTTGGAAATAATTTTACAATGAAATTGACCTAAGTAACAAGCTGGTGTAGATATCCTAGTATCTTAAAAAGTAGGCTTCACATGAATACCAATCAAAAGAGACAATGAAGGATGCTTCATATGAGTCACAGGAAAAAATCCAGCAATAGGAAATCTTAATACTGACCATCTATGCTCCAAACATTACAAAGCTTAAGTCACACATTAAACCTCACACACTAATAGTGGGAGACTTCAATACCCCAATCTCACCACTGGACAGGTTTTCCCAACAGAAACTTAACAGAGAAATATGGGAACTAACAGTTGTTATGACTGAAATGGACCTAACAGACATCTGTAGAACATTTCAGCCAAACAGAAGAATATGCCCTCTTCTCAGCACTTTATGAAATCTGCAAGGCCGGGTGGTGATGGCGCACACCTTTAATCCCAGCACTCGGAAGGCAGAGGCAGGCGGATCTCTGTGAGTTCGAGACCAGCCTGGTCTACAAGAGCTAGTTCCAGCGCAGGCTCCAAAGCCACAGAGAAACCCTGTCTCAAAAAAACAAAATAAAAAAATAAAAGAAAAGAAATCTGCTCAAAAATTGACCACATAATAGGTACAAAGCAAACCTCAACAGATAAAAGAAATTGGAATAACCACATATATCTTATCAGATCACTATGGTTTAAAATTAGAATTCAACAGCAACACTAATTTCAGAAAGTGCACGCACACACATGGAAATTAAAAAGTGCTCACCTAACTCACCAATGGGTCATAGGAGAAATAAAGAAAGAAATTAAAGACTTCCTAAAATTCAGCAAAAAAATGACCCTACAATGTACCCAAATTCATGGGACATGATGGAAGCTGTGTTAAGAGAAATGTTCATAGCACCAAATGCCTATAAAAACAAGCTGAAACAAATCCCACACTAATGAGTTAATAGAATACCTGAAAACTCTAGAGCAATAAAAAACACACTCACCAAGGGGAACCAGAAATCAGGAAATAATCGAATTGCGATTTGAAATCAACAATATAGAAACACAGAAAACAATACAAAGAATCAATGAGAGAAAAGTTGGCTCTTCTAGAAAATCAGCAAAATAGACAAATCTTTATCCAAACTAATGAAAAGGCAGAGAGAGAATATTCAAATTAAGAAAATCAGAAACGTAAAGGGGGACATAAAACAGACACTGAGGAAATCCAGAGAATCATCCTGTCATATTTTGAAAACTTGTACTTTACAAAATTGGAAAAATTTTGAAACGAGCAGTTTTCTGGATAAGTATCACTTACCAAAATTAAATCAAAAGCAGATGAGCAACTTAAATAGACCTGTAACTGCTAAAGTAATAGAAACAGTCATCAAAAGTCTCCAAACCAAAAAGAAAAAAAAGCATCCAGGACTATATGGTTTCAGCTCAGAATTCTATGAGATTATTGTTCCACACAACAGAAACAGAAGGAACATTGCCCTACTCTTTTTATGAGGCTTCAATTATCCTGATACCCAAACCACAGAAAGACATCACTGAGAAAGAGAATTACAGATCAATCTCACTCATGAACATTGATGCAAAATACTTAATAAAACACTAGCAAATAGAATTCAAGAACACATCAGAGAACCATCCTCCGTGATCAAGTTGGCTTCATCCCAGAGATGCAGGGATGGTTCAACATGTGAAAATCTATCAATGCTATACACCATATTAAAAAAACTGAAAAATAAAAACCACATGATCATCTCATTAGATGCTGAGAAACCCTTTAACAAAATACAACACCCCTTCCTGATAATGGTCTTGGAGAGAGCAGGGATACAAGGAACATACCTAAACATAATCAAGGCAGTATACCAAGCCAACACCCAACATCAAACTAATCTGAGAGAAACTCAAAATGATCCCATTGAAATCATAAACAAGGTTGTCCACTCTCTCCATATCTATTCAGTATAGGACTTGAGGTTCTAGCTAGAGCAATAAGACACCAAAATGAGATTAAGGGGATGCAAATTGGAAAAGAGGAAGTCAAACTCTCACTGTTTGCTGATGATATGATAGTTTACATAAGTGACCCTAAAAATTCTACCAAGGAACTTCTACAACTCATAAACACTTTTAGTAACGTAGGAGGTACAATATTAAGTCAAAAATCAGTAACCCTAATTCATACAGATGATAAATGGGCAGAGAAAGAAATTAGAGAAACTTCACCTTTCGCCGGGCGGTGGTGGCGCACGCCTTTAATCCCAGCACTCAGGAGGCAGAGGCAGGCGGATCTTTGTGAGTTCGAGACCAGCCTGGTCTACAAGAGCTAGTTCCAGGACAGGCTCCAAAGCCACAGAGAAACCCTGTCTCGAAAAACCAAAAAAAAAAAAAAGAAACTTCACCTTTCACAATAGCCACAAATAACATAAAATATCTTGTAGTAACTCTAAACAAACAGGTGGAAGACCTGTATTACAAGAACCTTAAATCTTTGAAGCAAGAAATTGAGGAAGACACCAGAAATTGGAAAAACCTCCCATGCTCTTGGGTCGGTAGAATTAACAAAGTAAAAATGGCAATCTTACCAAACGCAATCTACAGATCCAATGCAATGCCCAGTAAAATCCCAGCACCTGTGGCTTGGACTATCATGCTACTGCTAACTGCTTCTTTCTACTGCAAATTCTCTGTGGCTTCTATGGCTTCTGCCAGGTCTGCTCTGATCAGGGCAAGTCCTTATTCTGGGTGCAGTGGCTCTACTCCAGCACCTAGAAGACAGTCTTGTTTTCCCAGTTATGATCTATGAATGCCTGACCCAAACTTTAGCCACTAACCTCACGGCTTCTGATGGCCTGCAAGCTCTGGGTTCCTTGACATTAGGCCCAACTCAAACCTCTTATTCTGCTCTTAACTAAATTTGTTAGTATTTCTAAGTCTCAGGTAATTCAGGTACTGCTCTAGGTTCTGCCTTACTGCCGCAAGTGCAATACCTGCTGGCCAATCAAGATTATTACACCTACATCAATTTTCCTGATAATTATAACAGAGGTAAGTTAATTCAAATAGTAAATAAAGAAATAATTTTGAAGATTGTAAACCAACCCCAAGATAATTGCAGATAATATCATCATCAAGGAATTTAACAACCTTTTTGTCTCTGCTGTGAATGGAATTCTGCAAGAGCTATATGAGCTACGTTGTATATAGATATTTGATCTTGGCGACTATTAGCGTTGTTCTTCGTATTATATGTTTAAATAAATGGTTTGAGAACAGATTCAAGAATGAGAAACTTTTAGAAAGGATGCAGTCTTTAGGTGAAGAAATTCATAGTGTTGAAAATGATTACCTTAATTTGAAAGGCAAAATTTGGTCCATGACAATGGGTTATGAAACATTACAAAAGGGTCCTGAGAGATTATCTGCAAGGATTCATACTGTAGGAACTGACAATCAAAATCTGTTAAAAATTTATTATAAGCTAGCAGATAGAACATCCCGTCAGGAAGACAATATTAACAGCATCCAAATAGAATCTAAGGATGAGAGGATATCATTAATGGAAAAGTTTTAAACCTTGGAATCACATGTGTAGAATGACAAGCAGAAACTAGTTGATTTGATGAAATCATTTGAGAAATATTCACAGGTCCAGAGATTCAGTATCTACAAAAGACAGTGATAAAAATTTAAATTGATTGAGGAACTTTTCAGAACTGGTAAGCAAGGAGAGGAGGTAAAGGGAAAGGATTTAGTATCACCAGTACTCTCAGAGTCAGTAATAATTTAACAAGAGTTTTAACTACTTATCCTATTATTACCTCTGAAAAGCCAGCAAATGCTCAATACCCAAACAGATACAAAAAATGTAAAAGGAAACATATAGGTTTGAAAGATCTAAAAGAAATTAAGCAAGCAGTAATTTCTATGGCATGCATTCACTGTTTGTTAGGGAGATGGAAAGACAGGGGCTTCAAGCAATAAGATTACTCCACATAATTGACTTCAGTTAGTCTCAGCAGTGACAGAAGATGGACTGTAGTTACAGAGAGGAGGCTAGAACACAAAAACAGCAGTGCAGATTCAAAGGATTTGAGATTTTCCTAGATCGAACTCTTGTCGAGGGTCATTATATGATCCACAGAGTCAAAACTATTTACAATGAATACATCATTTGTTTAAACACTTACATTTTATTTAATTTTATTTTTTATTTTTTTATTTTTATGTATTTTTGGTTTTTTGAGAAAGGGTTTCTCTGTAGCTTTGGAGCCTGTCCTCGAACTAGCTCTTGTAGCCCAGGCTGGTCTCGAACTGCCTCTGCTTCCCAAGTGCTGGGATTAAAGGCGTGTGCCACCACCGCCTGGCTACTATTTTATTTTTTAAAAAAAGAAAACAAACTATCTTTTTTAATTTACATACCAATTTCAGTTCTCACTCTACCCTCCTCCCTTTCCCTCCACCTTCCCCCATCCCACCCTATCCACTCCTCAGAGAAGGTAGGGCACATTGATTTGAGGAGGGTTCAAGGTCCTTCCTACTATATCTGGGCTGAGCAAGGTATCCATCCAAAGAGAATGGGTTTTAAAAAGCCAGGGAATATGTGTGTGTTTGTGTGTGTGTGTGTGTGTGTGTGTGTGTGTGTGTGTGTGTTTCTTAGGGCTTATAAGGTTGCAATCCTTTGATTTGTGGCTAATATCTACTTATGAGTGAGTACATACCATGCTCATCTGTCTGTGCCTGGGTTACCTCATTCATGAGGGTGGTCTTTAATTCCATCCATTTGATTGCAAATTTCAAGGTGTCATTGTTTTTCACAGCTGAGTACTACTCCATTGTGCAAATTTATCACATATTATTTATCCATTCTTCAGTTGAGGTGCATTTAGGTCGCTTCTAGGTTCTGGCCATTACAAATAATGCCACTATGAACATAACTGAACAAATGTCTTTGTACTATAATTGAACATTCTTTGGGTATATGTTCAAGAGTCTGAGGTCATAGGGGATTGGATACTTTGGGTACAGAGGGAGACTTGTAGCTCATATGATCTGATTGATGGAGGGCCTAGAGATTGGGGAGCCCCATTAGGTTGGTAGTCACTTACCTCTTGGTCCTCTCTGCAGTCACCGCCTGTGTTTTAGAGTTCCCCTGTGGCTGAAGGTGATAGAAGGGTTTTAGGGAAGAGTGAGACTCATATTTGGCAGGGTCAGATAGATGGGGCAGAGATGTTGAAGCAACCTACCTCCAGGAAGCTTTCCGGATGGCTGGCTAGAGGAGTGCAAGAGGTGGTTCATTGTAGTAAGGAGACTGCTAGTATATTCCTGGCCACCCACCATTTTCAATTAAATCACTGCTTGGCCCATTAGTTCTAGCTTCTTATTGGCTAACTCTTACATCTTAATTTAACCCATTTCTATTAATCTGTGTATCATCATGTGGCTATGGCTTACCAGCTAAAGTTCCAGCCTCATTCTTCAGTGGTGCTATGTGGCTTCACTTCTCAACTCTGAGCTCTTTCTCCCAGCATTCATTTTAGTTTTTTTTTTTCATTTTAGGTTTTATGGCCTAGCTCTGTTTTGCCCTGCTCTGATATAGGCTCAAAGCAGGTTTTTTTTTTATTAGCCAATGGTATTCATGACATACAGAGGGAAATTCCACATCACCTCCCCTTTTCTATTTAAATAAAAAGGAAGGTTTTAATTTTGACATAGTATCAAAACAGGTATCAAGCAAAAATTACTCTATTTTATCTTTTATCAGAACTAAGAAACACTTTAACTATATATTATTCAACTCCATCAAAGACACCAGAAGAATATATTACTTAAATAAACAGAAATTGCATTGTAAGCAACTTCCAAAACTCCAGAGTTGACAGAGGCATCTTGCTGCCTTGAGAGTCCCCCAAAGTTCTTCTGTATTTTTGGAGCATCTATCTTCAGCCTACAGGTCCATAGAATCCAGAAGACTTTTCCACAAAACAGGAAATTTCAAAGACACTTCTGCCTATGTTGGCAGTTTGTCAGTCACTTATTTTTCTGTTTCCTGCAGAATGTCTGCAAACTCTTTTATGAAGCAGGAAACACCAAGGAAGTCTCACCTTCAGGCAAGTTCAGCAGTCATTTCCCTGTGGGTCCTGCATGTCCAGTTCACACAACATACCATCAAGCAGTCCAGGCAAGAGCAGTTTCTTGCCCAAATGACTAACAAACTTCATAAGGAGCCTCTTCAATGCCCACCTTTTTCTTGAAGCATATTGGTTCTGTCAGAAGCAGCTGTGTCTCATTGTCATAAAAAGTCCTAAGTTCTTAAAACATTTTAAATAAAATATTCTGTAGTCTTTGGAAGGTTTGAAGAATATCTAACTGAAATTTATCTCTATATATCCAAGAAACCTAACTAACATCACTACAAGCTTGATATTATAGATGTATATCTATTAACCTATATGTCTTAATTATATATTACAGTTCTAAATGAGTTGCAGAAACACAATACCTTAAGAGCAGAAATATACATATAACAAAATTGACATTAATTTGTATCAATAGAGCAAGATCCAAGCCAATGCAAATCTCTATAGCATATACCCCTTTAAATATAAAGAAACATTTATAAACAATATTTGGGTAAATGGGCGTAGTTCTTTCCAAACTGCTTCCTGATTTTTTGTTGGGCAAAGTAATTTTGGGGGGTATTCACAGTGACCTTTTGGGGGAATTTTGGTCCATCAAACCATATTAGTCTAGAAGCAATCCACGGTTCTCATCCTGTGTGGAAACAAAAGAAGAACCTCTTTTCCAAAGCAACATATTCATAGACTCAAATTTTGAAGTCAAGAAACCTTTAAAATATATATGTTGGTTTAGTTTAGCAGTCCCCAGAACCAAATATCTCTCTGCAGCCAAAAAATTTAAAGAAAATACAAAAGTATACGTAATCGAGACTCCTTGGGTATACTTCATCTTTTTTATTACCATAAATATTCAACAGATTAGCTAATACTTTTTTAAAATTGGTTTTAATTGGGCTCTACATTTTTCTCTGCTCCCCTCCCTGCCTCTCCTCTCCCCTTAAACCTCAGATACTCCATTTTTATGTGGCTTATTTTTCTTTATTTCTACTACTTTTTCTACAAATTTACTGTCTCTTTAAAGACTTAATTTTATTTTTTATAAACAATTTACTTTCTTTATAACTCTCTATACTCTTTTTCTTCTCTTTTCCAAGTCTATGTACATTTTTAAAACACACTATGTCTCATTTAGAGGTCTTTTGTGTCTGAATCTGTACTTATTATGTATCCATAATCCATTTCTGACCATGGCTAAGTGCTTCTTAAAAACCTAAGCTGCACCCTTGCTAGGACAAAGAAGGCCCTCTCTGCTTACTCCACCCAGTCCAGCATGGCAGAACTGCTTGCTGCCTCTGAGAACAATACTCACATCTCCATCTTCACCGTCAGTCTATGTTGCCATTAAGCAAGTTGTAGCACTCTGTTCACAAACCCTATTTAAATGCTCAGCCTCCTGAAGAACCAAAGGTCATGGTGGCAGCATGGCCCAGAAAGCCGGCATTTCAAAACTGCATGGCTTCTTTCTGCTACCTTTGAATCAGGAAAACTTATTTTAAAGGAGCCATGCTTCTGCCTGCTTCTAGCAAACAGAATCCGTCAAAGAAATTGTCACTACCAAACCTTGCTTAATTCTGTTCTTTTGTGTTAAGATTCCTTGTTAAGCTTTCTCAGGTTTTACATGGAATAGTCAACCATGTTGAAGTGCCAATTTGCAGTAGGAGGCTGCTAGTTCATTTTCCGACCACCCAGACTCCCAAGATAACCACACAGAAACTGTATTAATTAAATCACCACTTGGCCCATTAACTCTAACTTCTTATTTGATAACTTAATTTACATATTAATTTGACCCTTTTCTATTAATCTGTGTATTGTCACGTGGCTGTGGCTTAATAGGTAATGTTCTGGCATCTGACTTCAGTGGGGCTACATGGCTTTACTTCTCGGATCTGCCTTCTTTCTGCTAGCATTCATTTTAGTTTTCCCCATATAACACTTTTCTGCCCTGGTCTGCTATAGGCTCAAAACAGTTTATTAGCCAATGGTATTCATGGTATACATCACATCAGGTCCTGGGCCTAGATTGAGGGGTGCTCTGCTGGGTGGATGGCTCCTCACCTCTTGGTCCTCTCTATGTAGTTGCAACCTGTGTTTCAGAGTTCCTCTGAGGTTGAAGCAGATAGAAGGTTTTAGGGGGCAGAGTGGGACTTATAGCTTGCAGTTTCAGATAGATGGTGTTGGGGTATTGAAACAGCCTACATCTACAATGAATACAACTTTTCCTTATGCCATAGAGTAGCATTGAATGTTTGGGACAGGATTCAAAAACTAGGAAGAAGAATTGAATTATATTCTAAGGTCATATGAAACCTTTAAGTGATTTTTTTATTACAAAGATTAACTAAAGCTATACAAATAGGGGTAACAGATTCAGAAGCTAGACAAGTGCTTATTGAATCTCTGGCTTTTTAAAAATGCCAATGTATAATGAAAAAGATACTTGGTCCTTTAAAGGTCAGATGAGCACCAGTGGATGAAAGGATCCTGTACACAGTCAATATTGAGTCATTTGACCATAATACCAAGGCTTGAGTAGGAGAAGCAATTTCCAAATGTATGAAGATACAACAAAATACCAAATGTTTTAATTGTTGTAGAATAGGACATCTAAGAATACATTGTAGACAAAATATTCCTTGAAATGCTCTTTCCTCTGTGAATGACAAAAATAGAAGGTCTCAATCTTCTGCATTATGTAGAAGATGTGGGAAAGGCTGACATTGGACCAATGAATGAAGATCAACAAGAGACAAATGAGGCAACCTGTTACCATCAGGAAACTCCTGGGGGGGGAGCCTCTTGCAGGCCCTCAGGTCAAATTTCCAGTCATTCCCAGTCACTGTAGAAGATATGCCTCCCTAGGAAAGTTAGAAAATTCAGTGCCTTTTGCAAAAAGCCAAACTTCTCTGGATGATAGAATAAATATGTAGGATAAATGAAAACTTCCAATAGAAATTATGAAATGTATATTTTGACAGACTTCTATAAATAACAAAAACCAAAACTGAGAGTACAAATAAATAACATTTTAGCTGAAGGATTACTGGACAAAGGTGTGGATGTTATTATTATTACTCCAGCATCTTGGCATCTAAATTGGCCTCCTCAGGAGGCAGTTGATCAGTTCCTAGGAATTGGAACCCTATCTCAAGTAAAACAAAACACATTATGGGCTAAATGCATAGGGTCAGGAGACAGAGAGGAGGGCTGAGTTCATATGTTGCTAATACAGCAATGAATCTATGGGATCATGATCTGTTGCAGCAATGGAATACCCAGATTAGCATTTCTGAAGTCTCAGAAGTGGAACATAAACAAGCTCATGTTTCTTGGGAAGGATATAAGGTACTATTAAAAAAAAAGTCACCAACCATTTAGGCTGTACAAAAACTCAAACAACTTGCAAACCTTCAGAGGTCCCAACAGCCCTACATTTAAAATGGTTTACTCAGAGCCTTGTATGGATTAAACAAGGACTTTTAACAATAGAGAAAATGCAGGCTTTAGAACTGCTGGTACAGGAAAAACTAGATGCTCACCATATTGAAAAATGAACAATCCCTTGAAAGTCTCCTATGTTTGTTGTTAAAACAAAATCTGGAAAATGGAGAATGGTGACAGATCTAAGAGTTGTTAATAAGGTGATTCACCAATGGGCTCGCTACAATCTGGAATTTATTTATATTCCCTATTGACTAAAGGATGACCTCTTATAGTTATTAATTTAAAAGATTGTTTCTTCACTACACCTTTACAAGAAAAAGACTGAAAAATTTGCCTTCACAGTGCCTACTTAAAATCATTCTCAGTCTGCTAAGAGATATCAATGAAGGATTCTACAACAGGAAATGTTAAATATTCTCATGTATCAATATTTGTAAGTTATCCATTGGAAATGAAACATAAGCAATTTCCTAAATCTATAGTTTCCTATTACACGGATGCCATTTTGCTTTCTGATTCAAATGTAAACACTTTAGAATGTTTGAAGAAGTAAAAAAAAAAGTTTTGCCTAGTTGGAGATTACAAATTGCTCCTGAAAAAATACTAAGTGGATTCTATCAGTTTTCTAGGTTATAAAATGGGTTTACAGAAAATTAGAACACAAAAAGCACAAATTAGGAGTGATCAATTGCAGATTCTTAATGACTTTCAAAGATTGCTAGGAGACATTTCCAATCTATGACCCACTTCTGGGATGACACTTGATCTAATAATTCATTTAAACAAAACCTTAGATGGTGACGAAGATTTAAATAGTCCCAAAGAATTAGCATCTTAAGCTGAGAAAGAATTGACTTTGACTAGAAGTTACAATAGGCACATATTGATTATGGGGGTCTGAATTTTAACTCTTTTCTTGTTATCTTACCCTCCAAATATTCCTCTACAAGAATTTTAATGCACAGTGAGGATATTATCTTAGAATGGATCTTTTTATTAAATAAACTGGGTAAAAATTATAATATTATGTGGAAAATGTCTCTGAACTAATTATAAAAGGAAAATTAAGACTTCTTCAATGAGCAGGAATAGACCCACAAAAATTATAGTACCTTTTACTAATGATGAGAAACTGCTTTGAGTTTGGCAAAGACTGATTCAGTAATAACACATATACTAGAAGTTATGGCCATCATGACTATACCTGCACAAATAAAGACAATGGTCCAGCAAATGTCTCCAAGAAAGTGAAACAGTTTTTTGCTCTTTATACTATAAGGCATATTACATGTATACCACACAATCCTACAGATCAGGCAATTATAGAAAGATCAAATCAAAGTATAAAGAATATGTTAAACAAACAGAAAGGGATGAAAATACCCCCAGAAATAGATTGCATAATGCTTTTTAACATTGGTTTTTCTTAATGCTAATGAGAAAGGAACAGCAGGAGAAAGACATTGGATAGCAGAAAAATTAAATCAGCCGGGATATTTCAAGGATGTACAGACATCATAATGATGTGCTACATCGGGGAAGGGGTTTTGTTCTTGTTTCCACAGAAGAAGAAAAGCTATGAATTAATTACCAAAATTAATAAAGATTTGGTTTGAAAAAGAAACCTCTTGATAAAATGAAATGACAGCTCATCCACAGGGTAACAATTCTACAAGTAAACCTCATAAGTGTTGGGGCAGGGTCATGTTCTTGTCTTTTCAGGAAAGTACTCATCTTTGAAAAGTCAAGAGACCTTGGATATTTAGATACATAAAGAAGAAACAATAACTATCCAGAAAGAATCATCAAGCAAAGAGATATCTGACTTATGTTACCAACATCCTCTGCAGGATAAAATCTCACTACCTACACAAACATCTCTTTCTACTTCTAAGTATAATGGTAGTGATGACTCACTTAAAAATTAAAGTTGTCTTTGGAGTTGGACAGTGGCTATCCTTATCTAAATCGAAGTATATTGTTAAAAGAAAAATTCAGAGTTTCTGTCTCATATCAGCCACCAGGGACAGAAGGAAGATAAAATTTAGTGGCTACTATTATCAAAATACTGCTTTCAAAATTTTTACTTTTCCCTATACATATTTTTGTCTCTATGGTACCTTTTGTTGAATATATGTCTATATGAATAATGTTTAAGTTTTCTATAATGAACAATAAATTTTCCTGCAGTAGTCTTTGAAGTTTCCAGGAAGAAGATGGGACCCTGCAACAAGAATTCCACCTGTTTGATATGATTTTGTTAGCACCTCTTTAAGATCGATTTTGGATTACAAACTGCTCAAGATAATTCCAACTTTGCTAATTGATATGGTGTATCTTCTTATATAATTCTAGCCATAACTTTAAGTAAGACCTTCAGAAAAATGCTACCGACTATTCAGAGACAATTAATAATTATACCAGACCAAAAAAGACAAATATAATACGTACACATTCATAAGAGAATTTTAGAAATAGAGCAAATGAAAACCAGCCTACAATTCAAAACCCCAGGGAACCTAGACAACAAAGAGAGACATACTTGGATTAAATCTACAAGGGAAGTACAAAAAGACAAGATCCTCTGAGTAAATCATAAGCATGGGGATAAAGGTTGATGCTATAAGGGGAGAGTGGAGGAAGGGAGGGGAGTAGTGTAAAATATATATCTCAATATAAACAATAAAAAAGCAGGAAAAAAATAATTGACCTGGAATGGTCAGATGATGGCAACATTGTCTGGGAAACTCTACATGTGAGAAAGGGTAAACAAACACACACAAAAAAAATGGCTTTTGAAAGTTGACTTACTTTTAAGTAGAATCACTCATCTCTATGAAGCTTTGTCAGGATAAATAAAAGTTAAAAATAAAGTAAAATTTAAAACAAAACCTTGAAAAGTAAAAGGTTCCCTTCAGAAACTGGGGTCAGAGGTAAATGTAAGCAAGTTATTTTAAAACCAAGTACTCTAAAACATTTTTTAAATTAAAGTTTCTGTGACACACTCAAAATTATGTTAAAATGTGATGATTCAAATATATAGAAAATGATGTCTCAGCTCAAGGGAAAAACTAGTAAACAGATATCTAATTTGAGTCAACTGAGCATCAAATTTAGTTAAATCTTAAAGGCAGTTATTATAAAGACTATCACTAAGTTAAGTGAAATTCTGTCAGTAAAGATGAGAGAAATTATGAGAATTTATATATATATATATGGATTTTTAAAAAGGAAGCAGAAACTCAGGGATCAAACTGCCATTCTAAAATGAACAAAACCTGAAAATTTATTAAATGAATTTAATAAAAAAACCTGATATGGAAGAATAAAAACTACACATCAAGGAACCATTTTTTTTCTTCAATCTATTTTGGGTACTGTGAAAATATTGTTAGAATAAAATTTAACATTATTTGCTTACTTTAATTCCTTTTATTAAAATTTAGTTACCTCACTTTCTCCTCTTTTTGCCCCCACAACTCCACATAATTCTACTCTCTGCAATGCTTTCGATGTAATCCACTATCAAATTGACAGCATCTTTATTAGTCTTATGCTTCTGTGCATACATATATTAATACAACTTTTGGAATCCTTTTTATTTTGTTTGACATATATGAGTTCATTTGATTGCTTGTAATGGTTAACCAGTGCATACATATATAAATACAACTTTTGGAATCCTTTTTTTGTTTGTTTGTTTGACATATATGAGTTCATTTGACTGCCTGTAATGGTTAACCAGTTTAGAGGCCTCATTGCTGGAAGAAGATAACTCCATTTCCCAGGAGTCATTAGTTGTCTGTATTTCTTTGCCTAGAGGTGGAAACATGTGAATTTTTTCCCTACTTCCATGTTAGTGTGTATATTGATACTGTGTTCAAGTCTTGTTTATGCAGCTATTTCTATGAGAAACTGTTTTGCAGAAAACATCTGGAACTTAGTATGTTTCCACCCTCTCTCCCAAAATGTCTTGAGTGCCACAGATGCTGTAATTGTGTCATACTCTTGGAAATATACCAGAGAGATGCCCAACCATACTATAAAAGCATTTGTGCAATTATGTTCATAGCAGCATTATTTCTAATAACCAGAACCTGGAAACAACCTAGGTGCCCCTCAATGGAAGAATAGATCAAGAACGTGTGGAATATATACACATTGGAATACTACTCAGCGGTAAAAAACAATGACATCTTGAATTTTGCATACAAATGGATGGAAATAGAAAACTCTATCCTTAGTGAGATATCCCAAACCC
>JAQHUG010000091.1:7255007-7278239 GCA_028555095.1 Dicrostonyx torquatus | reverse complement strand
TCAGCATCCTTAGTCATCAGAGAAATGCAAATCAAAACAACTCTGAGAATTTGTATTTTTAAAATGACTATTTTATCAACACAGACTTACAGATTCAGTGCCATCCCAATCAAAATCTCCAGCATGAGCACAATTTTCAATTGTGCATTAAAAACAATTATTCTAAAATTCAGATGGAAACAAAAAAGACCACAGATAGCTAAAATAACCCTGAACTAAAGGAACAATACCGGAGGTAATAGCATTCCAGATGTTAAGGTGTATTACAGAGTCATAGTAATAAATATAATATGGTACTGTCACAAAATAGACATATAGGCCAGTAGAACAAAAGTCCAAACATGAATATACATAACATCAACTACTTATTATTTGACGAAGATGCCAAAAACATAAGCTGAAGGAAGAAAAGAATTTATCTTCAACTATTGGTGCTAGGAAAACTGGATATCCACATGCAGAAAAATGAAGTTAGGCCCATATGCACCCTGAACATGAAATCTGAAACTATTAGAAGAAAACATAGGCAGCTCCCTACATGGTATAGGTGTAGGAAAGGACTTTCTGAATAAGATTCCATTTGCCTAAGAACTAAGATCAATGGTTGAAAAGTGGTACTTCATAAAACTAAAAGCTTCTGTGCATCTAAGGAAACAATCAACCAGATGAGGAAGAACCCCAAAGAATAGGAGAGAATCTGCCATCCACATATCTGGCAAAATTTTAATATTCAGAGCATATAAAGAAATCAAAAAATAAAGAGTGACCCATTCAAAAATGGATCTGGCATCTGAACAAAAGGCGTTCTCAAAAGAAGGAAAACAATAACTTAAAAGTACTTTAAAAAAAAAAACCGTCAATCCTCCATAGCAATTAGGGAAATGCAACTCAAAACAACATTGCAAGTTCAACATACCCTAGTCAGAACAGAATAGCAAAACCAATAAAACAACAGACAAATTTTGTGGGGAGGATGGAAAAGGAGTACCCTCATTCAGCGTGGGAGGGATTACAACCTGGTGCTACCACTCAAGGAAAAAAAAAAAACAGCTTTGGGGAATTTTCAAGAAAAAGAATAGAAAAGAAAAATATCATATAACACACTTAAACCTTTCTTTGGTATATGCTCAAAGAACTCAATATCCTACTCCACAGATACATGGTAGATGTACACTGTTGAGTACTATGGAGATGTGAAAAAAAAAAGGAACTCATGAACTTTGAAGATAAATGGATGGACTAGGAAAGATCATATTGAATGAGGTAACTCAGTCCCAGAAAGACAAATGCTACATATTGTCTCTCTCTCTCTCTCTCTCTCTCTCTCTCTCTCTCTCTCTCTCTCTCTCTCTCTCTCTCTCTCTCTCTCTCTCTCTCTCTCTCTCTCTCTCTCTCTCTCACACACACACATACACACACACACACACACACACACACACATTTGGGACCATTGACAGGTTAGTGGAGCTGAGGAGGAACTAGCAGGGTACAAGTGATCAGATGAAGGAAATGGAGGAAAGAGAGGACTCTAATTATAGAGTGGGAGGTAGATAAATACAGTAGAAAGGAGGTGAAATAATAGTAAACCTGTCTGACAAAATCATAAGGAACCAAATTATTAATTGCATACCTAAAAAGTTATTATACACATAAGACTGTGTATAAATATACATGTACAATTTAAATGAAATTTTCTCATCTGAAATACCAATGCTCCCTCCAAGAGACAAAGAACACTTAAAAAACATTCAAATAGCATGCATGAAAAGTTTTCTTTTGAATTGTTGCCCAGAGTAATTCCAGAGACTTCCAGAATATAAAAGCTACTGTTTGGGGCCTTTCTTGTCCCCAAGAAGGAGAAGGTAACACCCTATCAGACACAGGGCCCAGAGACACTTGAGATGGAGCTGACCTAAATGCCTCCTCCCTAAGGACTACCTTTCACGGGTCACCTAAAAGATATCATACAAGCTTCCAAAGAGAGAAAAAAAACAACACTTCCACCCAAGTATAATGGTAATGAATCACAACAATGACCCGCATGGCCTGATAACACTAGGGGTGTAGTAGGGACACACATGCCTTGCCAGTAACTAATGGCCCTCTGATTGGATTTAAGACCTACTCAACAAGAGAGAAACCATTCCAAGTACTAGAAACCTAGCTAACCACCCAGGCCTAATGAAGTCGTGGATCTTGGAGGAGAATCTACAACACCATGTATTAAACCAGCATAATCCTTCGTGATCTATAAATATTTGTTCTTAAATCCACAGATAAGTGTAGCAATCAACTCTCAGCAACAAAAATCCTCTAATGTGGGATTCCCCTCTGTGTGCTGTGATAACCATTGATTAATAAAGAAACTGCTTTAGACCTATAGCAGGGCAGAACAGAGATAGACAGGGAAAACCAAACTGAATGCTGGGAGGAAAAAGGAAGAGTCAGAGAGAAGCCATGTAACTGCCACTGGGAACAGATGAGCCAGAAACTTGTCAGTAAGCCACAGCCACGTGGCAATACACAGATTAATAGAAATAGATTAAATTAAGATTTAAGAGTTAGCCAATAAAAGCTTGATCTAATGGGCCAAGCAGTGATTTTAATTAATACAGTTTCTGTGTGGTTATTTTGGGGCTAAGCTGCCAGGAACAAACAAGCCTCTTCCAACTACAAATTGGCATACCAAAGTGAGACTGACTAAATCCACTTAAAACCTGAGAGGGCTTGAAAAGTAATTCTAGACACTAAAAACCAAAGTTTAGCTGCTTTTTTTTTTTTTTTTGTAGATGGGCTCTGCTTGCTGGTGGCATGCTTCAGCTACTTTAAGAGAATTCTTCCTTTTTCAGTGGCAGGAAAAAAATTCACAGTTTCAGTTTTCGAAATGGCAGCTTTTTTAAAAAAAATTATTTATTTATTGTGTATACAATATTCTGTCTGTGTGTATGCCCACAGGCCAGAAGAGGGCACCAGACCCCATTACAGATGGTTGTGAGCCACCATGTGGTTGCTGGGAATTGAACTCAGGACCTTTGGAAGAGCAGGCAATGCTCTTAACTGCTGAGCCATCTCTCCAGCCCCAGAAATGGCAGCTTCTTAGGCCATCTGGCCAGCATAAACGCTGGCTCTTTCAGGAGGGCAAGCATTTAAATGGGGTTTGTGAGCATCTTGTTACAAACTGCTTAATGGCACAACATAGACCCACTGCATACTTTGAATTGGAAGGCGGGGAGGCAGTGTGGCTTGCAGTGGCAGTGAACATACCTCGAGCAGGTTGGACTGGGTGGAACCAAAAGGCAAAGCAGCATTAGTTCTAGTAAGACATATTAGCATTTTAAGAAGCGCTCCTGGAGAGAACAGGATTTCAGATACACAATAAGAAAGATTCAGACTTAAATGAACTCTAAACAAGACACAGTGTGTTTAAAAATATATATATGTAGGCTTGGAAGAGAGAAGAAAAACAGTAAAGAGAGAGTAAATATAATATAAAGGCATACAGACAGTCATAGATTAAAGGAGTAAAGATAGTAAAATAAATATTAAACTTATAGAAAAAATAACAGGGTAAGAAATATAAGCCACATAAAGATGGAATATGCACAGAGAGTCTAGATTATGTATATTACCGTGTTTTCTTTGAATATTTTCACTGAAGAGAGACATTTGATTTTGGGGACTGATAAGCTAAACCAACACATATGCTTTGAAGGTTTCTTGACTTCAAAGTTTGAGTCTAAGGATATATTGCTTTAGAAAAGAGGTTCTTCTTTTGTTTCCACAGATGATGAGGACCTGTGGAATCCTTCCAGACTAATGTGGACCAGCAGATCTTTCTTGGGGTACCATTAGATAACACATTAATTAAAACAGACTTGCAGTCATCAGTTACATGTGTTATTCCTCCCTAGATATGAGGTGAGTAAAATCACATTGGATAAGGAGTTTACTTCCCTCTCGTTCTCCATCCACAAAGGGTGGTTTGGCATATGGACAGCTTCAGTTAATCAGTTCCTGAAGGGCAGTAATTTCTTCCATGTGTGCTGGCTTGTTTTATGTCAACTTGAAACAGGCTGTAGTCATCTGAAAGGCAAGAACCTCAGTTGACAAAATGCCTCTGGGAGATCTGGCTGTAAGCAAACTAGCCTCTAGGAACATTTTCTTAAGTATTCATTGGTTGGGGGAGGGGGTAGCTCACTGTGGGTAAGGATACCCATGACCACAGAAACTCTCATGAGGAAACATTAATTGGAGCTGGCTTACAGGTCAGAGGTTTAGCCGGTTATTGTCATGGCAGGAAGCATAATGACATGCAGGCAGACATGGTATAGAGAGGTCCCTGAGAGTCCTACGTCTGGATCCATGTGCAGAAGGAAGAAAAAGTGAGTCACAGGGCCTGTCTGGAGCGTCTTAGAGCTCAAAGCCCACCCTCAGAGACGTACTTCCTCCAACAAGGCCACACCTCTACTAATGTCAATCCCTATGGGCATGTGAAGGTCATTTCCATTCAAACCACAACAAATATCAGTATCACAATATAAAACATTTTACAACTTAAAAAGTCCCACAGACTTCACAAATCCAAACATGTTTAAATTCTTTTTTTAAAAAAAATACAAAGTCTCTTTTTAAAATCCAAATCTTTTACTTCACAGGCTCTCCACTGTGATCTCCAGTAAAATAAAATTTTTAATTCTTACTTTAAGAGGGAAGAGCCAGGGGACCCTCACAACCAAATCAAAGCAAAAATGAACTCCAACTGTGTAAATAACTCCATATCCAATGTCTGGGATCCACTCACAATCTTCTGTGCTGTTCTTCCAAAGGGATTAGATCACTTCTCTGGCTTCACCCTCTGCAGCACTGACTTGGGCTGGCTTCACCCCACTGCTACTGCTGTCCTTACTGGACATCCCATGGTACTGGAATCTCCAAAAATGATGGTGTCCCTTGAGACAATAAGGCTGCCACCAATAGCCACTCTGCAACTCTCTTCATGGTGCCAACCAAGCTTCCACTTCTTCTCTCCTGGGGCTTCCACTAATACTGAGGTTGCATCTTCTCCAACGACCAATCTGGGCCTCTCACAGTGCCAAACCTCAGCTGCTCTCCATGACCCCTTCATGCCTTCAAAGCCACCTGGGAGGCTCTTATACATTACCAAGTTTGGCTGCTAATAAGATATAAAACACAGCTTCTGTGCACCGACTCTAAGGAAACACTTCCCTAAAGTGTTTTTGCCTCAGTGATGTTGGCCCCTTCTTAATCACGGCTAATTTCTTAGCTCCAATTGACCAGCATCTATTGTCCCAGTAAAGCAAAGACTTACTTCATTAGCTCTGCTCTTGTTAATTACAGCTAATTCTTCAGTCCTGGCTAACCATAACCAGAGATCACATTTTTAGTCTTTAAGTGACTTGCAAACTTCCCCCTGGAACTTCACAAGTTAAGCCTCCACTGTTTGCTTTACTCTCAACATTCTTACCTTTCAAGCCACAAAAGAAAATGTCATCAAGCTTTGAACTCGTAATGGATTTCTAGGCCAAAGTTCCAAGGTCCTTTCACAGTCTTTCTCAAAACAACATGCCAGATCTTTCACCATAGCCCATGATCCTATTACCATGTTATTTTAAGGTTTCTATTTCTGTAATGAAACACCATGAGCAAAAAACAAGCTGGAGAGGGAGGGGAACCTGGAAGCAATTGTTGATGTAGAGACCCTGGATACTGCTTACTGGCTTGCTCCCCATGACTTGTTTTAGCTGTGCCTTTTTAGACCCCAAGACCACCAACCCAAGCCTGGCACCATCCACAAGGGGCTGGGCCCTCCTCCATCAATCACTAATTTACCAAATGTTGTACAGGTTTGTCTGCAGCTCAATCTTATGGAAAAAAAATTTTTTTCTGAGGTTTCCTCCTCTCAGATGACTGACTTGTGTCAAATTGACATAAACTATCCAGCACACAGGGGTCAAGAGAAAATAAACTCTAATGGGTCATGGAAGACCTTCTAACCTCATTAGTAAGTTGATTTTGGAGCTCCTCTCACTGGTTAAACATTAGGTTAAAGTACAGCTTTGCTATTTCAATTCCCATTTCCTTGAATTGTGGAATCAATGAAAAGAAACCAAAGCTAGTTTCACTTTCCTGTTCTTGGAAATGCAGGCGATTCTGATATGAAACTGGACCCACTCTCCTATCTGATTGGTTAGCACCCTCTGAAGGTGGAACAAAAAAGTCAAGAGAAAAGAGCTACTCAACTTCCTTGTTTCTGCTGAGGAAGCAGAGGGACTTCCAGTGAGGGGACTCAAGCACACCTGAGGGCTATTCCTGTTCTGAGCAGTGAGAGCATCCCCTGGACACGGGACTTTCTGGTAACTGGGCATTCAGATCTGACTTCTCACCCTCCTCTGTCTCTTTCCTAGAGAGCCTGCGAATAACAAGACATTTAGAGAGGAATCCTCAGAGTTGGGAACCTCAGTTTGGAAGCTAGGGGTCTTTGATTGGAGACAGGCAGGACTGACTTAAAGATGTTCTTAAGTAATTATTCGATTTTAGATAGACCTAAAACAAATGACCAAGTTATTATTTACAATGTACCCAGTTATTTTACTTTGGGGTTTTGTTTGTTTGTCAGATGAAAATGAGCCTTTTGGTATATATGTGTTGTGAATTATAACTATAGAATATATGAAAATTGTGTCTCAATCTTGGTTTTGCCCAGTATTCTTTTCTTGTCCCATTCTACCCAGTTCAGCATATTTATTTTAAACTCCATTGGAAACTAGATTTGGGTAAAAAAATGCCCTCTGTAAGATGTTTTTGCTGTAACTTGCTGGAGAACAATTTTAGGATTTGTTATTGTTTTAAAAATATTTGTATTTGCTGTATGACAAATTCATGCATCTCTGTAATATTTTGATCATCTTCACCCACTATTTCTCTGTCTTTTCCCATTCTTATTCTCTCCGTGATCCTTCCTCTTCCCATGGATGAGACTATGTTTTCTTGTCCTTTTTACATTTTTTTTAATACTCCACTGATTTTAATCAGGATCACTTCCTTGTTCTGGTGTGGGATTATTTACGTGATCATAGTCAACTTTCTAGTTGTCATATCTCTATAAAAAATGAATTTTTCTCCCCCCACCAATTTGTAATCCTAAGCTAAGGATAAGGCCTCTGATCTTGTGCATCCTGAAATGTGAACAAGCTAAATCGTATGTTAGTCTCCTGCAGGTAACACCAGATGCCATGAGTTTACACCTGAAACTGCCATGTCGTAGTCAGACATTATTTCATGCCACTTCCCCGCCCCATCCTCTGGCTTTTCTGTGGTGTTTTCTAAACCTGATTAGGGTGGGGCATTAATAGATTTTATTTAAGAATGAGCACTCAACCGTCACTTATTCTCACCACTTTGACCAGTTATGAGACTGTGCATTAGAACACTAGCCACTGAAAAGAAAGAAATAAAAATTTAAAAACCAGACAAAAAACAAATGGGGAATAAGCAACAACCACAAAACCCTTGTCTGAGCAAGGTTGAGATCATCAGTAATCTCTGGTATGGTCCAAAATATTTAGAAGGAAATTTGCCCATTTATCAAAACAGCAGCAGTAGATGCTAAGGGGCCATTTTTAATGAGGGAATCCTCTTTAACTTGGTGTTTTTTATCATGAAGTTGGGGCACTAGTGAAGAAATGCATCCTTTTGCACTGATTAATATTTCACGTCACTATCTTTTGTTGTGGTTATACTCTGTCTAAGACATTTAACACAATTTTTTCTTGTTTATTTTCCTTTTTCTTGCTTTTGTAGTTTTTTTGAGAATTTTGTACAATGCATTTTATTTTTTTATAACATTTATGTATTCATTCTCTGTGTCCTCATACACCAGGGCTAGGTGCTCACATGCTGGAGCATGCTTGTGGAGGGCAAAAGACAAGGTGTGGAAGTCAGTTCTCTCTGCTATGTGACTCTTGGTATTAAAACGTAGGTCATCTGGCATAGAAACAAGTACCCTTCCCTGCTCAGTCATTTTGCTGGCCCAAGACAGTTTTAGAGTGTGTATAATTATATCAAGACATGAGGATCAAAAAAGGATGGGAGGCTTTTGTAAAAGACCTCAGAAACTATTGTCTTAGTAACTTTCCCCCAGGCTAAATGTAGAGGATCCAGGCTCATGGTTGCCCTGATAGATGCAACTACTTTCATTTTCATCCGGGTCCAGTCAGTTTTTGGGAGTAGCCCAATTGATTAACAAGTAGTTAATTTCAGTTGATATCAGAATAGCTTAAATCTGACACCCCCTCCAATCCCCCACTCCACCATCCTCAACTTTCACTGCCTCCATTAGGTTTATGTGAGGCTGACTGAGAGTTGAATCTGGATGTCTGTCCAGCTTGAGAGACAAGTAGCAAAACTCAGAGGGGACCCCAGCATTTTAGTAGGAGTTACCTAGCCAGGAGGCCAGGAGCTGAGCGGCACCCCCACCTCCCTGTAGAGTCATCATTTTTCTGAGTATGGGGAAGAGGGTCTGGCTTTGTGGCTGTTGTGGGTGGTGCTCTGTTGTGCTGCTAGCAGTGCTAGTGTCCCTGTCAGCAGTCAGACTGACAACAGGAAACAGAAATAGTTACCACCTTAAGGAAACATAAAGTTTAGAAATGTATACAAAAAATGTACATACCAATTTAAGTATTAAAACATCTAATTCCATAACATTATATAAAAATGTGTTATCTACTAGCCATGAATTGCTGTTGGATTCAATTTTTTGTGGCTTATCACAACCTTTATCTTATGGTTCTGATAAATATTATTTTGGTTAAAGTCTACTTTTGTAAATGTTACCAAAAACAAATCAGTATCTTAAGAGAACCTTAAATAAGATTAATTTTAGATTTGTATCAGTGTAGTGAGCTTTGGCCTTAGAAATTTTAATAACCTTTAACTATAGCTGACTCAGTCACAACCATATCCTTTTTTTTTAATCTACAGCAATCCTCTGTCTTAGAACAAAACTAATTAAAAATCCTTTACTTCTGCATTTCTAAAAATATATATCAGCATATGTATAACCTTTTAAATATTTATCTCTTACTTATTGGATGCTTTTTTTTTACTTTTTTTAAATATTGTGAGACATGATGTTACAATAAACAACTTTTAGATAGAAATGGTATTTGTTGCCGTGACAAACTGGGAGGGATGTGAACTGATTGCTTTATCACAGGGTCCTAAGCATAATCAGACCAATTTGTCAGAGCAGGCCCTAGGAACTGTTACCAAAAGTGAGGTTATGTCCCCAACACAACAGTCAGACCTCTGAAAGGGTACAGAGAACAGAACACACCGACTCCTTAAACTAGTGGCTGCACAGCTCGTACAGCAGAAGACAAAACAGAATGGATGTGTGCGTTTAAATTAGAAAGCAGTAAAATCCTAACTCAGATCATTTATTGGCCTTAAGAGACTGAAACAAATCTGTGGATGCCATTCTGAGCAGTGACTGTGCTCAGTTTTGAGTTTTCATTTGTTATGCTAGGGCCTCCGTTGTCTCTTAGTAGAAACTTTATCTTATTGAGAGTTAACTATGGTAGTTTCAGCCGCAATGTGTCTTAAGAAAGCAAAGGTCAATGTAATATTCAACAGACAATTATTAACCCAATTGGTCAGAAGCTCAGGAAGAATGCACGTTAATAATTCAGAAGGTAAATTCACCTTTCACCAGCAAGTCTAGGTTATTTGCCAAAGATTTATTTAATTTATGTGAGCTAAAAAGCACTTAGTCTCATCTAATAGTTTCAATTTAGCTTAATCCCTTATACAGGGCAATCTGGTGTCATGGAATCAGTATGTGAGCCTAAGCAAACGTGCAGGTATTACAGAATATATACATACATATAATCCTATATCAAATACATTTTAAGACAACCAAAGAATATTTGTGAAATGTATCTGCTCAGGTTATCTTTAAAGACTTCTGCTCTGATTATCTTTTCCGTATCTCTAAGTGAGCTTCAATCTTAAATCTGTTCTTTAAAAGTTTTAGTTTTTGGTTGAAGCAAATTAGAAAACTTCTGTCTCGGTATGTATCTCCTTAAAAAGGACGACTAAACAGAATGTGGGGTGACGCTAGGAAAAAAATCAGTCAACATGAAAACTATTTTCTTTACTCAGCTGAAATTTTGACTTTGCTGTTTATAGAACCAAGTTGTAAAATCATACATCCGGAAGTTTCTGAAACATGGAAAGTACAAATCATCAACTCAGTAAAACAAACACAGATCCCAGCCTTCCCCCTCCCCGCTGAGATGCCTTTATGCAGGTCTATAAGATTAGAATCTCCATCTCTGTACCTTTAGAAAAGATCCCAGGTCTGGGATTCTAGAAGCACATTGGGGAAGATTGTTGTTTGAGTAAGAGATTTGTTAAAAGGGTTGTGAATACCATAGACAAACCAGCAGAGAGCAGCATGGAAGAGGCTCTGAGATCAGGCCCATGTGGCAGAACAGGGAATCCTTTCTTATGGGTCTGTGTCATGTGATTGATGAGAAGCCTGCAGTGCATGCTTGCAGTCAAGGACTCTATGGGTTGGGGGAGCAAGAATCTAGGGATAATAGTGGTTTCAGTCACGGAGATCAAACCACTATAATTTCTGTAACGATGGCCAACCAAATGGGGTTGCTTTACAAACTGAGGTGCCCTGGTTAGCGCTTTACATAGCTATAATTTACACCCAGGGTTTCTTCCAATCTTCTAAGACCTCTTTTGAAGAGTTGGCTCAAGGGTCCTACAACACTGGCCAGATTGGAAAAATATCTGAAGATTCAGAAAGACCACAAAGATTTCTCAGGACCATCAGGCTATTCAAGAGCTGAAATCTGGGTTCCTGAGATGTCTCCCATCCTAGCTTTATCACTGTCAGTGCAGAAGGGTTGTTACTGAGACAGGCTTCTTCAGTTTAATCAACAATATAAATTCATTGCATTTAATCCACATCGTAGTGAGCTTAAGCCAAAATAAACAGGCAAAATATAACACATTGTATAAATACTTATTACCTAAGTTAGGCAAAGCAGGCATGGAGATATTTTCCATAGGGATTCTTTAGCTCACTGCCTAGCGAAGGAAATATAGCAATTTTCTTCATGGGGTCCATAGATATTCATAAAGGTGTAGGCCAGCTTTTAAGCATGCTCGTTTTAGAATTACATTCCCGCAGCATGCTTATTTTAAATTGATGGACAGAAATGTCTCTCAGACTCCCTAGCTTTCACAATAACATTTTAGCTAGCAATAATGAAAAGGATAGTTTGAAGGAACTGAGTGCAGAAAGAAATCTATCCATGAAGGTACCTGCCTTGCTTAGTCAATAACAGATTGATACGTGTTCTTGTCCTATCTGAGCATCCATACATGGAAGCTAATCTCACATGGTGTACAGCATTCAGGGTACCCAAATAGTTTTATAGGAAGGTCAGTAGCTTTATCTGTTTTCCATCTCATGATAGCTTCTTGTGTCCAGATTTTACATGAATCCAAGCAATAGAGAGAGTCTAGTGGCACCTGAAGGTCGATAGCCCTCTTTGCTCATGGCCTCTGCTTCCTGGTTTCGAGGATTCTGTCAGCTATGTAATGATGCATGAAAATCTACCATGGGATCTTAATGCTGTAGAACTGAGTTACACATGTCCATCTACACCTGTTGTCCCTACAGTAACTGACCTAGTACCTGCTAGTTCTCCCTGTCCCACTAGGCCATCTATGAAGTCAAGCCTATAAATGTAACCCAAGAGCCAATACAGATTGGCAAATTCAAGTTTCAGGAGTTGCCATTATCTATATCAACTCAGCCTCCTGACTGCTCTTTCTCCTGTCTCCAGCACATGTTTTCCGTGTTTATTTGTAATGCTGCAGGTGCCCTGCTTGTACCATCTGTATACCAAGCATGCACTAGGGTGGGTGATGTCCCTAACAGGACATCATGCTTGGCTGTTGATTCAGTTATTCAGGGAGGCCAAGTGTCTTCTAAAGATATTGGTCCTAGAACATATCTGTGTGGCAGTGGTGACCGGACTGGCAAACACTACACCCCATATAAATGTGCATTATATTTGGTGAAGTTTGGTACCATTTCACCTTAGAAAGAACTTGTCCATTGGCCTTCAATCCAACTCTTTATTAAATAAGTGTTATATTTATAGATCAGGAAAAGTTCATGAATAAATTTTCAAGTCAGAGACTTCAGTAAATAAGCAAATCCAGAAATTAGACATGCCAAGCAGATACATAAGGATACATGACAACCAGAGGCTTGGAAAGTGTGAGGGGCCATTACGAGATCTAAGCAGAGGAATAAGAAGAAAATATTTTCCTTAAAAATACCATGAGTACTGAACAGTTCACAAAGGACAAGTAGCATAGATGATAATGAATGATAGAAGCAGGTACAGTCAGACATGCAGGCCAACAGGGAGGCCATGACCAAATATAGCTGATATGTACTGAAATCTAGAATGTGAGGGGTTTCTGGTCATGTAATCTACATGGCACAGAGGCACAGAGCCGACTGAATAGTTAAGATGGATTTGCAAAGAGACAATGGAGATAAAACATTAAAGTCTCATATGATGGTCACAGATACCTGCAGAAAGAATGGCCCTACTGTGTCACTTACAAGTGAGCTCTAGAGTAGTCAAACTCGCAGAGGTGGAAGGCAGGGTGATGGGCAAAGCTGTGGGAGAGGGAAATAGGATGAGGTTAGTCAAAGGACACGAAGTCTCAGATGTGTAAAATGATCACAGTGGGAGATCAGATGCAGGCTTGCAATCACTTAGGATGGTATGTGGCAATATACTTGAAATTTGATAAAATATAGATCTTAAATGTCATAAACATCCTCCTGACCCTTCCTTCTTTCTTTCAGTGGCATTAGTTGCTCACAGTCATGGGTCAACTGTTCTCTTCATCTAAGGATGAGCACCACCAAGATTTGGCCTCCAGCTTTACCGAATATTTTAAGAAGTTCAAGGTAGGAAGCAAAATCATTCCTGAGGAAACCATGAATTCAATTGAGTTAAGCCTGTCACAAGGAAACATTCAGGGGGCAAACTCTTCTATCACTAATGCATTAAAAGAAATTGATAGCACCCCACTCAATGTTGCTGTGACCGGAGAGTCTGGAGCAGGGAAGTCCAGCTTCATCAATGCCCTGAGGGGGGTTGGACATGAAGATGAAGGTGCAGCTGAAATAGGTGTGGTGGAAACAACCATGGAAAGACATCCCTACAAACACCCCAATATTCCCAATGTGGTTTTTTGGGACCTGCCTGGGATTGGAACCACAAATTTCCCACCCAAAGATTATCTGGAGAAAATGAAATTCAATGAGTATGATTTCTTCATCATTGTGTCTGCCACACGCTTTAAGAAAAATGATATAGACCTTGCCAAAGCAATCAGCATGATGAAGAAGGATTTCTACTTTGTGAGAACCAAGGTGGACTCTGACTTAAAAAATGAGAAGGAATTCAAACCACGAACCTTTGACAGAGAAAAGGTCCTGCAGCAGATCCGCAGCAGCTGTGTGAGAACCTTTCAGGAGAATAACGTTGAGGAACCACCCATCTTCTTGATCTCTAATAAAATCTTATCTGACTATGATTTCCAAATCCTGATGGACAAGGTGGTGAATGCTCTCCCTGTACACAAACGACACAATTTTATGCTCTCCTTGCCTAATATTACAGGTGCGGCCATTGAAAGGAAGCGGCAGTACCTGAAGCAGAGGATTTGGCTCGAAGCCTTCGCAACTGACCTACTCAATATGATCCCTTCACTGACCCTCTTAATGGGCAATGATGTGGAGAATCTTAGGAAAAGCATGAACCACTATCGAATTGTCTTTGGAGTGGATGATGCGTCCTTGCAGAGTTTGGCCGAGGACTGGCAAGTGTCGGTGGATCAGCTCAAGGCAAAGATGAAATCTCCTCATGTGTTTGAAACTACAAAGAAAGAAACGATACAAGAAAGGCTTTCAAGACTTTATGAGGAGTTCTGTTTGGCTAATGGGCACCTAGTTGCTAAGAATGTTTATGTTAAAGAATTGTTTTACCTGAAATTTTGTTTCCTTGACATGGTGACAGATGATGCTAATGCTCTTCTCAGAGAGATATGTGTAAGAAATAACTTGGTTTCTGATTAGGCTGAAATCTTGTAGCTGTCAAAAATCAGGATCAATGACAGAAAAAAAAAAGGGACACTGATACTGCAAAACAACATAATGGGTTGGTCTTTATCCATACTTAGTGATCATATATCCACATTAGCTGTAGCAAGGGGATCTGATATGTGTAAATATGCTTAAAGCTAAAACCTATCTACTCACTTTGAATAAACCCTCAGATCTAGGAATTGCACTTTTATCTGAATTTATTTCATATAAATCAACATCCATTTTTAGGTTTAACATTGTGGTGGGTGGTTTGATCGACAGATTATAGAATCAGATGGGAGATGAAATTCTGCACTTGTATTTGGGAAACTATTTTGCTTATGTTAATTGAGGTGAGAAGCGCTGCCCACTGTGGGTGGCACCATTCCCTAGCTGGTGATCCCTGACTGTGTATATGAAAAGGGAGGCTAAGCTGCAGCACACTTGCACTCATGCATTGCTCTCTGCTTTCTTCCTGTGGGTGGAGGTTAGCTGCTTCCAGCTGCTGCTGCGACTCCTTGGTAACTATGGCCTCTATAACCTTGAGTTTCACACTTATGTCCTCTCTTCTTAGTAATACCACAGGAAAAACCATAACTGGGCCGGAGAGGTGGCTCACTTTCCTTGCAAGTCTGAAGACCTGAGTTCAGACTCACAGAGCACACATAGAGCCATCTAAGTACCTGAAATCCATACACACCTGTGGGGAGACAGGAGACAGAGACAGAGAATTCTGGAAGCTCTGGGGCCAGCTAACCTGCTACATGCAGCCATTAATAAGAGACCCTGACACATGCAAGTGGAAGGTAAAAACCAATACCCACTGTTGTCTTCTGAGCTCTGCATATATGCCATGTCATGGTCACAAATGCAAATGCACACGCACAAAAAGTTTTTCTTTAAAACTAAGAAGGAAGGTTCGGGGTGGTAACTCAGTGGTATAATACTTGCCTCACATGCATGTGACCTAGGATTCAATGCTTAGCACACTAGAAAAAGGGTAAAAGGTGGGATGGAGAGATGGCACAAGGTTAAGATCACTGGCTGCTCTTGCAGAAGACCGGGGTTCAGTTCCCACATAATAGAACCCACATAATAGCCGACAGTAGCCTATAACTCCTGCTCCAGGGCATCTGATATCCTCTCCTGACAGCTATGGGACTAGGCACATGTGTGGTTAACAGAAACACATCCAAGAAAAATATTCATACAATAAAAGTAAAGAAAAAAATTAAGAGATGTATGTTTAAACAAAGAGTGCAAGAATGACACAATAACCATCAAGATAATAAAAGTCTTAATAATAACAGAAATTCTAAAAATACTATTTAGTCAGAATCCTTGGGAAAATACTAAGAAGCTCTCTAATTCTGTACCAGAACCAGTGAAGATGAAGGGATTTCCCTAGTTTATATTGATAAGCTTTTGAATGTTGTGGTTACTAAATGACTGATTTACTCCATATCAATACCAAAAGCTATTTAATAAACTCTTTCTGAAAAAAGGACATTTATTGTTACCTGATATTCCCAAGAACCCATAGTAGCGTCACAGTGATGTTTATTGCTATTATTGGTAATACTATAGTATTACTAATGTATTACTATTATTGGCTTATTATCTCATTGCCCTGGCATACATTTTATCATCCTTGAAATATAATGTAGATAAACAGTACATCTGTTAGTAAGACTGAAGGAGAGACACAGAGGAAAGAAAAATTATTTATGGTGGGGAACAGTTTTTTAAAGCTTGGGAAGCTTTATTCCTAAAGACTAGGTTGGTTAAACAATAGAATTTTGTTCTCACACTTCCAGTGACTGATGTCTGAGATCCAGGTGCCTGTGTGGCCAGACCCCCAGTAAAAGCATTCTTCCTCATAAGACCTCACATGGCCTCCTATGGTGCATCTATCCAGAGAATGGCTCCCTTCTTGCTTCTTCTTATGCCCCTATTGTTGTGATTTATGTTCATGACCTCATCTAAAGATAGATGCCTCCCAAAGCCTTTCCTCCTAGCATGAACCCACTGAGGGGTTGGGCTACTAACATATGACTTCAGGGGCAAACAATCAGTCTATAACAGGTTATGCAAATTATGCTGGTGGTTCCATTGCTTTCTTAATAGAAGCTATGCCAGTCACCTACACCAAATACTCCAACCTATTTTTACCATAAATTGTAATGCAGACTTGTGAAAAGATGGCCAATGAGAAACAGTAGACAACCCTTCTCCACTTAAGAAATAAAACCAAAAAACAAGCAGATGATGGTTGCTGAGAAGATTTGAAGAATGTTGGAATACAGTGCACATGGAAGAGAATTGTGGAAAATGAAGGCTCCAGGTGGTCAGGTAGAAAAAAGAACAAAGCACCTTGCATAGAGGGCTCTTGATTCCCAGCCTGAGCTTGTTTGAATGTGGCAAGTCCTCCTACAACTCAGAAACTGTACACAGTAGATCCTAGATTTTCCATAACAGCACCACAGAGTCATGGATTTTTTCTGTAAGGCAATACTGCAGCCATCAATGGTTTTGAGCGCCACAAAGGGTTATAATGGAATACACACTATTGCACTGTTCCCCATGGATACTTCTGTTTACATGGCTCTCTCCCCTATGTAAGCTATTGATGCATGGTGCATTTTAAGACCAAAACTAACCACTCTTCACTCCAACTTTCATGTGTGATTCATGCTCAAAGGCTGCTTGCGTGGGTCTGTCACAGTACCACAAATTATATATGTCTCTTTGGATATTAGAATGCTCTCACCCTGTGTGACCTGCTACAGACTAGCGTCTCATAGTCATCAGTTATAGTTTGTGGAGATACCATTGGTATCCAAACAGAACCAAAGCCTATGCAGCCTCTAACAGAATACCCAATTTCTTCAGGGAAAATATTTTCCAGATTAATTCTCCTACTCAATTGGTAAGACACTGACACACCAGATGCATCAAAGAGGATTGAGAAGTATGGGAATGCAGGGCAAATTGATGCCACCAAGAAAACAGAAAAATCTTCTGTCTGTGGACACTGCAAAGGAAGGTGAGAAAATGCCAGAAAAAGAAAAGAATAATTCTAAAGAAATTTGCTGAGGATAAAGAGAATATACAGCATCACTACATTAAAAGCATTAACACAACTCATTGTATAAATACGGAGAACTCCATAAAAGAAGTAGATTTTTTTTAAAGTGCTGTAGGGCTAGGGAAATTAATGAGCAAAATATTTGCTCTACATATATGAAGACCTGATCCCAATGTATTTGCTGGAGTTCTCTAGAGTAACAGAACTGATTAGATAGATGATTGATTGATAGATAGATAGATAGATAGATAGATAGATAGATAGATGATAGATTGATAGATAGATAGAGAGAGAGATAGAGATAGATGATAGATAGATAGATAGATAGATAGATAGATAGATAGATAGATAGGTGATAGACAGAGATACAGATAGATAAACAGATAGATAGACAGATACAGATATAGACACAGATTAGAGTGTCTTAAGATTGCTATCCAGCTAGTTCAACAATGATTGCTTACCAATGGGAAGACCAGGAATCCAGTAGTTGTTCAGTCCACGAGGCTGGAAGCCTTAGCTGGTCTTCAGTTTAGGCTGGAATACTGAAAAACTAGGCTCTAATGCCAGTGATGGAATGAACTTGCCAGTGAGAGTGAGAACAACCAAAGAACAAGAACTTCCTTCTTCCATGTACTCTATATAGGCTGTTAGCAGAGGGTATGGTCCAGATTAAAGGTGGATCTTCCCACCTTAAGAGATCCAGATTTGGGCCGGGCGGTGGTGGTGCACGCCTTTAATCCCAGCACTCGGGAGGCAGAGGCAGGCAGATCTTTGTGAGTTGGAGACCAGCCTGGTCTACAAGAGGTAGTTCCAGCGCAGGCTCCAAAGCCACAGAGAAACCCTGTCTCGAAAAAAAAAAAAAGAAAGAAAGAAAAGAAAAGAAAGAGAGATCCAGATTTAATGTGGGTCTTCCAACTGGTTTAATTACAAAAAAAAAAAAAATCTCACAGGTGGACCTAGATGGTTGGGTTAGTTAATTCAAGATATGGTCATATTGACAACAAAGAATATCCATTATACCAAGTAAAGCCAGATGTGGTACTGCATTTCTGTAACCCAGTGCCACAGTAGTAGGAAGGCAGGCAGAGACAAGAGAATGCCTAGAATCTTGTGGGCCAGCCAGCCTTGCATATGCTGTGCAAACAACAAGAGACTGCCTCAAACAAGAAGGAAATCAAGAACAAGGGGCTGAGGTTGTCCTCTGACTTCCACACCTTTGCTGTGGCACGTGGCCAAAAAAGAATGCACACCACACACACACAAACACACACATAGGGGAGGGGGTATGAAAAAAGTAAGACAAAATTATGCCACCAGAGATACACAATATCTTCTATTTATCTTTTATTTATATATTTAAAAATCAGAAATCTCGGATCTACATAAATCAATGAGTTAATTTAAAACTACAAGTTTGGTATCAGGGATAATATAGCAGATGACACATTTCCTAATGTCTCCGTGAATGAAGAATCGGGGTATCAAGGATGTGCTACATTTGGAAGAAGGAAGAACAAACAGAAGGGCATTAGGGATGAAGAAGCAGGTGCTGGGACCACGAAGAGCAAAGAGGAACGGAACCATGAAGCAGAAAGTGTTGACGGTAAAAGTAGGAATGCTAGGGTCAAAAGGCATGGCCTGGAACAGTTAGGAAAGGAAGATAAAAGGGTTTTCAGTTGGGCATGAGATGGCCAAGGTGACCAGAAAGAAAAAACACAAGGCTTTGACCATTTTGACAGGCTCTGGCAGGATCCCATGAAGTCACACACACTGAGAAACGTTGGCAAGGGATCACTGCCCACTCCCCAAATCTACCTTCTAATGCAGTTAATTGTAACAAACTAAATTTTGAATAAGAACAATTTCCAAGCAATCTCCACCTACTCCAGGAAGATCACCCACAGCCCGCCCCACTGGCAAAGAGCTGTGTAGTGACTGGGGAAAACTGCAGCTGTGTCTTGGTAACAGTAATAAGAGTTAACACTGCACAGACAGGGAAGGGAAAAGGGCCCATGCTAAAAAGCCAAGGTGGTCATGCTACCTAAAAGAAAAAGACACAGGCCTATCAACAACCGGCATCCTGTGCCAAGATCTGAGACCATCAACACTTGGAAGCTTGATAAGTGATGGCACAATCCAGGCTAATGTCAGATCAGGGAGCTCAAACGTGTCTGCCCCTAACTGGACAAATGCCATGTGGACACCATGTTACCATCTATGTAGCACGTGACACATCCTGGTTTATTCAGCCCAGGATAAGTCCAGCAAGTTAATCAATCCAATAGAAATGACCCCAGTCTTCGTCCAAAGTCCCTGCAACGCAGTTATGTAAATTGTCCCCTTTTCAGTGTCCCTCCCACATGGGAGAGTGATCCTAACCTTTCTGGAAACCACTGCCTAGATAAATAACTAACAAAACAACAGATGTCAATTCAGAACCCTGAAGAAAGTTGTAGGGAAAGGAGACCCTCCCTGGCCCCCACTTGTCCCTTTTTTTAAGGTTTAAATCTAGAGAAATGAAGACCTCTGGGAGCAAACTCTGCAAAACAAAAATTGAACTGAAGACAACCTGTCTGTTGAGAGAGCCTTTTATGCCACTCCTACCACTGGGCTAGTGCGAGGGAGGTGATGGCTATTGAGAGAATTGACAAAATGCCCTGCAGTGGAGGGGAGACATTCAGAGATAATTCATCTCCAAACTGTGGAGGACACCCCCATAGATGAGGGGAACAAAGACCAGGAAGATCATACCTGAGGATTGCTGACCTGCTCACAAACTCAGAAGTAAGCATACTCCGGCAAAACTCGTAGGTTGCTGGTACAAAAGCCGCCCAAACCAGAAACTGGGTTTTCCAACTGTGAATGTCATTGCATACACTTGCAATCCCCTCACACCCTCAGACAACAGCATTTATTCCTGCCACAAGCCAGAACACACACAAAAAAAAAAAAAAAGAAAGAAAAAAAAAAAAAAAAACTAGCTACGAAGAGCTCCCCACCCGATGCTGATAGCTGGAGAGATCCGAACTGGAAACAAGCTTTTTAGATACGATCCTTTTGTGGCAGGCAGATTATTAGAAACTGGTCTACATTTTACTTTGTGGAACTGGTAAATATGTAATGTTATTTGGAAGGGAAACCTTGAGGTTGGCCACTGAATTAAAGTTAATTTAAAAACTTTCTACTGTCATCAGGAAACTCCTTACTGATAAAGATACCCATAGTTTCATAATCAAAATATGGTGGGTGTGGTGTCTATCAAGTAAACAGAAACTGAAAATAACCTGGCGTAGCTATTATTCCACTACCTGACAAAATTAACTTCCAACCAAAATTAATCAGAAGAGATGATGAAAGTTACTCTACATTAAGAAAGTAATAATTTGTCAAGAATATATAACAATTATAAAAATATATTCACCAGATGTTGGGGACACCAAGAAGACAAAGATTTGATTTTTCTGAGTCATAAACAAAATTGACAAACCTTTGGCCAAACTAACCAAAAGAAATAGGAAATGCAAGTTAATAAAATTAGACATGAAAAGATTAACATGACAACATGAGAGAAGGCTGAGTTATTGAGGAGTACTTTGAAAACATATATTCCAGAAAAGGAAAACTTTAGAAGAAAAATGGAGAAACTTCTAGTTACATATGACTTACCAAAATTAAACCAAGATAATATGAAACCTAAAATGGATCTCAAATGAGCAAACATTTCTGGACCTGGAGTTTTACTAATGAATTTATTATACAAAAAGCTGTTTAGGTAGTCTACTTCCTCTGGAGTCGTTTTAAAATTGGATACCATGCAGAGAATTGCTGATTTAATCAAGTTTCCAATTTTCTGTCAGGTATGAACTAGATATTTTACCATATCATCTTATTGTAGCAGGCACCCTAAAAGAAATGTGCCTTCATTTCTTTTTATCTGTGAAACTAGTAAACATATCCAGTCAAATGAAAAAGAACCTTTAAGGTGACTATGGGATTAAATTTGTTTATTGCCTTGAAATAAGCAGAATTTTTCTGGATTATCATACTATAAACCAAGAGGCCTCATGTTAGCAAATTTAGTGTTAGTTTAACAAATATCAGAGATAATCATCACGCAAAGAAAAAGATTGTCTCAGTGTCTGTGGTCTGTGATTAGATAGCCCCATTGCTATTAATCTGCAGTAGTACATTCGAGTGGAGAACACATAAAAGGAAAACACATGCACACAAGCACGCACACACACATACATACATACACTCAGCTCATGGGTTAGAAGCAAAGACAAGAAAGAGAAATAGGCCTAGGTCCCAGTGTCCCCTCAACAGCATACTCCTAGTGATCCCAAACCTTCTTAGGAGGTCCCACTACCTAGCGGTTCTACTTTGTACCAACGGCACCATGCTGGTGAGCAGTGGGCTTTGCTTTGGGCATATTTGAGCCTCAACCACAACATGCCCCTACTTGTAGAAGAGGGAAACAGAAGGGGTCTGAGTGGGCCCTGAAAGCTAAACAATGGTTGCCAATTCCAGCATGCACAATTTAAGATGATGGAAGGAACCACACCCAAAACCTTGGTGATCTCTGAAAGGTGGCAAAGCAAGCAGATGAATTTTCCTGGAAGAAAATTCCAAAGAGAAAGAGAATCCAGCCAACACTTGACTTTAGAGATACTTGGGTCAGACTTCTCAGTCCAGAACTGCTGAGAAATGAGTTTGCATTGTTTTAACTATGCATTTATGGTACGTGAAAACAAATACACTTATTAATTCCTCAACATGATGGAATTCATTGTGGTTTTCACATGTTATCAATCAGGATCCTTTATAGTCTTTACCTGCAGTGGCATCAATTTACTTTTTCATTCGCTATATTTGTTTGGTATGTTTGTTCTATATTTAATTTAACCTGATCTACACTTTATTTAAAGTGGTTTTGTTATAGTGGTTTGGGGCATAGAACAGCCTTGAATGTTTTTCTTTAATACATTTCAAAAAGTTGATTTTATTTGTTTGTCTGTTTTGAGACAAGGTTTCTCTGTTGCTTTGGAGCCTGTCCTGGAACTAGCTCTTATAAACAAGACTGGCCTCAAGTTCACAGAGATCTGCCTGCCTCTGCCTCTGGGATTAAAGGTGTGCACCACCACCGCCCAGCTAAAAGTTGATATTTTAATTAGACATCTTAAACTATTTATATTTTTCTTGTCTGTTCTTTATTGGGAGAAGTCTCTTTCCTTGCACATTTTTCATTAAATGAGGCTATACTACTTTCCATTTCTGGCTTATTATCTCATAGTTTTATGTTTATGAAATAGTCCCCAGGTTCACAATGCACACTCATCACTTGCATAGGCTGCTGATAAAAAGAATGCATAACAAGTGGATTCTCTTCTACTACCATGTGACTTCTGGGATATGGCTCAGGACATCAGGCAAGCATCTTAATCTACTGAGCCTTCTTGGTGACTTTCCTATCATAACGACACCTTAGCATGCTTCCAATGTCCTTCCTATCAACATTTTTGTCATTGTAGTCATTTTTCTCCTAATTACTTATATGCTTGAGATAATAACATTTTTATGTCCCTGAGAAATCTCAGAAACTGTACTGGAGTCATGGCTCAGTAGATTGAAGTGCTTGCCACAAAATAATGAGAAACTTGAGTGCAAAAATTAACTGCAACAAGGTAAAAGCCAGGTGTGGCCCTCTGTGGGAGAGATGAAGACAGGGGATATGCCAAGGCTTTCTGGCCATCATCACAGCTCCAGATTCAATTTGCAAATAAATAAGGAATTGCATGAAATTATAGGATACCTATCACCTTCCCTTGATTTCTATGCATGAAGTAACATACCCATACTTGCACATAAACACACACACACTACACACAATACACCATAAACATACAACACACACAAACACACA
>JAQHUG010000091.1:7128352-7139025 GCA_028555095.1 Dicrostonyx torquatus | reverse complement strand
CAAGACTTTGGGCTCATAGGATATATAATGGGTATTTTCTATGAATTTGTTAAATGCAAATGGGTTAGATTTTGTTTATGCTTTTATTGCCTGTATATATTGCATATAGTTATTGTACTTACTGTGTATAGTTTTTCTTACATTGCTTATAGCCTTCTTTTTTATTTTAGACAAAAAAGAGGAAATATAGTGCTATATTCTCTGTGTTTTAATAAGTAAAACTTGCCTGAAGTTCAGTGCAAAGCAGCTACATTACTCAGTCAGTGGTGGCACTCACCTTTAATCTCAGCAGCCATACTAGTTAGCCATAAAAACCAGGCAGTGGTTGTGTACTCCTTTAATCCTAGCTCTAGAGAGTAATATAAGATGGAAGAAGACAGCTCTCAAGCTCATTCTCTATCTGAGGATTCATGGAGACAGATTCTCACCCACTTTTGGTCTGAGGTAAAGGAAAGAGCCAGTGGCTGACAGCTTTGCATTTCTGATATTCAGATTGAACCCCAATATCTGTCTCTGTTTTTTTTTTATTTGTGCCACAGTTGTTTATCTCCTGTTGGCTTAATTTTGGTAAGTCATATTGATGCAGGAATTGATCTAGTTCTTTTAAATTTTCCTATTGAACAATTAAGAAAATGCCCTACAGACACTCCCACAGGACAATCTGATAGAGGTAAATTCCTCAACTGATATTGCTCTTCCCAGGTATATCAAGGTTGTGCCAAACTGACCAGACCTGACTGGCACATGAGTGTACCTCTGTGTTCATTTCATGTATGTTTAGAAGAGTTATGTCCTCTGAATGATTGCTCCCTTAGTCAGTATGAAGTGACCATCATATTTCCTCATTGGTTTTGTATGGCGTCCCTTTTGTCAGATGTTAGCATAGCAACAACTGCTTGTTTCTAAATTCATTGGCTTGGGCACCTTTTTACATTCCTTTACCCTAAACCAAAGTCTGGCTTTTGTGGTGAGGTTAGTCTTGGAGACAACAACATGCTTCCTGATCTAAATTACTGGTCCTTTGATTGGGAAACTGAGAGCACCAATGTTTAGAGTTCCTGTTGAAAGTTACGTATTGATTCCTGCCATTTTGTGGATGTTTCAGTGTTGTGTTTGGGGTTTGTTTGCTATTCCTCCCTTGCTTAGCTTTATTCTAGCGTGGCCTATTCTTACATCTAGCCTGCCTCATGCTGAAATTGATATTCTCTTCAGTCCATAGAATTTCTTCAAGTATCTTCTGTAGAGACGGCTGAGTCCTCATAAATTTTTATCTTGTCTGTTTTCATCATAGAAAGTTCTTATTTCACTCTCATTTGTAAGAGATATCTCTGCTAGCTCAGAGTGTTCTGGATTGACAGTTGTTTCTATTCAAACCTTGAAGGACATCTTTCTAAGCTGAAGTGCCAGTTGAGTAATCTTTGTTATTCTGGTGACCCTGCCTATATGAGATGTTTCTTAATATTTCAGAAATGATGTTTCTTGCCACTTTTAATACTCTTCCTTTACTCTGTGCACTTGCTGTGTTAGTTATGATGAGAGAAGCTTTTTCTGGCCTTGTCTGTTTGGAGCCCTAAATGATTCCTGTATCTGACTGGCATCTCTTTTCTTAACTCTGGGAAAATTCCTGTTATGATTCATTTAAAAGTGTTTTCTAGGCATTTATAACAAAATTATTCTTTTCTTCCTATGTCTTTAACCCATAGATTTTACCTTTGGGGATTGTCCCATATATCTTGGAATTCCACTGGGACCTTATTATCTTATCACTGACCTCGGATTGTTCCAGTTTCTGTACACTGTCTTTAAGTTCAGGAATTTTTTCCTCACCTTGGTCCTTTCTAAGCTGAGACTTTCCACAGAATTATTTGACTTTCTTGTTTTTGTTTTGTTTTTTTACTTGTTTTCGTGTGTGTGTGTTTGTGTGCTTGCGTATGTGTGTGTGTTTTCATTTCAAGCATTTAAGTTGTTTTTTCCTTCAATTACTTCTGTTCCTTTATTAAATTCCTCTTTCATATCATCCATTCCTTTCCTTATCTCATTTAGCTGGTTGGGTCTTTGAACATATTTGTAATAATTTTTTTGAGTTCTCTGTCTGGGATTTATCCAACTCACTTTCACTAAATGCCATTGTTGTGAGAATAATAACACTGTGAAGAAGTCACAAGTCTTAGATCTTGTTTCTTTTGTCACTACATTGGTAGTTATGTATGTAGTGTCACTTCTTTTCTTGGCTTATTTTTACTATTTGTGCTCATTCTGACAAAGTATTGGCAGTGTCTGGGTGGGACATAGATGTGATATTTTTTTAGTTTGTCCTTCAGAAAATAATTCCTCAGACAGGAGGTGCGGATGCCTCGTGTATGCTCTACATTATTCCCGAAGAAGTAAATTAACTGGGAGAGCAACTGCAGCTGTTTGAAATTACCACTATGTAATTGTCACCAAGATATTTATAACAGTAGTCCCTTACACTTCAGAAACTATTAGAGAGTAAATGAAGGATACTCTAGAGTCTACTGGGACCGTAGTCAAAAAGATTAGGAGAAGGAGGACAATGGGGCAGATAAGGATTAAGTATTATATGAACTTTGAAATGATAGGGTGGGTAAAGATAGATTCTGAAAAATTAGGGTAGATAAAGCTGGACTTTGAAAAGATAGGGTGGGTAAAGATGGACTTTGAAAAGATAGGGTTGCTAAGTATTCTATTTATGTGAGAAACAAAGTTTACCTTACAAAATAGTCTATGCGCAATCACCTCCCATAATTCACTCAAATACATGTTGGACTATTATCAGATTGCCCCACTGCAATCTCTGAGTCCTTATAAGGACTGCAATTTACCTTGAATAAGATTTTCCTCTAGTTCCAGGCTCCTCAACCAATTGGGTACCACCCGCCTGACCACCCATTCCAGTCTGGAGATCCTGCATTTTTTCTGCTGTTTCAAAAGTGACTGGACTGAACCTAAATGGAAAGAACCTTGCACTGTAATTCTCTTGATGCCTATGTCTGTTAAGGTTGCTGGTGTTTCTATCTGGATTTATCATTTACACCTTAGGAAGATACCCTGGTAATGCACAGAAGAGGAGTTCAAACTCTAGATGTAGAAAGTAATTGAAAAAGCACCATTAAACATCAAACTTTCTAAATTTGATGTCTAATATAACTAAACATTGTGTTCTTGCTGTTTGAATCTGTATCATGACTGTCCCATGGCTATCAGTTTTATTGCTTTACTTTAAACCTATGCAAACAGAACCTAAATGCATCTTGACATGAAAAATAAAGGCACCCTTTTCATAGGAAACACCCTGGTACTGTCTTGTCATGAAAAACATTCCTCTTATCCACCAGGACCCATAGTTTGGGCAAAAGAAGGGGAACAAATAGTCTTTAGCCAGACTGATGGAGGATACTTGGGATAGGCTAATCTAACTGACCAATCCTAACACAGTAACACAGACTTCAACATAATCAAATATTCTTTAAAGGAGTCTGATAATGGAAATTATCAGAAAAAATGTAAGGAAAAATCCTTCCATCTATTAGGTCCCACTGTAGTTACTACTACCACAGTCTTTCTGTTACCTGTCCCAGGACATGTTGTTGAACTACAAAAAGAAATTTTAAAATAGCCTACCAAATTTAAAAACTGCTACTATTGCAGCAGAAATGTTAACTAAAATTAATAAAGAAATGAGACAACTTAGAACTACTGCTCTACAAAATATACTATAGACTATTACTTAAACATAATCGTGGTTATCAGCAATTTACTAGAATGTATTGTTTAGTATCTCTGATTTTCCCCATGCTATTGACAGCCAAATTGATGATCTATGTAAAGAAATTGACAAAAATCTCTTACACAAACTTTGTATGACCAATATGGCTAAAGTGGTTTTCCCCCTTCATTGGCTCTCTAATATTATTTCTGATTTTTATATTCAGGACCTGTGTCCTCCAGTGTGTTACTAGCTTGATAACCCATCAGATAAACAATTCTGGAATCATTGCTACTCTATGACATTATTTAAGACAGTCCCCAGTTAAGGATTTGACAGAGACACATCGGTCAAGGGGTGAATAAGGTACCTGTTTTACTTCATTTGGAAGACAGGAGCCACTACACTGTATTCTTAGGATAAGTTTTTATCTGTTTCTGAAATCTGCTGTTTTACTTCATTTGGAAGGCAGGAGCCACTACATTGTATTCTTAAGGATAAGTTTTTATCTGTTTCTGAAATCTGCTCTGCCAGGACCCATGACCTTGACTTGTTTGTGGACGCGCTCAAACTCTCCCTGACCCTTGCTAATCACTCTAAACCTCCTTGACCCTCCCTGATCACCATAAACCTCCTTGATCACCCTAACCCTGGTCATCTCAACCCTCCCTGACCACCCTAACCTTCTCTAACCCTCCCTGATCACTCTAACCCTCCCTGATAACTTCAACCTTCCCTGATCACCCTAATCCTCCCTCATTACCCTAACCCTCCCTCATCATCCTAACCCTTCCTGATCACATGGCAACACCATGGAGAACGCTGGGTTTTGTTGTTGTTATTTTGGTTTGGCTTTTAAATGTTTTTCTGTGCTTTCTCACTGATCTATTATCTTTGTGAGTACTCCTGATTTTATCCTTTAAGAAGGCACTAAGAAATGGACTCAGAGTTGATTTCTTTAAGAGGACCAGGGAGGCAATCTGGCCAGCTTTCAGATGTAGCACAATAAAAAAATCAGGCTTGCTTCAAATGAGGCTCAAAAGTGCAATAGTGGTCTTATTCTCATCAGTGGTTGTGGCAGCCACCTTGTAAACCTACAGTCAGAACAGAGATGGTAGAACCATGGAGCAAGACAGCTAGCTGGACTACCTAGACCTGCAAGAACTGGGTGCTACTGAGAGAACTTCCTTGATGATAATAGTAGGAAAAATGTGGAAGAGTCAAACATTAGCCTGGCATGCCCACACACATGTGAAGATGCAGAATACACACACACATAAAATTATTTTAAATACAAAATTAAAAAGACTCAAAAAGCAATTAAGAAGTACAAGTCTTAGGAAGTACAAAAACTTAAAAGATTCTTGAGCCTTTTCTCAAAGGTATAGATAGATAGATAGATAGATAGATAGATAGATAGATAGATAGATAGATAGATAGATATAGATATACACATACATACATACATACATACATACATACATACATACATACATACATACATTCTGGATGGGGGCATTTCTAACCAGCTAAAGTGCCTGCAAATCCTGCAGGGGACTCCATGGCTGCAGCTGTGGTGAATCACTGCCCTGCTGGGGGGCTTTTCAGTGATGCAGCTGCCCCTGAGTGAACAATGTTCCTGTAAGTCACCCACACCCTAATAAACTCATTTATTCATGAAAGCTAGACTCTGAAGAAGTCTTGTCTTTGTTCTGTTATGGTTGCATAACTGGGGTGAGTTGATATTTGTATGTGTCTCCCCAGGAAGAATCATACAACACAATTGCTGTCTTGAATTGTGGAACCGTAAGAACCAAAGATGAGTTAAGGAAGACTGGTTGTCTTGTCCTTACATTGGGTGCTGATAAATGAAAATGAGGCTATCAATGTGAGCAGTTCCATCGATCCCATACCCAGAAATATCTGGATAGAAACTAGACACAAAAGGTTGGTGGGATCTTGGGATGGAGAATCCTATCCATTGTCTTTAGTGGGGTGTACTACAGTGTACTGTAGCCCAAAAGGAGTGGGTAATGCCCTGGGATGGCAAGGGCAGTGTTAACATGGGGATTTGCATGCATAATATCTGCAGGAGAAGATTGCCCAGAGCACTGCCAGAAGAGGACTACATGGAAAACCCAAACCAAGTGGAGTCCCAGGTTGCTAAACTATCCTCACGTATTTGCCCACCTGAAGGGGATGACAGAGGGCAATAATAAGATCTAATAAAACCCAATAAACTCACTGAATCATTATACCAAACATGGGTGAAATCACTTCTTTAGTTTGTCAGTGATGCACTATCTGGGGTAAATAGACATATCTTCATTTCTTCCCAGGAAAAGTCATGCAGGGGTGCAGATGTTTGAACATAAATAGCCATTGTCACAATACTCAGTTCAGTGCTACAGGCCCCAAAATGTAATTTATACACTGTTTTAGTTTGTTTCTCTGTTGAAGTGATTAAACTTAACCAAATGCAACCTGAGGGAGAAGAGAATTTAACTGACTCTCAGGTTATAGTCCATCATCAAGGGAAACCAAGGCAGGAACTGAAGAAAAGATTGTGAAGGAACACTGCTTATTGACTTGCTCTCCATGGCTTGCTCAACCGGCTTTCTTATACAAGCCAGGACCACTTTCCTAGGAATGGCACTCACCACAGTGGGCTGGCTCCTCCTACATCAATCACCAATCAAGAAAATGTCCCACAGACATTTGCACAAGCCAATCAGAAGAAAGGAATCTCTCAACTGAAAGTCCCTCTTCCAACTTAGCAATGTGGCTCTTTCTCTGATCCCAGCACTCTGGAATTCCCTCTTCCTAGGCATGTCTCAGTTTGTGTCAAGTGGATAGAACCTAGCCAATAAAACAAACAAAGGCAAAATCCCTCACAATAATATCTTAGATAAGGACAAAGAAACTTTTCTTCTTGTGCAGTTTCCTCTAAAAGTCCATATAAGATCAGCATGAGTAACATGAACGGCCGAGAAGTGTGGAAGTGATAAAATGTCTAGTAAGTTTGTGGTGTAGTCTTGTGTTTGTGACACCAATGTAGCCTCCTGGGTAAAGACTCCATCACATTGACCAGATTATTCAAGTTCCTTTTATATCTACCAAGTTGGCTCCATTCCATTTACAACCATTCTTCAAGCATTGAAAATCTGAGAACAACTGGAAAGGATTTGTCCTTCATTTGTTTTGTTGTTTTTGTTGTTTGATTGGTTGGATGGTTAGGTTTTTGCTTGTTTGTTTTCTTATTGTCAAGAACATAGTAACTTCAGAAAGAAAAGGAAACAAAATTCTTATAAAACTTTCTGCAAATGGTATGTGCAATGTATTGAGCTTTTGAAGACTCAGCACAAATCAATGATTACTGTTCTCCCTCAGCAGGCTTTGCAAAGAGGCCACAGGAAACCATAGCAACACTCCACTCTGGGGCAGATGTGTTTAGAGCTGCAGTGAACTGAGGGTCCTGGGTTCAAGATCTATAGTAAATAGGACTTTAGGATCACATTCGTTCTTAAGGCTCAGGAAAGTACAGATGACAAATACATATATACATACATGCACACACATATACACACACACACACGCTTTTGACTGAGATATGGCTCAGTAGCTCATTTTAGAAGGAATATGACAGAAACTTTGTCCCTATGAACAGATCACAACCCTGACACTGCTATAATATAAAAAGGAATGTTCTGGAGACTCATGATTGGTAGAAGAGGACTCTATTACAACATGAGACATATTTGCCCACAAGATAGCATGTCAGACCCACAGCGTTGAGGCATGCTGCAGTAGTGACTCTGGACTCTGGGGTAAAGGGACATAACAATAACTAGGCTCTGTAAAGTCAATTGATAAGGTAAAAGAAAATAAGCTGGAATTAGTTGAACCTTGAGTCTTGAGTTCATGGGCCAGTGGTAAATTTAGATGCCAAGGGTTCTGCAGAAGAAGGTAAGTGTTCTTCCCATAGGGACTGGTCTTTGAACAAAGCCAGAGGCTCAGTCAGGTAAGACTATTGATGACTACTCTTCTTCAGCGTCCTGCATAGCACTCTCCAATATTGTGAACACTAGTCAGAAGGCAGGAAGCTTTCTGGTCAGAACCAACAGTTCTCTGTGACTTGTGAATAAGTGTATGGCATCTTCAGGAATAGGTTCTTATCACCAGGTTCTGGTGAACTGAGAACAATAGCAATAGACTGTATCATTAGGAGGTCTCTGGGATCTCCCTGATCAACAACTCAAGGGGAGGTATCCCACACCTGGCACAAAACTTCTGTTCTTTATCTTCTTGGATGAGTGATGTGGGATTTCCGCTCTGTATGCTGTGAAGACCGTTGGTTAATAAAGAAGCTGTTTCAGCCAGTGGCTTAGCAGAATAGAGTTAGGCAGGGAAAACTAAACTGAATGCTGGGAGAAAGAAGGCAGAGTCAGAAAGAAGCCATGGAACCTCCACCAGAGACAGACACAAGCCAACAATCCAAACCTTGCCATTAGGCCACGAGCCTCGTGGTAAAATATAAAATAATGGAAATGGATTAAATTAAGATGTAAGGGCTAGTCAATAAGAAGCTACAGCTAATAGGCTAAGCAGTGACTTAATTAATAAAGTTTCTGTGTGGTTATTTCGGGAGTCTATGCGGCTGGGAAACAAGCAGCCTCCTACAACAGATGAGTGTTACCCTCTATTCCTACACACAGTAACTCCAATGGAATTCCTTATGCACACATAAAATAGTAGGATTCAGTATAGTGTTTCAGACATCCTCAGTTAGTTATTCCTTCTCCAACTCCCTCCTCCTCAGTCCTGCTCTCCCACCCTTCTCCCCATTTAATTTCATCTCCATTATTCACATGACCCTCCTCATACCATTTGTGTTCTAAAAACCCCTTTGACATTAACGGTATTTCTCTAGAAGAACACAGTCAATGGAATGAATATATGTATATTGTATATTCATAATATGTAATAATATATTAAGGAAGTTTACATTGGAATAGGATCAACATATGAATCACAGGCTAAGAGGTTTAGAACTTGCGGGTGGCTCAATACTTGATGGGACAGGCCTCAGCAGTTAGGGTAGTCCCTCAATGGCTGTTTCTCACTAAGCAGGCCAAAAACCCTGTAGTTCTTCGGGCCACAAAGCTACCTCCACATCCCAATTATTCATTGAAATTCTGGAAGCTTCCTGGAAAGTCACTGACCCAGAGTCCATGATGGAAGCCTAGAAATTTTAGCTCTGGTGTCAGTGAAGGAATCAGCAACAGCAACAGGGTAAATCAATCTGCAGTAAGAGGGAAGGCCAAGCCAGCACAAGGCAAATCATCATTCCCCTGCCTTAGCCTTTGTATCTGGGTGGGTCTTCCACCAACAACCAAGGCAATCAGGACACTTCTACAGGTGAGGCTACCTAACAGGTGATTCTAATTTGTGGCCAGTTGACATTAAAAACAACCACAACACTCTGCATTAAGACTTTTCTTCCCTTCCTGCAGTGACCCTCTTCTAGATTCCTAGCTTTTGTGGTTTTTCCAAGTGAATGGCTCAAATCTAAAGATTCAAAGCCAGGATCTATATATGACAAACAACATTCAGGGTTTGTTTCTCTGGGTCTGGATTACATCACTCAACATGTACTCGAGATGCATCCATTTACCTGAAAATCTCATAATTGTATTATCATTTATCACTGAATAATAATCTCTTATGTATATGTATCATATTTAATACACTAACTGATGGACATCTAGACTCTTCATCACCTGGCTACAGTGAATAGGGTCAAAATGAACATGAAGGAGCACATATCCTATGATAGGATATAGAGTCTTCTTGTTGACAAAAAATAACCAGCAGAAGATACATGGGAACTAGTCAATACCAGAAGATAACTGAGTCTGCAACAGTGTCAAGCACAAAGGCATCTGTGTTCTCTTGCAACTTACTCTCCATCCTTCCTTTCTGTGCCTTTTTATTTTTGGTTTTGTTTGGTTGGTTGGTTTTTGGTTTCCAAGACAGGATTTCTCTTGTAACAGCCCTGGCTGTCCTGGAACTCACTTTATAGACCAGGCTGGCCTCGAACTCACTGAAATCTGCCTGCCTCTCCCTCCTAAGTGCTGAAATTAAAGGCATGTGCCCCGGCTGCCCAGATCATGCCTTTATTTACTCACGATCATGATATCTTCTCTGATATATCTAAGGATGAAGACAATGAAATGTGGAGTCCATCTTCACTGCATATTTTAAGAAGTTTAAGTAAACCATCAGTTTAATTGTATTATTCCTAACAACAGAAAGCATTTGGGGGCTGAATCTGAACCAGTGATACATTTAAAAATATTGATAATATTCTATTAAGCATTGTTTAAGTCACAGGAGAGTGTGAAGCAGGAATTTCTATGGGTTACCTATCCTATTGTGATTGAAAGTTTGGCTGGGTATGTTAGTCTGGGCTGGCATCTGTGCTCTCTTAGAGTCTGTACAACATCTACGCAGATCCTTCTGCATTTAAGGGTCTCCTTTGAGCAGTCGGGTGTTATTCTAATAGGTATGTATGCCTTTATATGTCATTTGATTATTTTTTCTTGCAGAATTTAGTATTTTTTCTTTATTCCGTAATGAAGTGTTTTGGTTAGTATGCACCAAGGGGACTTTCTTTTCTGATCCACTCTATTTTGGGTTCTTGATGCTTCTTTAACCTTGATAGGCATTTCCTTATTTAGGTTATGGAAATTTTCTTCTATTATTTTGTTGAAATTATTTTCTGTGACTTTGACCTGATTTCTTCTTCTCCCTCTATTCCTATCATTCTTAGTTTTGGCTTTTTCATAGTGCTAAAGTTTTCCTGAAAGTTTTGTGCTAGTACTTTTTCTTTTTTGTATTAAATATATTATTTAACTGATTATCCATTTCTTGTATCATGTCTTCA
>JAQHUG010000091.1:7108642-7126213 GCA_028555095.1 Dicrostonyx torquatus | reverse complement strand
CAGGAGAGGATAGAGACATGAAGATCTGCAGCTCACCTACCTGCTTCTCTGGCCAGTGTTTTGTTGGGTTTTTCTTTCTTTCGTCTTTTTGTTAATATTTATGCATACAATTCATTAGATTAGCTTACTCTGAAATAGTAACAACAGCTGAAACACACCTGAGAGGCCTATCCCATAGCTGACATTTATTGCTCAAGAGATGGACCAGTCCCATAGTGGCCATCTCACACCAGAAGGGTGAGTGCTGTAGTTGCTCAGTCCATGCTAAATACTCTTTTCAATATTTCTTAGTCATTGCCTTTCTCCTTTTGAGACGTCTCTGTTCAGCTCCACAACCCATTTTTAATTGGAATGCTTATTCTTTCAGTCTTTACATATTGGAGTTCTTTGCATGTTCTTTCCCCTAATCTTCATTCTGCTAGTTCAGATTGATTCCCATTATGAAGGTTGCCTAACAATTAATACGCTTTGTTTTGTTTTGTTTTGACAGTATGGCAGCATTTTAACTTCATAAAATCTCACATTTCTTGTGTGATGAGGATTCTATTGAGAAAGTTCTTACCTGAACCTATATTCTGAAATGTACTCCTTATAAGTTCCCATGGAGACATCAGGATTTTAAGTATAACCCTGGAGCCTCTGATTACTTTAGAATGATTCTTGAAGGACAGATGATAAATATCAAGCTTCATTCTTCTACATGCTAAATATCCAATTTTCCCAACACATTTTCTTGAAGATCCTATATTTGCTCCAGTATATATCGTTGAGTTCTGTCAAACAGTCTATGACTGCAGGCTATGGATTTACTCCAGGGCCTCTGGTGGTATTCCACTGATCAATACGTGGGGTTTTGTTTTGTTTTGTTTGTGCATTAGAGCCATGCCCTTGTTACTACTCTAACTTGAAATAAGTGTCTTAGTTTCCTTTTTCTACTGTCGTAAAGATACAGTGTAATTGAGAAACTTACAAAAGAAAACATTTTTCTGAGGGTCTTGCTTAGAGTTTCAGGCAGGGAGTCCATGTTTATCATGGCCAAGAGCATGACAACAGGCAGATAAGCATGGTGCTGGAGTCATAGATAAAATTTGCACACTGTATGCCACTCTCAACATTCATCCACAAAGGACAGTTTAATATGCACATATTGTCAATAAACTGTGGAATGACTCCCAAAATTATAAAGGAAGTTTGTGAGTCAGGAAGACATGGTGGCTTACAGCTATAATCTTAACACTCAGGAGACCAAGGCGGGAGAATTACCATAAGCTTGGACTACATAGTCAATAACAGACCACTCTGGGATACATAGTAGGAGAGTGTCTCAAAAATGTTTTGAAAAAGACAACATCACTCAGCTGCAGAGGCAGTGTATAGAATGAGAAAATCTAGAATCTATGAAGAACACATCAAGAAAGCAAGCAATCCAATATTTAATTGAAGCATAAACTGAAACACAGGGCTCTCAAAAGATGAAATATAAATGGTTTCTTAAAATGTGTAACACTCCTATCCATCAGGAAATCAAGACTTCTTTAAGATTTTTATTTTGAGATTTTTTTTACCCCAGCCAGAGCAGCTGGAAACAAAAATACAAAGGGCAACAAATGCTGTTGTGCCTGTGGGGAAAGGAAAACACTCAGCCACTGCTGGCGGCTGTGCAAACTTGCTCAGCCTCTAAGGTAACTTGTGTGGAAGTTCCCCAAAAAGTGAAAATAATTTTACCTCATGATCAAGCTGTACCATTCCTGGGAATACTCCCAAAGGACTCTCTGTACTTCTACACAGATACTTGCTCCTCCATGTTCACCGCTTTTCTGTTCACAATAGCCAGGAAAAGGAAACAGTCTAGATATCCAACAACTGATGAATTAGTCTCGAAAATGTGAAGACGAGAGTGAGAGGGAAAAACAACACTGAAGTATTTGAAAAAGTTATATGAAAGCCTACTACTATAGAGGCTTCCTAAAATAACTCTACACATATATATGAAACAAATTAAGATAGAGTTGCCCTCAAATTGGGCAACAATGCCCTTGCTAGACACCAAGGGGCAATAAATAAAGAGGCTGGTCTCAGGAATTAGAGTTGTGGGCCAATGTGGTCCCTGACCATTGCAGGTCATTGTTAGGGCTTTTGGTTAATTTCCAGAACATAAAACTTCCAATTAGTGAAGATACCTTGTACTTGTGTTATAGAACATGTCAAAATCAGGCTGATGCTGACCCAGAAGCTCTATTCCTACTGGTCATCTTTCATAGTGCTGTAATATACTATCAGAGGAGAAAGGGAGTCATTAATCATACCAACCTGTAAGAGGAGACTGTGCTTTTGTTTCCCGACTGCCCAGACCCAAGTAATCATACAGAAACTATATCAATTACAGCACTCTTTGGCCAATAGCTCAGGCATATTCCTAACTAGCTCTTACATCTTAAATTAACTCATTTCTATTAATATATGTATCACCAAAAGACTGTGACTTACTGATAATGTTCTGATATCATTCTCCTTCAGCAGCTACTTGGTGTCTCTTTGATTCTACCTACTCTCTCTCACTCTCTTTTTCAGATTTCCCACCTGCCCTTACTCTACCAAACCACTGACCAAAACAACTTTATTTATCAACCAATAAAAGCTACATATTATACAGAAAGACATCACACATCACCCAGCTGTGAGCTACTATGTCATCTACAACAATTACTGACACCATAAGATATACAAGTGTGATAGTGGCAAAATTTTTATGGAAGTAACCAACTGCTTCCTGATCAAATTTAATAGCTTCTCCACAAGATAAAACCTCTATCTGACCAAGAACTTAGGGCTGAACAAATCATAGACCCTAGGTGAGAATTACTATTATTTTACTGTTAAATGAATATAATATTAAACCACTTCCTAATGATTTATCATTATACCCATAGATTAAGGCATCACTCAACCCTTACAATGGATGCTCTTATTTTCAGTAGATGATAAACAATACAGATAACCACAGTGGCCATGATGCAGAGAATAAGACACTGAAGAATGTCTTGCCTTTCATGTAGCATGAATATTTCTACCTCAAAGGCACAGGAATGATTGCAGAAGATGCGGTGAAAGGGCTTAAGAGTGAAAGGTGGTTTGGATGACCACAAGAAAACAGTGTCTTCTGGACACAGCAGGGCAACTCCACAAAGGAACTCACAATGGTTGTAAGAATAAGTGCAAGACCTGTCAAACCCAACCCATAATAAATCCCAGTGGGACATGGAGGTTGGGAATGCAAGAATTCAGGAATATGAATCTTGTGAGGAAATAAGGTTCCAGTCAGAAGGGGGTGATGAGTTGTATCTTGGGTGAAACTAACACTGATTGGCATCTAAACAGTTCACAGATGATGATGTGTGTGTGTGACTTTATTTCAAGCTACATTTGTGAAGTCAGGGATCAGTAAAATCGTCTTTCAGGGGTTGTGTTCCAGAGTAGCTAGTAAGCTGCTGTTCCAAGTTCACATTCAGTTTCCAAGCACCACATTCCACATACACTATTTTAGGATTGTCCAACCTTTTCTGCCAAGAAAGCAAAGGTTAGTAGAATGAAAGACAGCGGGTAGTTTGATTTTCACTTTCCACTTCTTGGAAATGCAGGTGATTCTGAAAATGAACCTCATCCATATGCTTCTATGATTGGTCAACACACACGTGGAGAAGAGGGGAAGATGTCAGAAGAGTGTATAAATTATACCAACTGCCTTGCACCTACTGCTTTCCACAGAGGAAGCAACGGTGTGTTTCAAGCAAAGAGCCTGGAGCACAGTGGAGTGGTTCCTATACCTGAACTACAGTGTGAATCCAGTGGACACGGGATTTTCTGGTAAGTGGATAAGAACATTCAGGTCTAACTTCTAACCGTCACCATCTCTTTTCTCTGAAGAGCTGTAGGTAACAAGACATTTAGGACATACCCTGAAAGCGATAGTCTTCAACTTGGAAGCTAGGGTGCTTTTATGGAATGTGGGCAGGACTGGTTTGTGAATGGTCTTGCCCAATAATTTAATGAGGAAGACATAGAAGAAATAATATGGATGTTGTTTTGATAAATGTATCCAATTGTTTTGGCTTGTCTCTTATTCCTCTCCCTAAAATGATTGGAGTTTTTGTTTTTTTATTTTGTTTTATTTTATTGAGCTATACATTTTTCTCTACTCCCCTTCCTGCCTCTTCCTTCCCCTTCAACACTCTCCCATGATCTCCATGCTCCCAATTTTCTCAGGAAATCTCATTTTTTCACTTCACATGTAGATTAGATCCATGTATGCCTTTCTTTGGGTCCTCATTGTTGTCTCGGTTCTCTGTGATTGTGATTTGTAGGCTGGCTTTTCTTTGTTTTATGTTTAAAAACCACTTATGAGTAAGTACATATGATAATTATCTTTTTGGGTCTGGGTTACCTCACTCACTATGATGTTTTCTAGATCCATCCATTTGCCTGCAAATTTCAAGATGTCATTATTTTTTCTGCTATGTAGCACTCCATTGTGTAAATGTACCACATTTTCCTTATCTAGTCTTTGGTCAAGGGCATTTAAGTTGTTTCCAGGTTCTGGTTATGACAAATAATACTGCTATTAACATATTTGAGCACATGTCCTTGTGGCACAATTGAGCATCTTTTGGGTATATACCTAAAAGTAGTATTGCTGGATCTTGAGGAAGATTGTTTCTTATTATCTGAGAAATCGCCACACTGATATCCAAAATGGCTTTACCAGTTTGCACTCCCACCAGCAATGCAGAAGTGTTCCCTTTTCCCCACAACCTCTCCAGCATAAGTTGTCACCAATGTTTTTGATCTTGGCCATTTTTACAGGTGTAAAATGGAATCTCAGAGTTGTTTTGACTTGCATTTTTCTAATGACTAAGAATGTCTTTCAGCCATTTTAGATTTCTCTGCTGAGAGTTCTCTGTTTAGGTCTGTATTCCATCTTTTTATGTTCTTTTGATGATCAATTTCTTGAGTTCTTTGTATATTTTGGAGGTCAGACCTCTGTCTGATGTGGGGTTAGTGAAGATCTTTTCCCATTCTATAGGCTGCCATTTTGTCTTGTTGACCATGTCTTTTGCTTTGCAGAAGCTTCTCAGTTTCAGGAGGTCCCATTTATTAATTGTTTCTCTCAGTGTCTGTGCTATTGGGGTTATATTTAGGAAGTGGTCTCCTGTGCCAATGCGTTCAAGTGTACTTCCCACTTCCTCTTCTATGAGGTTTAGTATGGCTGGCTTTATGTTGAGGTCTTTGATTCCTTTGGACTTGAGTGTGGTGCATGGTGATTAGATATGGATCTATTTTTATCCTTCTACATGTTGAAATCCAGTTATGCAAGCACCATTTGTTAAAGATGCCTTTCTTTTTTCAATTTGTTATTTTTTACTTGTCAAAAATCAGGTTTTCAAAGGTGTGTGGATTAATATCCGGGTCTTCAATTCAGTTCCATTGGTTCTCCTGTTTTTATGCCACTACCAAGCTGTTTTCAGTACTGTAGCTCTGTAAAATGACTGTTAATGGATGCTTCAGGTAATGAATACCTTTGCAGTGCACATGAGGTTGTATCTCAGTCTTATCTTGATTTCAGGTTCAGTGTCAACTACTTAATCCCTTACACCATGAGGCCTCTGACCTGTGAAGAAGGGGATCTCTCTGCTGTCACTGGCTGTGGGAAACTGCCTGAAGAATCTTCATCACTGGGGTTTTCTTTATTGTAAAGCAGCGGTGCTAAGGCTCTTCTCTTCATTTGTGAGGGACATGAACTGTGTCAGGATGCGGTGACCACTGTCATTTAGGCAGGCTTCCCTTTGTAATGTTTGCTGTGTCACAGCCTTCTTGTTCCCTGTGTTCATATTCAGTGGAAAGACCTTGCAGACAACTGTCACTGGAGTCTGCATCAGAGATCCGGGAGCTAGAACTGAAAGAATGAGGGGGGGGGGGGACTGAAAAGATAGAACAGCTTGTGTGCTTCCAGGAACATTCTGTCTGTGCCCTGTGGTGACTGTCTGCTTTGACAGTAAATCAGGCCATTGTGTTTAACTATCTTTAGCCTCTCTAGCTTCCCTTTTGGGACATTCTCTTTGCCTACCCTTTCCTGGCCTGTATCCACAGTCAGTTTGAACAAAGTTCTGCAGCTCTGGTTTCCTGCACAGGTGAACCTATTTGTTCTGTAGATTAGACAGGAGCTGCCTGTGCAAGTCTGTATGTGCTTGTGCAGGGCCAAGGGCACAGTATGAGTCTAAGGAGATCTCTGGATTGTATTAGAGTATTTTTGTGGTCTCCCCAGACACTTGGCACTCACTTGTTATGGATGTATTAGAACTTGAATATCCCACTTAGAACTACCCAACAGACACAAATGTCCACAAGAAACATCAAATATTTTCTCATATTCCTCACTCATTCTCTGATGATTAACCATATACCTGTGTGTTGGTGAGGAGGGGAATAAAAGCACATTCTGTATTGTGAGAGAGTAACAGCAAATAAACCTAGACATCTTGTGTAGCAGGTGCTGTGGACAGGCAGAAGCATAATGAAAGGATGGCAGATGATGGAGGCAGGTGCATTTTTACATCCCAATGTGAATATAAGTCCCGAATTATGCCTAACTGAAGCAGAAACTAGAGAAAGGTAATACCTTTAGTGTGTTGTTAACCATGTTATTCTCCAGTTAATAAGTGGGGAAGAACAGCATGGCAAGGTAGCAGTCACTATGTACGAAGTCCTGAGAGTAGGAGACAGCCAGAGATAACAGGGTAGCTGGGATTCAGACAGTAGTGGCCCCAGAAGGGTAATAATAAACTTCAAAGGTTTGTTGTATGTAGCATTTTTACTGTATGCCTAATGAACTTTTCCTTAGGGAAGTGGGGATCCTTATAGTGCCTCTCAGAATTAACTTGACATGATATAATTTCAGTGCCAATAGGAAAGCTCTGGCTTTGATCATCCGTGTTGTTACAGAAACAGGAAATATACTAATGTTGATGACATAACGAAAGCTGGAATTGAGGAGGTCTTGAATAAGATCATTTAGGAGGATGATCAATTATGATTGGATTTGGAAATAGAGATTGAGTCTGAGAACAGATTTGATATTGGTGAGACAGAAAAAGTAGTCTCCAGGACACAGTCCGGATTTGCTGTCTCCTTAACCGATGGTGAGGTCCAATGTGCTGCCATGGGAGGTCTTGCAGCAGATTTGTGCAGAATAAAGAGCAGAAATATGAGGTCTGAGTTGATCTGATTTAATTAAATACCCAATAATCCAACTCATGTCCTGAGGCCTGAGCTCTCTGGATTTGATTTTTGTTCTTTCAAGACATGGACTCAAGTAGCACAGCGTAGCCTCTAACTCACTCTGTACCAAGGACGACCTGGAAGTACTGACCCTCTTACCTCAACTTCCTGAGTTCCAGAATTACAGATATCCACAAGCACCTGCATTTAATGATGTGCTGGGGATTGAACCCAAGGCCTTATTCATGCTGGGAAAGCTCTCTACCAATTGACCTACATCTTCAGTGCACAGTTCGATTGCTTCCATAAAATAAAAGGTTTAGAAGAAAACAGTGACTCTAAATGATGACTTGAGGATAGTGAAACAATGTGTTGAAGAAATGGATTTTAACATCGACTTTAAGGGTAAAGAAGTTCTATATTATTGCAAATTTATATTCCTCATGGAGCAAGTTCCAAGAAAAGACAGAAGAAATGTGAATCTAGGCAAATTAAGAATTATTTCAACCAAATACAATAACTTGACTTACTGACATCTTTTGAAAATAAAATAGAGATTTATGAGATCTTTAGAGACGTTTATCGTAAATTAAACACTGATGTCAATTAGCATCCATTACTACTTAGTTTTCAACTAATAAACTAGATGTCTGTTAAGTTCCCAATAATTTGAGGCATGCACTGAGGGAGGTGTGCACAGATGGAGAAAATTCCTGGATTTCTTGCTTTATTTTAAATTGTTTTTATTGAGCTATATATTATTCTCTGCTTCCCTCCCTTCCCCTTATTCCCTCTCCATTCGTCCCCATACTCTCAATTTTATCAGAAGAGCCTGTCTTTTCCTACTATCCATGTAGTTTAGATCCATGTATGTCTCTTGTAGAGTCCTCTTTGTTGTCAGGGTTCTCTGGGACTGGGAAAATTGTAGACTGGCTTTCTTTGCTTTATGTCTAAAAGCCACTTACGAGTGAGTACATGTGATATTTATCTTTCTGTGTCTGGGTTACCTCACTCAATATGATGGTTTCTAGATCCATCCATTTGCCTGGAAATTTTAAGATGCCATTATTTTGTTCTGCTGTGTAGTACTCCATTGTGTAAATGTACCACATTTTCCTTATCCAGTCTTCAATTGAGGGGCATTTAGGTTGTTTCCAGGTTCTGACTATGACAAACATTGCTACTATGAACATAGTTGAGCACATGTCCTTGTGGCACGATTGAGTTTGGATATATACCCAAAAGTGGTATTGCTGGGTCTTGAGGAAAGTTGTTTCCTAATTTTCTGAGAAATCACCATACTGATATCCGAAGGAACTACATCAGTTTTCACTCCCACCAACAATGGAGAAGTGTTCCCTTTACCCCACATGCTTTCCAGCATAAGTTGTCATCAGTGATTTTGACCTTGGCCAATTCAGAGTTGTTTTGATTTGCATTTCTCTGATGACTAAGGATATTAAGCATATCCTTAAGTGTCTTTCAGCCATTTTAAATTCCTCTGTTTAGAGTTCTCTCTTTTGGTCTGTATTTCATTTTTTTTTTTTTGCTGTTGTTGGATTATTTGTTCTTTTGGCAACCAATTTCTTGAGTTCTTTGCATATTTTGGAGATCAGACTTCTATCCAATGTGAGGTTGATGAAGATCTTTTTCCACTTTGTAGGCTGACGTTTTGTCTTGTTGACCATGTCTTTTGCTTTATAGAAGCTTCTTAATTTTGGGAAGTCCTAGTTATTGTTTCTCTCAGTGTCTGTGCTACTGGGGTTATATTTAGGAAATGATCTTCTGTGTCAATGTGTTCAAGTGTACTTCCCACTTTCTCTTCTATGAGGTTCAGTGTGGTTGGTTTTATGTTGAGGTATTTAATTCATTAGGACTTGAGTTTTGTGCATGGTGATTAGATATGGATCTATTTTCACTCTTCTACATGTTGATACCCAGTTATGCTAGCACCATTTGTTGAATATCCTTTCTTTTCTCCATTTTATATGTTTTCCTCTTTGTCAAATATTGGGTATGTAGATTAATTTCTGGGTCTTCTATTCAGTTCCATTGTTTTTCCTGTCTGTTTTTATGCCAATACCAGGTTATTTTCATACTGTAGCTCTGTAGTAGAGTTTGAAGTCAGGGATATTGATGCCTCCATAAGTTCCTTTATTGTACAGGATTGTTTTGGCTATTCTAAGTTTTTTATTTTTCCATATGAAGTTGAGTACCATTCTTTCCAGGTCTGTGAAAAACTTTGCTGGGATTTTGAAGGTTATTGCATTGAATTGGTAGATTGCTTTTGGTAAAATTGCCATTTTTACTATGTTAATTCTACCTACCCAAGAGCATGGGAAATCTTTCCATTTTCTGGTGTCTTCTTCAATTTCTTTCTTCAAAGATTTAAAGTTATTGTCATACAGGTCTTCCACTTGTTTGGTTAGAGTTATTCCAAGATATTTTATGTTATTTGTGGCTATTGTAAAAGATGATGTTTCTCTGATTTCTTTCTCAGCCCATTTATCATCTGTGTAAAGCAGGGCTACTGATTTTTTTCAAGTTAATATTGTATCCTGCTACATTACTGAAAGTGTTTCTAAGTTGTAAAAGTCCCTTGGTAGAATTTTTGGGGTCGCTTACCTATCACATCATCAGTAAATAGTGAGAATTTTACTTCTTTTCTTATTTGTGTTCCTTTGATCTCCTTTTGTTGTCTTATTGCTCTAGCTATCACTTCAAGAATTAAATTGAATAGATATGGAGAGAGTGGACAACCTTGTCTTGTTCATGACTTCAGAGGAATCACTTTGAGTTTCTCTGCATTTAGTTTGATGTTGATTGTTAGCTTGCTGTATATTGCCTTTATTAGGTTTAGGTGTGTTTCTTGAATCCCTGCTCTCTCCAAGACCTTCATCATGAACGGATGTTGTATTTTGTTGAAGGCTTTTTCAGCATCTAATGAGATGATCATATGATTTTTATTTTTCAGCTTGTTTATATGGTGGATTACATTGACAGATTTTCGTATGTTGAACCATCCCTCCATCTCTGCAATGAAGCCGACTTGATCATGGTCGATGATTTTTCTGATATTTTTTTTTTTTTAGAGTTGGTTTGCCAGTATTTTTTAAAGTATTTTTGCATCAATGTTCATGAGTGAGATTGGTCTATAATTCTCTATCTTTGTGTGATTTTGATATTGGGGTAATTCTAGCCTCGTAAAAATAGTTTGGCAATGTTCCTTCTATTTCTACTTTGTGGAACAATTTAAGGAGTATTGGTATTAGTTCTTCTTTGAAAATCTTGTAGAATTCTGCACTGAAACCATGTGGTCCTGGTCTTTTTTGGTTGGGAGACTTTTGATGACTATTTCCATTTCTTTAGCAGTTAAGTCTGTTTGATTGGCTTATCTGGTCTTGAATTAATTTTGGTAAGTGATATTTATTCAGAAAAGTGTCCATTTTCTTTAAGTTTTCCAATCTCATGGAGTACAGATTTTCGAATATGACCTAATGATTCTCTGGATTTCCTCTATGTCTCTTGTTATGTCCCCTTTTTCATTTCTGATGTTGTTAATTTGGATATCCTCTCTCTCTCGGCTAGTTTGGATAAAGGTTTCTGTACTTTGTTGATTTTCTCAAAGAACCAACTGTTTGCCTCATTGATTCTTTATATTGTTTTCTTTGTTTCTATTTTGTTGATTTCAGCTCTCAATTTGATTATTTCCTACTATTGATTCCTCCTGGGTGAGTTTGCTTCTTTTTGTTCTAAAATTTTCTGTTAACTTTCTAATGTGGGATTTTCCCAGCTTCTTTGTGTAGGCATTTAGTTCTATGAACTTTCCTCTTAATACTGCTTTCATTGTGTCCCATAAATTTGGGTATGTTGTGTGGTCAAATTTTCATTGAATTTTATGAAGTCTTTAATTTCTTATTTTATTTCTTCCTGGACCCACTGATGATTCAGGTAAACATTGTTTAATTTCCATGTGTTTGTGGACTGTCTGGAATTAGTATTGCTATTGAATTCTAATTTTAAGCCTTAGTAATCTGATAAGATACATAGGGTTATTCCAAATTTTTTTTGTATCTGTTGAGATTTGTTTTGTTACTGAGTATGTGGTCCATTTTTGATAAGATTCCATGAGTGCTGTGGGATTTTCCTCTGTAGGCTGTGAATACCATTGGTTAATCAAGAAACTGTCTTGGGCCTGCTCAGGGAATAGAGGTAGGTGGGGAAAACTAAATTAAATGCTGGGAAAAAGAAAGGCAGAGTTAGACAGAAGCCTTGTAGCTCCACCAGAGACAGATGCTGGAACTTTACCCAGTAAGCCACTACCACATGGTGACGCACAGATTAATGGAAATGGGTTAATTTAATATGTAAGTGTCAGCCAATAAGAAGGTAGATCTATGGGCCAAGAAGCAGTGATTTAAATAATAAAGTTTCTGTGTGATTAGTTCGGGGCTAAGTGGCCTCCCTCCTTACAATACATGAGGTGCTGAGAAGAAGGACGGAATGTTCTAGAGAAATTTATTAAGTCCATTTGAGTCATAATATCTGTTAGTTCCCTTATTTCTCTCTTGATTTCTATCTGACAGACCTCTCCAGTGGTGAGGGTGGGGTGTTGAATCTCCAACTATCAGTGCATGGGATTTAATGTATGATTTAAGCTTTAGAAATGTTTCTTTTACATATGAGGGTGCCCTTGTATTTGGGGCCATAGATGTTCAGTATTGATATTTCCTATTGATGGATTCATCCTGTGACTAATAGGAAATGAGCTTCTTTGTCTCTTTTGATTGATTTAGTTTAAAGTCTATTTTGTTTGATATTAGGATAGCTACACCAGGTTGTTTCTTAGGTCCATTTGATTGGAAAAAATTTCCCCAAACCTTTACTCTGAGCCAATGTCTGTCTTTGAGATTGAGGTGTGTTTCTTGTATGCAGCAGAAGGATGGATTCTGTTTTCATATCCAATCTGTTAGCCTTTGTTGCTTCAGCCTTAGGCTTTCTCTGGCAGAGGTCACTGGCTCAGGTCTGTCCCCTATGAGGTTGCTGATTCATAACCCATCTGCAGAGGTCTCTGGCTTGGTATGGCTAGAGCCTGCTCCCTCAGCAGGTGCTCCCTTTTACCAGTTCCTATGAAAGTCATTGACTTGGGCCTGCTTTAGCAGAGGGCACTGGCTCAAGCCTGTTCCTGTAGAGGTTGCTGCCTTGGGCCTGCTCCAACTGAGGTTGCTGATTCTGACTTACTCTGGCAGAGGCTGCTGGCTCAGGCCTGTTCCCACAGATGTCCCTGGCTTGGGCCTGCTCCCTCCTCAGTCACTCTCTTGTACCTCCTCCTGTGGAGGTCACTGCCTCAGGCCTGCTCCAAGGGAAGTCCCTAATCCTGTATTTCATATAGAATACTCCAGTCATATTAAAAGAAACACAATTATTTGTGTTCTGATAGTTTTTAACAATGGCTAAATGACATAAAGATTTTTATATTATTTTCCTATACTTTACTTAGGTTTTAATTGTTTCCATAACAAAGAGTTTAATTGAGAGCAAGTGGAAATCTCCATTCTACAGTTAGATTGCTTTCAAAACATAAAAGGGTTTAAAATTGTATTGAAGAAATTGATGTTAACATGGACTTTAAGGGCAAAGAAGTTTTATATTATTCTAAAATGATCTCCAAATCATGAAAAAGGCAGAAGGAAAGTAAATCTAGGCAAATAAAAAATTATTTCAACTAAATACAATAGCTTGACTTTTGACAACAAAAATAAAACAAGGATTTATGTGATTGTTAGAGATTTGGCACTGGTTAAGCACTGATGTCATTTATTCTTCATTTTTAATTGTTTTTCAGTTTGAGAAACCGGGCACAGGTTGATTAAGTTCTCAGTCATGTGAAGGCACACACTGAAGAAAGTGTACACAGATGGAAAAAACATCTTGTATTTCATTCAGAATACACCAGTCAGACTAGATGAAACACAGTTTTTTTTATGTTTTGATAATTGCTAATACTGGCTAAAGGACTTATGTAGATTTTATATTATTTTTTCTTACTTTACTCAAGTTTTATTTTTCCATAATTAAGGGTTTAGTTAAGAGCTAGTAGATGCCTATTCTGGTTTGCTTTTTATTGCTGTGATGAACACAATGATGAAAAGCATTTGGGGAGAGAAGAGGTTGTGTTTTTGTTTATTTGCATTTGAGTCATACACTCTGACCACAGGCTATCACTGAAGGACATCTGAGCAGAAACTCACACAGGCACAAAGGCAGCAACAATGGGAGAATGCTGTTTACTGGCTTGCTCTCATAGTTGGATCATTTGCTTTATCTTACAACTCAGGAATACCTGCCCAGGGATGATACCACCCATTGGGACTGGGACCTTAAACATCAGTGTCAATCAAGAAAATGTCCAATAGACCTGCTGCCTCCAGTCCAATCTGATGGGGGCAATTCTTCAAATGAGGTTTTCTCCTCCAAAAGGACTCCATTTTGTATCTTGTCAAAAACTGGCCAGAACAACATATATGGAATTAGTCACTATCAGAACATAGGCTACAGCATAGAGAACACAGTTCTAAGCAGGAAACTGTCTTCAGGCTATTGTAACTTACTCTCCCTTCCTCCTTTCAGGGCCCTTTTCCAACCCAGTCATGGGTCAGGTATTCTCTGATACATCTAAGAAGGAAGACAATGGAGAATTGCTTTCCAGCTTCACCGAATATTTTAAGAAGATCAAGGCAGAAAACAAAATCATTTCTCCAGAAACTAGCCATTCAATTGAGCTACATCTGAAAAAAGGAAACATTCAGGGGGCAAACTCTGTAATCAGGGAAGCATTAAAAAATATTGATAGCGTCCCCATAAACATTGCTGTGACTGGAGAGTCTGGAGCAGGAAAGTCCAGCTTCATCAATGCCCTGAGGGAGGTGGGGGATGATGAGGGAGATGCAGCTGAAGTTGGGGTTATAGAGACAACTATGAAAGTAACTTCATACAAACACCCCAAAATTGAAAATTTGTTTATATGGGACCTGCCTGGTGTTGGAACTCTGAAATTTCCACCAAAAGAATATCTGGAGAAAGTAGAATTCCAAAAGTATGACTTCTTCATTATTGCTTCTGCCACACGATTTACAAAACATGAAATAGATCTTGCCAAAGCAATCACAGCGATGAAAAAGAATTACTACTTTGTGAGAACCAAGGTGGACTTTGATATAGATAATGAAAAGAAATGCAAACCACGTACTTTTGACCGAGAAAAGATCCTGCAGCAAATCCGAAAATCCTATCAGGGTATCTTTCATGAGAATAAAATTGATGAACCACAGATTTTCTTGATCTCTAACCACAATTTATCTGACTATGATTTTCCAAGGCTAGTGGACATCCTGGTAAAAGATCTTCCTGCTCAAAAACGCCATAATTTTATGCTTTCCTTGCCTAATATTACAGAGGCAGCCATTCAAATGAAGTACAACTCTTCGAAGCAGTTTATCTGGTTGGACGCCCTCAAGGAAGGCGCTTTGGCTACTATTCCTGCATTGAAAAGCCTCAGCGACAGTGATGTAGAGAAGCTAGAAGCGAGTTTAAACCACTACCGAGTCCTCTTTGGAGTAGATGATGAATCCCTGGAATTAATTGCTAAGGATTGCCAAGTGTCTGTCAAAAAGCTGAAAGAAAAACTTAAATCTCATTCTTTGTTGATAAATAAGGAAAATGAAACATTAGGAGAAAAGCTTTTGAAGTGTTTGGAAAAGTTTCTCTCAGTTAGTGGTGGGCTCCTTGCTACAGGTCTTTACTTTGGGAAAATCTTTTACTTTCAATTTCTTTTCCTTGACACAGTGACTGAAGATGCCAAAGTTCTCCTTAGAGAGGCATATTCAACAGAACAGCTCAAATTCAACTCACCCACAGCTACTGATCATGACAACGTCAAGTGATTAATACCAGGGAGGCATTAGATAAATTGCCCCCTCTGATATCTTTTCTAGCCAATCCACTACCACATGGCAAAACATAAGGATAAGGGTCATGTGTGTTAATATGTCAGAACCTGACAACGCCCAATCAGTCTTCAACTCTCTATGTTCACCTACACCTTCTTTCAAGTCTTTCAACGACACACACAAACTTGAATACACACATGCACACATAAAGAGGAAGAGAGAGAGAGAGAGAGAGGATAAGCTGTACTTCCTTACAATGATTTTCTGTTGCAACGTTAACCTCTGGAACCTGTACACAAGCATATCTTACTTTTCATGCATGTTGCTCTTTTGGGATCATTATGTCTCACCACACATAAACACACACACACACGCCCACTCGTGTACTCATGCAAATTCACCTAAATGTAACTTATACCCTCATTAAGTCTGAGTTAAAAGAGTGACTAGCATGGCTGATAGATTCTATCAAGAGGAAGACTTTAAGACCAAAATCAAAAGAAATCATAACCACCAACCACAAGTTTGTTAATAACCTTTTAATTCCTAAAACTCCTCATCAAAATCCTTCTAGAGACAGTAAAGAACATCTATAACTCTATGCCAGAACCAGCAGAGAACCCTGAGATTCCTCTGTCTGTCATTTCTTACCTTGGCAATGATTGTGAAGAACTATTTTGATCTGTATATGATGCCATAAAATAATACTTAATAAATTGCTGATTACAAGGAGTGTCTGCTGTTGGTATTTGACATTCCCAGTATATCCATGTTGATTGTTGGCAGGGTTGCTTTTGTTTGCTAATAATCTTAGATCCTATCCAAATCTCTTCCCCCAATATCTTCCCATGTAGTTTGTATTAATAAATTCATTTCACATAGTAGGAGTGTAGTGCAAGTACTGAACCTAAGATACTATTTTCCAAAGGAAAAAAATATCAAAGTATTTTTAAGTTTAATAGAGATAAAGATTGAGTATCCCTTCACAAAAATGGCTGGGCTAGCAAAGCCTTAGTTTTCCTTATAACAAATAAGAGGCATAATCAGCTTCTCAAGGAACAAGGTTTATGTTGGCTTACGGTTTCAGAGTTTCCATGACATAACCGGTCAGATCTGACTTAGGTCTCTCATGATGGTGCTGGATTTCAGTGGTGCTCAACTTCACCCCACAGACAGGAAGCAAAAGAAATAGAGGGTTAAGGGTCAGTGTCATACACACAAATATATCAGCACCTTCACTAGACCCCACATACTAAAGGTTCTTCAACTTACCAGGACTTGAGATATGGCTCAGTTGTTAAGGGCACTGGCTACTTTTCCAGAGGACCCAGGTTCAGGTTCCAGAAGTCACTTAATAGCTCACAACTATCTGTAACTCCAGTGCCAGTTTACTGGCTTCTGCAGATGTTCCGTGCATGATGTCCACTTTCATACACACAGGCAATAAATCCAAGCACTTTTTTCTTTTATCTTTAATACAATAAAACAAATCTTTAAAAAAGAAATAGGAGAGTGTATTTAAGGAGAAGTGTATTCAATGTACAAGAGAGAGAATACAAATTAATGGACAGCAGAAAACAAGGATTGACTTGGCATGAGGTAAGGTCTTGGTGCTGCAATCACAATGACAGGCTCAAACCTGAGTGTACAGCTGAAAATCACTTCTGTAATCCTACTAGTTGTCTGTCTTGGCAATAGTTTCATTCCCTAAGTTAAATTTGTGTTTATATGTAATACTTTCATATTGAGGAACAAATACAAAGGACCTAACATGCACTAAAAGCTCAATAAAAAAGATAATGTGGGTCTAGTGAGATGGCTCAGTGGGTAAGGGTGTTTTCTGCCAAGGCTGAGAATATAAATTCAGTCTCCATAATTCACATGGTGGAAGCTGAGAATAAACTCCCACAGGGTGCCTTCTGGCCTCTAAACACAAACCATGGAATGTATGCACTCATATACATATACACAGAGATAGATATAAGATAGATATAAACAAACAAGTGTGAAAATCTAAGTAAATAAAAATTTTTAGTGAGAATGTATCATGATACTTTTCAGGAAAGACTGTAACTCAGGTGGACCAAGAAAATATAAAAATAAGATTAATTACATCAAACTGTATCACATTTGAATAATTCTTGGATTCCCTCAGGGTGCTAGTGATTCATAGCAATGATTAAGATATGAGCAGTTGATGTGCTGGGGGAAGTGTAAAGTGTTTGCTACACAAGCATGATGACTTCAGCTCAGACCCACAGCACCCATAAAGGATGCCTGTTGCAGAGTGAGGTCCTGCTTGTTCGTCCCAGCTGCCCAGCTAGCTTACACCCAAAATAATCACATAGAA
>JAQHUG010000091.1:7061558-7077524 GCA_028555095.1 Dicrostonyx torquatus | reverse complement strand
AGACCCATCCCTAGGAAAGTGGTCTGGGGATGTGTGAGAAAGCAGGGTGAGCGAGCCCTGGAGAGCAAGGCAGTACGCAGTGCTCCCTCACAGTCTTTACTTCAGTTCCTGCCTTGGCGGAACTCTAAGTTCCCTTGATGGTGGACTGTAACCTGGCAGCCAATTGACTCCTTTGCTTCTTCAAGATGATAGTGTTTAATCACATCAATAGAGAAACAAACTAAAACAATGTACAAATTACTTCTTGGGGCCTGTGACACTGAACTGAGAATTGTGACAATGGCTATTGATGCCCAGACATCCCCACCCCTGTATGACTTTTCCTGAAGAAATGAAGTAATGTCTATTTAGTGCACTGATGACAGACTAAAGAAGTGTTCCACCCAGGTATGGTTTAATGACCCAGTGAGTTTATTAGGGTATTATTAGAACTTTTATTTTCCCCTGTCTTCCCATTCAGGCAGGCACTCACACAGGGATAACTTAACATCCTGGGACTTCATTTGGCTTGGGATTTACAAGCCAATGTACTGGGAAACTTAGAACCTTCACCTGCATGCATTTTGCATGTGCATATTAACACTGCACCTACCAAACTAGGACATTACCCACCCCTAGTTGAAATGCATGTACACCCCACTATAGAAAATGGACAGGATTCTTTGTCCCAGCAACACACCAAGATCTACCCTTTTGTGTCTAGTTTGTATTCACATATATCTGGATATGTGATTGAGGGGGCCGATTACATGGACAGCCTCACTTCCAAATGTCAGCACCCATTGTGAAGACAAGACAACCACACCTCCTTAACTGAGAGGAACACGGGCCCTTTTGTTCCATCCCGCCTGGCTCCTGGTCGCACAGCTGCACGGCCTGCTTTTGGCCCTGGTTAACTTATACCCGGAATAATTACACACAAACTGGATTCATTTAAATACTGCCTGGCCCATTAGTTTTAATCTCTTATACATATTAGTCTAACCCATATTTAGAAATCTGTGTGTCAGCCAGGCGGTGGTGGCGCATGCCTTTAATCCCAGCACTCGGGAGGCAGAGGCAGGCGGATCTCTGTGAGTTCAAGACCAGCCTGGTCTACAAGAGCTAGTTCCAGGACAGGCTCCAAAGTTACAGGGAAACCCTGTCTCGAAAAATTAAAAAATAAAAATAAAAATAAAAATAAATCTTTGTGTCACCACAAGGTGGTGACTTATTGGAAGATTCTAACCTGCATCCATCTCGGGCTGGAGCATCATGGTGTCTGTGCACTTCCTTTCTTCCCCAGCCTTCTCTTCTCTCTACTCCACCCACCTAAGGGCTTCCCTATCTTACAGGCCAGGCAGCCTGCTTTATTTAACCAATGAAAGAACAGAAATACAGAAAGGACCCTCCTATACCACCCCTGAAGGATTGGCAACTCAGCTGCTCTGAAATCCCTCCACCAGAATACTTACTAGTTATATAGTGTTGAGAAAAGAATCATGACTCTTAATGTTCTTATTAAAATGTTTTTATTTACCTTTAGAGATTCTCTTTTATATTTAAAATATGTCTGTATGTGTGGTATGTATGTTCCCATGTGTGTTGGAATGTCAGACTTATGTTGCTCTCCTACCACAATTAATTTCTACCTTTTTCATCAAGGAAGATCTCTCAATCCTACCCACTACTTGGATGTCTATACAATCTAGCTAGCTAGCAAGCTTGCTCCATGGTTCCACTGTCTCTGGTTTTTGAGTCTAGGATTATGAGGTGACTGCCACATCCACTCAGTATTCATGTGAACTCTGAAGATTGAGCTCTGGTTTTCATATCTGCAAGGCAAGTGCCTTATGCACTGTGTGTGTGTGTGTGTGTGTGTGTGTGTGTGTGTGTGTGAGCTTGTGTGTGTGTGCTTCTTTACGTATCTGTGTGTGTGTGCATGTACAGATACACAAGTAATTTTAGATGCCTGGTAAGGTGAAAGACTTTGGAAACCTCTGCAGCTCTGGGGCTTTGGGTAGTTTCCCAATGTGGGTGCTGAGTCCTGAACTCAGGCTGCTGCTGGTCATATCAGTGGAGTAGCAGGTGACAATTGAATCTATAACTAGTTGCTTGGGTAAGAATGCTTGTGGGTTCCTGGAATGATTTGTTATCCACCTGCAATATGTAAAATGTTGAACCATGTAAGGGATATGGAAAACATGCTCTTTTTAACTGTTTGTTTCATATTCATTGTAATCATGCACTTGAAAAACAGAATGCAACCATGGTGTAATTCCTATAGTGATTGGAAAAATTTGGTTGGGGTATATAAGCTGGAAAAAAAAACTATATAGTAGAAAGGATACAGAAGAACACAGAATAAAGAAGGAATCCATCAAGAGAGTGAGTGTCTTTTCCCCTAGTCCCCTCAGATAAAAGTCTTAGAACGTGCTGACTTTGTGGCTTCCCTTTGAGCCCTATGTTGCTGGGGGCTGCCCTGCGGGCTGTGATATCAGGCCCTCCATGAGAGGAGAATGTGCTCTTAACTGTTAGGCCATCTCTGTAGACCTTTAAAAGAAGATTTACTGTATTATTTTAAAAGTATGCATCTGTGTATGTGTATGAGAATCTGAGGACAGGTCTTTCTATTTGGGGGAATGGGGAGTTATAATGTAATTACTACATTTCTATCTTTCCTTTCCTTCCTCCATTACCTCCCTTATGCCACTCCCCATCCTCCCTCAAAGTCATGGCCTTTTCTTTTATTGTTTTTCCACACATATGTACATATGTACAGTTATATTCCTAAACATAACTTGTTCAATCTGTATAATGTTTCATGTATGTATGTTTTCAGGGCTGACCATTTTCACTGGACAACGAGACCACATCTCCTGATCTCAGTTTTCCACAGTGCCTACAATTCTTGTGTAGGATTAGATTCTTAAGGCTTTTCACTTCCAAGTTTGGCATCTTCACTAGTCATCCCTTTCAGCTCACCTCTGGCAGTCATGTTGGTAAGACATATAGCCCACTATATCACACTAGTGCTTCCCATATGCCCATGGGTGAAGATATCATTCATTGACACATGAGCAATCTCCATGGGCCATCCCACTGAAAAAAACTGACTCTCTCTCCCTCAGCATCATCAACTGCCTATGGCCTCTCACTATGGGTGGGGCTTCATGACACCTTTTCCTCTCCATGCTGGAGTGTTGATGACTCAATTTTGTGTGGATTTGTACCACAAACACAACTGCTGTGAGTTCATGAGTACAACCTCCTTGTTACATTCAGAAAACACTGCTTCATAGCTTCCCTGATCTCTGACTCTTACATTTTTTTCTGCCTCTTCTCTGGTGCTCCCTGAGCCATATGAATAGAAGTGTATAGGGGTCTGAATGTAATTGGTCCCCATAAGCTCATAGGGAGTGGCACTATCAGGAGCTGTGGCCTTGTTGGAGGAAGTGTTACTGGACTGGGGTGCAAGCTTTGAGATTTCCTGTGTTCAAGCTATACCCAGCGACACAGACCTCTTCTTGTCATCTGTAGATCAAGATGTAGAACTCTCAACTCCTTCTCCAACACCATGTCTGCCTGCACACCTCTGTGTCCCACCATTGTGGTAATGGACTAAACCTCTGAAACTATAAGCCACACCAATTAAATGTTTTCCTTTATAAGAGTTACCCTGGTCATGGTGTCTCACCACTGCAAAAGAAACCCTAACTAAGACCAGGGGATATGGTAGAGATGCTTTACTTAGGGCTGGACACCCCACTGTTCCCTTCTTTCAGAGCCTCAGGGCAGTGCTCTCTGCATTCTATTCAGGGCTTTTGGTTACGCTCAGTGGGTGAGACGGTGTGAATATTCATATCTCATATTAGTTGATAGAACACAGACCCTTAAATGTTTAAAGTTTCATGGAACATTTAAAACATGCAAGTTTGCAGAATCTAGTATGTCTTGGATATTAATGTTACATCGGTGAACATAGACATGTATGTAACCCTCAGTCTGTGGGTGTCTTTGTTACCGAGGTGAGTTACTTGAATTCTGGAAGGTAGTTGGATTTGGTTTTTAATCCAGTCAGTTGTTCTTCATTCTTTTACCTTTAGATGTCATTTACATTTAAGATAGCCATTGAGAGAGGTTTGCTAAATTCTGTAATCTTGGTTATTCTTCTGGTTGGTTAGATGTCCTCACCCACACCCCATTGTTTGCAGGTTCACTGTGCTGGACAAGATGCAGTCTTTCTGATTCCTCCCTGTTCATTATTCTCTCATGGGTTGTTTTCTTTCCTGTGATGTCATGACTGAGACTGTCCTTTTCTTCCTCTGCATATAGTATTCATTTAGGTATGTTTGGGAGTACTAGATTAGTAGTCATAACTGTCAGAATTTGTGCTTGTCTTAAAACGTTCATATATTTCTGTCAATTTTAAAAGATAGCTTTGTGGATATAGTGATAGTAACTGCAATGATTTACATTTAGAGTTTGAGATTCACCACCCCACATTTCCCTGACACTTAAAGTTTCTGGTTAGAAATCGGATATTATTTTAATGTGTTTTCTTTTATGAGTTGATTCATTTCAAATGAATCAACTTTTAATATAGTTTTTAATATAGTTTCTTTGCATGTATTTATTTTGGTGTGTGTGCGTGTGCACATATGTGTAGCTTCATTACAAAAATTTCCCCCTTTGGGGACAGATCAAGCAATGTTCCTCTCTGTTAATCCCACTGGCTGAGAATAAGACCACTATCACAATTTTGAGCCAAATTTGAAGCAAGCTTGATTTTCATTGTAGTGCACCTGAGACTGCCTCCCTGGGCCAGTTAAAGAGAGCAAATCTGAGTTCATTTCTTAGGGCCCTCTTAAGGGGTAAAATTTCTACAAAGACAGTTTGTAGAAATCAATAGAGCAGTAAGGAAATACAGAAAATCTTTTAAAAAATAAAAATAAAACAGCAGCAACAAAAGCAGGCTTTCACCATGTTGTTGTCATGTGATTAGGGAGGGTTAGGGTAATCCAGGAGGGTAAGAACGGTTTGAGTGTTCCCCAATACAAGTCAAGGTCATGGGTTGGGGCAGGGCAGGTTCCAGGAAACAGAGATGGAAACTCATATTAACAATACAGCATAATGGCTCCTACCTTCCAAATGAAGTCAGGCAGGTTCCTGATGTGTATCTGTCAACTCCTTGAGAGGGGACTGTCTTAAATAATGTCATTAAATAGCAGTGATGCTTGAGTTGTTTGTCTGACAGGTGACTGAGCGAGTGACCCATTGCAGAGCAAAGGTCCTGATTACGATCACCAGTAGATGTAACAATAGAGGGCTGATGAAGTAGGGGAACCATCTTAGCCATATTGGCCAGAAAAATTTGTTTGGGAGATTTTGTCTATTTCTTTACGTGATGATCAATTTGGTTGTTAATAGTATGAGAAAAAAATCAGGGATATTAAATAGCACACTCCAGTAAATTGTTGACAACCAAGATTATGTTTTAAGTAACAGGAAGTCTATAGTATCTCTATTTTGTAGAACACTTGCTCTCAATCTTCTCATTTCTTGAGTAATGTTGGAAAATATTACTGTGGCAATATTAGCAGCTTTTGAAATAAAACAGAGAGAACTATTTTAGAAATCTCTTACTGTAATCCAACAACAAGTCCTAGGATGGGTTTTTTAAAAAAAGGTCACAGTGGCAAAAACTATAGTGGGATCTAATAAATATAAGGAATCATTGCAATGTTCAGGAAGAGCTCTTGTAATTCTATTAACCGATTGTAAAGATTTCTTGAGTAAAATCCCACATAAACCCTTATACCCAGCAGTGAGTGTAGAATAAGTATCTTTTTTATTTTTCAGGAAAAGTCTATCATAAGGGCAATTGTATTAAGGCTGGATGAAGCAACACAGTATGAGGAAAAGAATCCCCAAAGCAGGCAAAGTGGCAAGATACAAGGTTAATACACAAAAACCAGTAGCCGTACTCTATACCCATGACAAACATCTGAAATAGAAATTGGGGAAGCAACCCCATTCACAATAGCTTTATCAAAAAAGAAAAAAGAAAAGAAAAATAAATGCCTTGGAATACAACTAACCAAGGCCATGAAAGACCTTACAATGAAACTAAAACATCTAAGAAAGACATTGAAGAGACACAGAGAGATGGAAAGAGCCCCCATACTCGTAGATTAGAAGAAGCAATATTGTGAAAATGGCTGTTTTGTTGTAAGAAACCTACAGAGTCAATGAAATCCCAATGAAAATTCTAATGCTGTCCTTCACAGAAATAGAAAAACATTGTAAAATTCATATGGAAGCAAAGAGACCCCTGACAGTCAAAAATACCCTGAGTAAAAAGCGTATTGTTAGTGTTATGCCATGCCTGCCTTCAAGTTACCTTACAGAGACATAGTAATAAAGACAGCATGACATTGGCACAAAAACAGACTCAGATCTATGCTATAGAGTAGAGGATCCAGCCACAAGGCCATAAACTACAACCATCTGATTTTCAACAAAATCACAAAAGAAAAATCAATTGGAGGAAAGAGTATCTTCAACAAGCAGTGCTGGGAAACTGGACAGCTACATGTAGGACAACAAAATTAGATTCTTGTCTCTTCCCCTGCACAAAAATCTACCCCAAATAGACCAAGGACCTCAACATAAGACCAGACACTGCAAATTTATAGGGGAAAGCATGGAGTCCACTTAAGACACAGGCATAGGCAAGGACTTTCTGGATCCGACTCTGATTGCTCGGCAAATAAGGGCAATGATCAACAATAGGGAACTCATAAAACAAAAGCATTTTGTATAAAAAATTGTCAGAAATTTGGAGCATAGGAACCTTGGGAGAGGGGTGAGGAAGACGGGAGAGACAGGGATGGGAACCGAGAAAAATGTAGAGCTCAATAAAAATCAATAAAAAAAAAATTGTCAGACAAAGAAGAAACACCCCACAGAATGGGAGAAAACCTTTGCCAGTTATAAATCTGATAGAGAATTAGCCACAATGTATAAAGAATTAAAAAGTAAACACTAGGAAAACAAACAACCCAATAAAAAATAGGCCATGGAACTGAACAGAGAATTCTCAAAAAAAAAAAAAAATGGCTAATTAGCATTTGAAAAAGTGTGCAACATTGCTGGCTTCAGAGATATGCAAATTAGAACTACTAAGGGGCTGCAGACCTAATGTCTGTCTCCCATTGTGGGGCTGCTCTCTATCCTTCCTACCTTGTATGCACTTGAGAGAAAAACATCCCTAGTCCTGCTGGTCCTGCGCAGTCCACAATCAGCTCAGCATCCTCTGAGGAGCCAGAGCATCTCCACTGTGCTGACTGCCTTGTCCAGGCTCACTCAGGCTAGTGCTGTGAGATGCCACAGCAGGTAAAGATCCTGACCAACAAGCCTGAGCTGCTGAGTTAGATGCTCTGAACCCTCATGGTGGAAGGAAAAAACTGACTATGCAAGTTCCCTTCTGTACTCCACATGCACCTGTAAGTTAAATAAGATAAATGCTTCAAATAAAGAATTTCAAATGTCCTTAAGGGATTCAAATTAATTCTGACTTACTATTAACGACTTAAAAAATAAGTGATTATTGGTTTGCTACATACAAGTATGTTAAACATTGAAGAACCTATTTCATTTATATTACCTGTCAGAATTATGACAATATATAATCTACATCCTATCATTTTTTGATAGACAGGCACATATGGCAATTAAATTATATAAGCTCAGAATTTCAGAATATTCAGACTATTGTCTTACTTAAATTTAAAAGCTATCCCAAGATGAAGTGCATAGTTTAGTGGTAAAATGCTTGCTGGCATCTACAAGGCCTGGGTTGGAGGAGCCCTAGCCTTACGAGTAATTGAATAAATTATATAATTATATAATATAGGCTATTATATAATTAATTTATTTGTTTAAAAAAGTATGTATTTGTATTCTTGTTTAATAAGATTAAAATAATCTGAATATTAAAAACATATTTGGAGATTACACCTCATTCCATGTCCAAATTCTAAGATAAGACAAAACAAAAAAAACGACCACAAATCCTGTCAAGAACATGAGGAAAGAGTAACACTTATCCATGGTCAGTAGCTGTGGGTGATGTGAGTTTGAACTAATTTTTGAATATGTCTCTCTAAGGACAACTTTGGCATCTTCAGTCACTGTGTCAAGGAGAAGAAGTTGTAAGTAAAAGGTTTTCCTAAAGTAGAAACCTGTAGCCGAGAGCCCACCATTGGCTGAGGCAAATTTCTCCAAATATTTCAAAAGTTTTTCTTCTAATGTTTCCCTTTTCCTAGTGTCCAACAAATAAGGAGATTTAATACTTTTCTTCAGCTGTTCAGCAGGCATTTGGGAATCCTTAGCAATGGCTTCCAGGGATGCATCATCCACTCCAAAGAGGACTCGGTAGTGGTTTAATTTTTCCTTCACCTTCTCCACATCATCCCTGAGGATGCCCACTACAGGAACAGTAGCTAAAAGTCCAGTCATGAAGGCTTCTAACCAGATAGTCTGCTGCATAGAGTTGCGCTTTCTGTCAATGGCTGTTTCCGTAACGTTAGGCAAGGAAAGCATAAAATTGTGGCGCTTTTGAGCAGGAAGAGCCTTTATCAGAGTATCCATCAGGACTGGAAAATCATAGTCAGATAAATTGCTGTTAGAAATCAAGAAAATCTGTGGTGCATCCAAGCCATTTTCCTTCAAAGTATCTATATAGGAGTTTCGGATCTTCAGCAGGATCTCCTTCCTGTCAAAGGTACGTGATTTGGATTTCTTTTCATTTTGTAAATCATTGTCCACCTTGGTTCTTACAAAGTAGTAATTCTTTTTCATGAATCTGATTGCTTTGGCAAGGTCAAGTTCAAGTTTTGTAAAACGTGTGGCAGAAACAATAATGAAGAAGTCATACTCTTGGAAATTCACTTTCTCCAGATAATCTTTCGGTGGAAAGTTCATAGTTCCAACACCAGGCAGGTCCCATAAAGTCAAAGTTTTAATTTTGGGGTGTTTGTATGAAGTTCTCCTCATAGTTGTCTCTACCACCCCAATGTCAGCTGCACCTTTGTCTTCAGGTCCTATCCCCCTCAGGGCATTGATCAAACTGGACTTCCCTGCTCCAGACTCTCCAGTGACAGCAACGTTTATTGGAACATTATCAATATTTTTTAATGCAGCACTGATTACAGAGTTTGCCCCCTGAATGTTTCCTTTGGTCAGGTATAACTTGATTGAATCCATGGTTTCCTGAGGAATGATCTTGCTTTCTGTCTTAAACTTCTTGAAATATGAAGTGAAGCTGGACTCCAAATCTCCATGGCGTTCATCCTTAGAGGAGGACTGACCCATGGCTGTGGTGAAAAGGGGCCCTGAAAGAAAGAGGGGAGAGTAAGTTCCAAGAGACTGAGGATGCCTTTGTGCTTAGTTCTGCGTTCTCGATGCTGCAGCTTCAGTGATGTTCTGATGTTCACCAGTTCCCATGTATTTGTGCTTTCTTTTTTTGTCAACAAGATACAAACTATAGCCCTTCTGCAGGAGAAATCCTCATCTGAGGAATTGCTCCATCAGACTGAACTGGGGGCACGCCTATGAGGCATTTTCTATACTGAGGATTGATATGGGATTTCCTGGTCCACGGTGGGTGGCACACCCCTGGACAGGTGGTCCTGGGTAATTTAAGAAAGCATTACTTAACTGTAGTTGGACTTCTTCATGGAGACCACCACCTCCCCAATTATGACATGAAGACTTATTGTTAACTATAAAAGCTCATCCAATAGCTTAGGCTTATTTGTAACTATCTCTTGTACCTTAAATTAACCCTTATCTTTTATCTACATCCTTTTATGTGGCTCAGTTACCTTTACTCCCTACTGTCATGCTGCTTCCTTTTATCTGCTGTTGGCTCTATCTTTCTTCCTCCCAGAGTTCTCTCTCTACCTGTCCTAACTCTCTCTCCTGCCTAATTAATGACTGGTTAGCTTTTTATTAAACCAATCAGAAGGTGCCTTGCAAAGATACATTTTCACAACTTTGAACTATGGGGAGCAAGCCAGTAAACAACATCCTCCCATTGTTCCTGCCTATATTCCTCAGAGTTTCTGCCCTGGCTTCCTTCAACAATGGACTGTGTTCAGAATGTGTAAGCCTCCAAAACTGTTTTCTTTTCAAAACGCTTTTGGTCACGGTGTTTATAAAAGAAATAGAAAGGAAAGTAGAAAAATTTCTACTAGCTCTCAGTTAAACCCTCAATTATGGAAAAATGAAAACTTAAGTAAAGCAAGGGAAAATAATATAAAAAGATACATGAGTCCTTTAGCCAGCATTAACAAGTATAAAAATATGGACATCTTTGTAGTGTCTAAACTAACTGCAATATTCTATATGAAATTATATGTCTTCTCCATCTGTGCACACTTCCTTCGGTGTGTGCCTTCAAAATTAATGGAAATGTAATCAACATCTGCCTAGTTTTACACACTGAAAAAATAAGTAACAATGAATGATACTTGACATCAGTATTTAATCAATGACAAATCTCTCTAATGATCACATAAATCTAATTTGTCTGTTTCATTTTTGTTTTCAAAAGATTTCAGTAACTTCAGCTATTGTATTTTGTTGAAATAATTCTTTATTTACCTAGATTTACTTTTCTTATGTCTTTTTTCATGACTTAGAACTCATCTGCATGAAGAATATAAACTTGCAATAATATAAAATTCTTTACCCTTAAAGTCCATGTTCAAATCCATTTCTTCAATAAAACATTTCAGTGTTCTCAAGTATTTATGAACTCACTATTTTCTCTTAACATTGTATTTTATGAAAGCAATATAACTGTGCACTGGAGACACTGGTCAATTGGTAGAGAGCTTTCCCACCATAAGGCTTTGGGTTCAATCCCCAACACCTCATCGAATACAGGCATTTGCAGATCCCTGTAATTCAGGAATTAGAGGTAAGAAGGTCAATACTTCCAAGTTATCCTTGGTACATAGTGAGTTAGAGGCTAGCCTGGGCTACTTAAGACCCTATCTCAAAAAAAAAATGAATATAAAGTCTGGCAAGATGGCTCAGCAGGTAAATACACTTGCTATCCGGCCTGAGCTTGATTGTTGGGTATATCTCATATTTCTGACTTTTGTTCTCCACAAACCTGCCTACTAAGACCTCCCATGGCAGCACAATGGGCCTCACCATCAGTTAAAGAGACAGCAAAACCAATTGTCACCCTGGAGCTTCATCTTTCTGTTTCATTCATATCAAATCAGTTTCCAGACTTAATGTCTATTTCCAGATCCACTCACAATTGACCATTCCTCCTACATTATCTTCCTCAAGACCTCCTCAATTCCAGCTTTGATTATGACATCAACACTACTATATTTCCTGTGATTGTTGCTGTGACAACATAGATAACCAAATTGGCCAAATCAAAAGCAGTCTCATACAAACCAGGGATCTCCATAGGATCATACTGAGCATATGGGCCTGCATGGCCACACACAGACTCACTTCAGAGCAAGCAACTGTCCAATCTACAGGACAAACAGAGGCAGCTGTGCAGGAAACCAGACCTGCAGAAAATTGTTCAGCCTGGCTGCAGGCACAGGACAAAACAAAGGGCTGGGGTGGGGTAAAGAGAATGTCCGGAAAGAGAAGCTAGAATATGGTTGAATAAACACTGTAGCCAGATTTACTGTTGAAGGGGACAGTCACCCACAGGGCACAGACAGAATGTCCCTGAAGCACACAAGCTGTTCTATCTTTTCAGTTTTCCCCTCTCATTCTTTCAGTTCTAGCCCCCGGATCTGTGATGCAGACTCCAGTGTGCCAGTTGTCTGCAAGGTCTTTCCACGGAATATGAACACAGGGAACGAGAAGGCCGTGACACATCAGGCATTATAAGCTGATGCCTGATTTGATGGCACCACATTCTGACACAGTTCATATTCCTCACAGATGGAGAGAAGATCCTTAACACTCCTGCTTGAAAATAAAGAAAATCACCATGAACAAGATTCTTCAGGCTCAGATTTCCACAGCCAGCTACAGCAGAAGCAGCATGTAGAGGGAACCCTTCTCCACAGGCCAGAGGCCCCGGATGTGAGGGATTAAATATTGACCATGAACTAGAAAGCAAGATGAATGTGAGATAGAACAACCTTACGCACACGGCAGAGACATTACCTGAAAACTATCTATTTACAATCATTTTAGGGAGAGGAAATACAAGACAATCCATAACAACTGTATGTGCTTTTGCTAAAACCAATATCAAGATCATTAACTTTAGGTCTAATTCAACTTTCATAATTGGCTAAGACCACAAGTCTGTTCTGCCAGCCTCCCACCAAAGCTTCCAAACTGAGGCCCCTCATTCAAAGGGTATGTTTCTGAATGTCTTGCTACCTACCAGCTCTGATGAGAAAAGAGATGGTGAGGGTTCAAAGACAGATATGAAGGCTCCTGCCCACTTACCAAACTGCCCTGTGTCCAGTGTATGTGCTCACTGTAATTCAGCTGCAGGAACCACTCTCCACTGTGCTCCAGCCCCTCCACTTGCAGCCCATCTCTGCTTCCTCTGTGGAAAGCAGCAGGTTTAAGGCTGCAGGGTGGGATTTATAAACTCTTCTGATTTCTGCCTCTTCCTTCTCAGTGTGTTTTGGCCAATCATCAAAGTGTATGGATCTTGCTGTTTTTCAGAATCTCCTGCATTTCCAAGAAGAAGAAAGAGAAAATGAAACTATCAGTTATTTTTCATTCTGTTCTCTCTTTGGCCTTGGCAGCAAATATTGGACAGTCTTAAAAGAGTCAAGGAGTGGAATGTGAGGTTAGCACTGACAAGTAGACTTGCAATGCTGAGGGAACTCACTGGAAAACACCTCAAAAAAAATCAAACTACGTCCTGAGACTGAGCTTTTAATTTCTTACTCTGTGGTGTCTAGCAGGGACATTATTGTCTAGTTGAGGGCAGCTCCATCTCAACTCTTTCATACATGTGCATAGATTATTTTAGGAAATGTCTGCAGCAGCAGATTTCCATATGACTTGTTGAAAATCCTTGTGTTCTTTATCCCTCCCATTTTCCTTCCTCTACTTTATCCTCTACCCCCTCACTCCCCATTTTAACCTTTCTTGAAAACACAATTTTCTTTTAACCCTTTCTACCAGAGCCTATTATCTTTCCTCTCTTGCTGGTCTCACCCCATGGCCACAAAGTAATACAAAACCTGTGGGTATTCCCAGTGGAACACTCATATTTGAATGGTGAGTGCTAACATCTACAAATGAGAAGAATGAAATGATGTTTATCTTTCTGGGCCTGCTTTACCTCACTCAGAATGATGATTCCAGCTCCATCCACTTTCCCTTATGTTTTGAAGTTTCGTTTTGCTTAATAGATGAGAAATATTTGATTCTGTAGTGGGGACACATTGTCATTATCCTTTCCTCAGTTGATGCTGTCTAGACTGTTCCCATTTCCTGGATATTGTGGACAGAGCATGAACGAACACGGATGTGCAAGTAGCTCTGTAGTTGGATACAGACTTTGTAAATGTGCCCTGGAGTGACACAGTTGGATCTTGTGTTAAATCTATTTTCACTGTCTATGGATCTTCCTCACAAATAACCATAGTGTCTGTACCAGTTTACACTCCCACGAGCAGTGACTGAATGTTCTCCTTTCCACATGTCCACAGGGCTCAGAAACCTCCTTTATAATTTGGGGAGTCAGTCTACAGTTTATTGACAGTATATGCATATTAAACAGTCCTCTGCGGATAGATGTTGAGAGGAGTGTACAGTTCCCAACTATTATATTTTTCTCCAGCACGTTGTTTACCTGCTTGCTGCCATAGTCATGATGTTCATGGACTGACCCTCTGATTCTCTAAGCAAGCACCAAATTAAATGTCTTTTTTTAATATGCTGCCTTGGTCATGGTGTCTATTCACAGTCAAAGATAATAATCTAAGACACCGATTTCAAGTTATACTAGTAAAAATAGCATGGTCCTATCAAAAACACATAATAATCAATGGACTAGGACCAGGAGCCTAGGTATAAATCTGCATACCTACAATCACCTGATTTTTGACATGCATGATGAAGATAAACACTGGAGAGTATACACTGTCTCTAAGAAACTGTGTTGTGGAAACTAGTTATTTAATGTGAAGAAGTTAAAAACTACATTACTATCACTCACCTTGTCCAAAATTCAGTTTCAAATTAAAGACTTCAAAGTTACACTAAAATTCTGCACCTTCTATTACAAAATAGAAGGAGTACATTTCAGAATATAGGCTCAGTTGTGATCTTTCTGTGTGGAACCTCTCTACACAGGGAATGCAGTCATCAATCAAGAAGTGCAACTTCATGAAGTTAAAATGCTTACAAAGAGTGGAAGAAACTTTTATTGTAGTGTAAAAGCACTAAATTAGTTAAAGTATTATTATTAAGAATATGCAAATCAATTAAAATTGATTATGGCAATGACCAGAGCATTCTCAAAAGAAGAAACACAAAAGATAATGAAGAGTGTGTTCAACATCCTAGCTATCAGGAAACCTCAAATTAAAACTACTTTGAGATTTCATTGAACCCACATCAGAATAGCACCTTCATCCAGCAACTGCTGGAAGCACATACAGAGATCTACAGCAAAGCCCTGGGCCGAGCTTCTGGAGACCAGTCTTACAGAGGGAGGAGTGATAATATGAGCAAAGGGGTCATGACCATGATGGTGATACCCACAGAAACAGCAGACCTGAGTTATAAGAGCTCACTGGCTCTGGACTGATGGCAGGGGAACTTGTGTAGGACCAAACTTGGCCCACTGAAAGTGGGTGACAGTTGTATGGTTGGGCAGTCAGTGGGGTCACTGACAGTGGGACCAGGATTTATCCCTAGTGCTTGAACTAGCCTCTTTGGGCACATTCTCTTTGGAGGGATACCTTGCTCAGCCTAGATATAGCGGAGAGGGCCTTGGTCTTGCCTTGAAGTATCAGACTTTGTTGACTCCCCATGGGAAGCCTTATCATTTCTGAGGAGTGGATGGGGGAGTGGAGGGAAGGGTGGGCAGGAACGAGGATAACTATGTAAAACAAGAAAAGATTGTACTTAAAAAATTCTTAATTAATATATAATATATTGTTAAATATATATTAAATAAATTAAATGATTTGTTGAATTTGTGTAGGGAAAAAAGAAAAGAAAACACACAAGACTCTGGCCAGGGAAGCAGGTAGGCTAACTGTTGATCTTCACCTTTCCTTCCCCTTCTCCAAATGCCAAAAAACAAAAAACAAAAACCAGGCCTTTTAGGGATATTAAACCTAACGTAAAGAGCAAATTTCAATAAGATTAGGTACAACCCCTGATATCAATGATAGGTGAGGCTGCCCAACAGGAGTAAAAGGGTTTCAAGTGCAGGCAAGTGTCAGAGACACCCCAACTCCCACTGTTAGGAGTCCCACAAAAAGTGAAGAAACCTCTTAATGGAGGGTATTGTGGTCGGTTTTAATGTCAACTGATCACAAATTAGAATCACTTCATAGGAAACCTCAGCTGGAAAAGTTTTCTGATTTTCTTGGTTGATGGTGGAAGAGCCACCCAGATGACAGGGGTACAGCAGGGGGACAATCACTTGCCTTGTGCTGGCTTGGCCTTCCCTCTAACTGCAGGTTGACTTACCCTGTCTCTGCTGCTGGTTCCTTCACTGTTATCAGAACAAGCATTTCCAGGAATCCTTCCGGACTCTGGACTATCCAGGAAGGTTTCAGGTTTTCTGTGCCAGATTGAGACTGTGGAGGTAATCTGTCTTGTGTCTGAGCAATCATGTGATTCCTGGTCTGCCTAGTGAGAGACAGTCATTGTGGGGCTCCCCTGACTGCTGAGGCATGCCCCCTCAAGTATGGAGCAATTAGTAAGTTCTCAGCCTCTTAGCTG